>CAOKZL010000142.1:1635000-2131179 GCA_948472985.1 Iguana delicatissima | reverse complement strand
AAAGTGTTTTTAATCTCAAGTTGTAATGCATATAGGTTGTCTAGACAAAATCTACATTATGCATCTGTACCGAGTAGGAAGGCTGCAGAGGGAATTTTTATGTGCAGAATTTGTATGCTGGTTGGTTTCATGCAAAGGTTCAGATGGAAGCATGAAACCAGTGGAAGAGCTTTTGAGAAGTGTTTACGTGCATAAGAAGGTAAAATTCACATCTGGAGATCTGCACATCTTAGGGTGATATTCAAGCTATATCTTTGCACGTATCTTTTGTTGTCAAATTGCTGGCATGTGTTTGCAACCAAAGAGAGAGTGGAAAGTTTGTTTGCACAGGTTGCTTCAAAGTCACCTCTGGTATGCTTTTAAAAAGTGTTTAAAAGGATATTTGATATTTTACCATCAAATGATTTTGTTGTCAGGATTATAGCATGGTGCTTTGATATATAGCTTCATTTATGTGCTCTCTGGCTATAAATCCAACCCCATAAAAATTAATTGCGGGAGGGGAGAAACTTGAGTTAGCTTATTAAAGAGTTTCAGTGTGAAAAATGTATGGTGTAAGTGTAATGTATGGTTGTCTCTTCTGGCTATCACACATTAAACATGGCTATTTCTACTGGTGCAGTAAGGATGGAAAGAATACTTGATAATATTTTGAAAATGGTCAGAAATATGTTTGCTTTTTTTTTTTTTTTTTTTTGAATATTGATGAGAAGAACCCTGGACTGACCAGAATCTTGCAGTCAGAGACTTATTTGGTACAAAATTTCCATGTGATTCTTTTGCTCTGGATACAGTATTTTCTATGGAGGAAACATTTTTCTATATAGAAAATAATATTTCAATGCAGAAATATTAATTCTTGTGCAGAAAACGCTGTTTTCTCTGCAGAAAAAAATGCTGTAAATAAGGATTTACTATACATAAAATTTGCACACAGTTGATTTTGCATAGAAAACATCATTTTCTGTTTGTAAAACCGCATTTTCTGCACAGGAATTAGTATTTCTGCATGGAAATAAAAGTCACAGAAAAGTTGCTTTCTGCACAAAACTACTTTGTGCAAATTTTACACAGAATAAGTCCTGAATTGATAATAAGTTCCCAAAAACTGTTCGGTTTTCAAAGAGCTTCTTGCAGCAAGAAGAAAACTGCTGAAATTACTCATTTCTACCTTCAAGAAGAAACTTAGTGAAAAATTACATCCTTACAGTACAGACATTTGCTATAAGAGTCTGCTGGGACAGTGAGTTAAGACGCTAGCATTAAATGTTTTCCTGAAGAATTGCTTCTGGGTTGTGCTTCTTTTGAGAATTCAATATGTGTAGAGGCTTTACAAGCCAACAGTTGTGGAGCCTGTCAGTAGAACAGTTTGGGAAACATGCAACCCATGGGCCATATGAGGCCCCCATGGCTGTTTTTATAGCCCTTGGCCCAGATTCTACTCTTTTCCCCCAAAATGAGTTAATTGACTCTCCTGAAAATCTCCCAGAGAGGCAATTCATCTTTTAAATGGATTGTCCCCTACTGAACTGTTCAACATGGAGGCAAGAATTGTGAGGCCATTCAGATATTGTTGGACTGCACATCTCAGTATTCGTCACTAATGAATTATTAAGATGTATAACCCAACACCTGGAAGACCACACAATTTCCACCTCAGAGTTAACATCAAAAGCTGTAGGTGTTTCAAAGCCAGAGATGGACTTTTGAGCACTTCTAGTGTTGTTTTCAATATTTTTGCCATCCCATCTGCCCATGAAGAGGTTCAGAAGCAGAAAATGGCCTCCAATCCCAGATAATTACATAAGGAAGAATAAACTTTTGGATGTCATTCTCTAGCACAGTGGTAGAACATATTCTTTGCATGGAGTCCCAGATGCAATCTCTGGCATCTCTACATAGGGCTAGAAATTGTCCTGCCTGAAACACCAGAGAGCCACTACCAGTCAGAGTTGAAAAGGAAAAAAGTAATAATAATCTGAGCTGGTATGAGCTCCCAATGTTCCATTGTTTATCTCTGATCAGCTAATAGTATCTATGACTTAGAAAGAGGGGGAAACTGAGGAGTGGAGTTAATGGAGAAAGGTAAGATAAGTTGGTCAGTGGCTTCCATTTCTCTGTCTTTCCTCTCTGTCTTCTCCATGCTTCTCTGCCTGTCTGTAGAATAGCTTCATAATTCAAAATTATGATAGAAGAGGTTACTTTGGAAATGTAGAATAAACATCATGCAGAACATCAATTTTACCATTGTACCATTCAGCTGTGGATGGCTTCAGCATGTCATAAATTCTTCTCATGCTATTTTTGGAATTCCCAAAAGTTACTATAACTACAAATAGTGTCTTGGAGGACAAAATGAAAAACATTGGGAGATCTTTTGTAGGTTTGAACTATTTATCTCCCCAAAGCATCAGGACCAGAAGTAACATGTAAGATCATTTCCAGATAAGATCATTTTCTGATTGGAATCTACAGCTGTTAGCTGTTAGTAAAGCTACACCTTTACTTCACCCTTCTCTCTTTCTATCACTTGCCTGCCATATTCCTTTCATTGACCAATATCCTACTTCATATTGCTGAGCATAAAGCTCTGTCAGCATGTTTATGGGGAATTCTAGAAGGACAACAGCCTGCAGTTTAGCTGTGATATGATGGACCTGTCCTGGCACTCACATGGGTCAATCACTGGTCATTTGGATCAGGAGCAAAGCTGCATTCAGCACCATCCAGCACCTGTTGGCAGACTGGGAAAACCTATTACACAAGCAGATATTGAATACCTCCTTGTACAACAGTTGAAAAAAAAACAAAACATGTACGGCAGTGTAATCTCCTGTTTACGCTAGTATAAGTCATTGAGAGAATTCTTGTCATGCCTCAGTCACAGGACCCAGGTGCAAACACAGACAGGATCTTCTCCAACAGCCACAACATAGAGACATGAACAGGACAATATTTACTGCAGTCCAGCACAGAGTGGGCCTTCGAGACTCAGAGAACATGTATAGGGAAGACCCATTGAACAGGTAAACACGTGGGGGAGTTTCCTGGCCAATAAATATCGGAGATAGGGTGGGGAGAAGTTTGTTGCAGACAACTGTTATTTCTGATGGGAGCAACAAGTACTTCTTTTGATCCTCGGTTGTGTTATTGAAAAGCCTTGACCCTTGCTTTGTGTGCTGGCTATGCTGTTGGGCACTCCTTTGGACTGACACTCTGAACTTATTGCTGACCTGGACTGCTGAAACAAGAATCACAATTGACTGATAATCTTCTGTAAACTTTAACTACTATAAACTCTGTTTAAGGGCTGTGAACCATGGCTGGCTTTCTAGACAGGGCAATTCTGTCCATACAAGCTTTCTCCAAAGCAGTTCTAAAGATTCTGAACCAGCTTGCTTCATTTTGGACTTGTAGCAAAAATGGGGTGGGGGGGCTGAATAGACATGCAGCTGCCACTGTCACCCATGACCACTGCCATTATCACTCATGACCAAAATCTGGATTGAGGAGACTCCTCAAGTAATTAATTTGATTCTTCAGAGGGTACACATCCCCGTCAAACCAATATATGCTTCTTTAGTGACCGAAAACATTTCTATCCTGTCTGAATCTGGAGGAAAATTTACTTGCTGACTGATTCCAGAGTCTGGCCAGCAAAGTTATTTTCTGGTACTCCAGAGACTAGAACATGAATCAATTTGTTTAAAATACAAAAAGATTGAGAGAGAGAGAGAGATTCCACCTAGACATTAGGAAGAACTTCTTTACTATAAAAGGAAAAGATTGCCTTAAGTATGGTGGAAGCTCCTTCTTTGTTGTTTCTCTACCAAGGAGAATACCACACTGTGTCCCTTTTTACTCCACCCTCCCAAACGAGCGTAGAGATGAGAGAAGATGGGGCCATGATGAGGCTTACACACAATGTTGTTGCAGTCCTATGTTTCTCCTGTCACCAGGTGGTGCAATCATGCTGCAAATCATTGATGGATTTTCCCATCAATGACCAGCAATCAAGCCACCATCATGAACTTACATTGTGTGTGGAGGTCCTGGAAGCATAATGGCTGCACCTCCTGCCCCAGTGCAGCCTGGGAAACTGCCTGGATGTGCTGCAGAAGGAAGAGGCAGGATCATCATGCTTCCTGGAACATGGAAGTGGTCAGTGCAGAGAGGAGCACTCCTGTCATGCTTCCTTCCCAGCAGAGCTGACACTGGGACCCACACCAGATGTCTCCACAACCAGGTAAGGTGCAGAAAGGGCCCAAGTGACTGCAGACAGATGCTATGCAAGTATGACGTAGGGTCATGACCAAAGTCTCTGCCCAGCCTGCACTCTTGGTATGCCTGCCTGCCTGATCTTAGGAACTGGTGTATGGAGTTCATTTTAGCTTTACAGCTGTGAACATGCTTCAATCTTTCCAAAGAGGTTGGCAGATCAATCAAGCAGGAGGAGGAGGAGGAGGAAAAGCAAAGGCTGGGGAAGGGAAGCATTGACTTTAAGATGCAGAGTTCACCTTAACAACATCAAGGTAATAAAATCAAGCTCTGTGGGGTGGTAAGTCAAGATTTACTGCATGTCATATAGATCAAAAGTTAATGCTGGCAGTTGACGAATACTTGATACCCAGCAGGTTCAGAAATATAACAGGCCCCCACAGTGCAATGCTGAGGCTTGCCAACTTAATTAAGTTAGGATTGAATGCCCATGGACAGCATCTCATAATAGCCCAAACAAACAAAGGCTGGGGATAGGATGCTGTAGATTAATTTTATAAGAAACATTTTGTCTCCCTGACAGGCAGCTGGATAAGGTGCCTGAGACAGCAAGAAAAAAAAAGAGATTTTTGCTACATCACAGAAAATGTTACCAATACAAGGTAGGAAGGAATGCAGTGAAGAAAGCACAGACACTGTTGAAAGCTTTATGCCAGTTCTTAGCTTAGTAACATGCAGCAAAACAAAAATATATGATTTCCAAAAGGGTGGTTAGGTTAGTCTGTTGCAGCTAAAACAGGACTCCACTGGCAATTTTAAGATGAATGCCTCCATTATAATGAGAGCTTTTGTGGATTGCAGTCTCCTTCCTTAGATGCTCAGAGAACAGTCTTAGGGCCTTTCCACATTACACTGTTACAGTGCTATTATTCCACTTCCAACATCCTGAGGAATTCTGGGGTTTGTAGTTTCCTGAGGCCAAAGAGCTCTCTGGCTGAGAATTCTAGAGGCCCCTCCCTAAACTGCAGACCCCAGGATTCCACAGGAGAGTGAAAGTACCACTGTAACAGTGTAGTAAGGAAAGGCGCTTAGAGTTTCAGATGTATATCCAGTACACATGATTGGGGTTGGGATGTTGACAGTGATTACTTTTTGGGACATTTATACTGGACTGAATCCTATTTGCTTCATTTTAATTAGAGTAGATTCATTCAATCAATTGTCTGAACGGTGAGTCAACACTTATGTGCATTTCATGGTTTCAGAGTATCTGCTTGAGTTAAGTGAGATTCAGGCCATTATTAATTCTGACTATTCATAAACATTTGGGTAATATCATAAACATCTGATGTGAGACTTCATGGAAATGATGTTTGGGTAGGAAGCCTCTTCATATAACGGCATGGCATGATTTTCCTTGGCCCTTTTTTCACCTTTTCTGGTCATGGAGACATCTGATGTGTCCTGTCAGGAATCTCTCCCTGCCGGGCTGCAGCCAACAAGGGAGGAGAGAGGCCAGGAACACTTGGAGAGTCCGAATATACCAAACACCAGGAAAACATAAGCCGAGCCAGGCCAAGGTCCAGTCCAGAGGATCAGGAGGCAGAGATTCATCCGGAGGGTTTCAGGGAGCAGAAGACACAAAGGTCTTGAGGGCTTGCTAATAATTTGCTGCAAGCAAGAAGCAGCCATGCTGGCAAACTTAAATAGCCCCTGTGAGCAGGTGCTGGTCATCATTGTCTCCTCCCAGTCCAAGCAGCCTCCCTCTCTGCAGCCCCTTTCAGCCTCCTGCGGGATCGAGGGCTGATGGGAATAGCTGGCTGCAACTCCTCTGTATTCCCTCTCTGTCATGAGCTGGCTGGGGCAACTCAGTCTATGTTGGACCTTCCAGTGCAGGGGATATTTGCAGGTTGACTTGCTCACTCACTGGCTCGGCCCCCAGCGCAATCACTTGCTCCTCAATCACAGCATCATCATCTATCACATGTCCTGGTGTTAGCCCTGTCAGGAGGGGAGCACAACAGGAGCACTTCCCTCTCTACTGGCTGCCTCTGTGATCCAGAAAGCACCATGGCCATCTCTCCTTCTGCTTCAGTGCAGCCGAGCAATTTCCCAGGCAGTCATTGTTCTTCCAGGGCCTCTGCAGGGAAGGTAAATGTGGGCACATATCAGGATGCTGGTGCAATTGCTGGTCACTGTCGAGGAAAACCTGTCAATGATTTGTGGAAACATTGCACCACCTGGGGATGGGGAAGGATGGGACTATGATGACATCACGCAGAAGTGTCATCATGGTCCCATCCTTCTTCCATCCCTATGGTGGATAAAGCAGAAAGGACCTTTCTTTCAGAGCTTGGAAATAGATATATCTTTGGACTTCAGCTCCCAGAATCCACTTAGACTGGGCATTCAGGGCTTTGATAACCAATCATGGAATGTAAGTAAGGCCTCTGACAAAGTTCCCCGTGACATTCTTGCAAAGAAGCTAATAAAATGTGGGCTGGGCAGGGCTACTGTCAGGTGGATCTTTAACTGGTTGACTGGCCGTTCCCAAAGGGTGCTCGCCCATGGCTGCTTTTCATCCTGGAGAAGAGTGACTAGCGGGGTGCCACAGGGTTCTGTCCTGGGCCCAGCACTGTTCAATATCTTCATCAACGACTGGGATGAAGGAATAGAGGGCATGCTCATCAAGTTTGCAGATGACACCAAATTGGGAGGGGTTGCTAATACGCCAGAGGACAGGATCAAAATTCAAAATGACCTGGAAAGATTGGAGAGCAGGGCCAAGGCTAACAAAATGAAATTCAACAGAGAGAAGTGTAAGGTCCTACACTTAGGTAGAAAAAATGGAAGACACAAATGTAGGATAGGGGACATGTGGCTGGATGCCATTATGTGTGAAGGGGATCTCGGAGTCTTAATAGACCACCAGCTCAACATGAACCAGCAGTGTGATGTGGCAGCCAAGAGAGCCAATGCAATTTTTGGTTGCATCAATAGAAGTATGGGGTATAGGTCAGGGGGGTTCCAGCACCACTCTACTCATAGAATCATAGAATCATAAAAATGTAGAGTTGGAAGAGACCACATGGGCCATCCAGTCCAACCCCCTGCCATGCAGGAACACCCTCAAAGCACTCCCGACAGATGGCCATCCAGCCTCTGCTTAAAAACCTCCAAGGAAGGAGACTCCACCACACTCCGAGGCAGCATATTCCACTGCCAGACAGCCCTGACCATCAGGAAGTTCTTCCTGAGGTTCAGGTGGAATCTCCTTTCCTGCAGCTTGAATCCATTGCTCCTTGTCCTGGTCTCTCGAGCAGCAGAAAAAAAGAACTCTCCTTCCTATACATGGTATCCCTTCAAATATTTAAACAAGGCTATCATGTCCCCTCTCAACCTTCTCTTCTGCAGACTAAACATACCCTAAGTCTATCCTCATAGGGCGTGTATTCCAGGCCTCTCACCATTTTGGTCACCCTTCTCTGGACTTGCTCCAGCTTGACCATGTCATTCTTGAATTGGGGTGCCCAGAACTGGACACAAGATTCAAGATGAGGTCTAACCAAGGCAGAGTAGAGTGGTACCAGTACCTCCCTCGATCTAGACACCATTCTCCTCTTGATGCAGCCGAGAATTGCATTGGCTTTCTTGGCTGCCGCATCACACAGCTGACTCATGTTCAGCTTGTGGTCTATGAAGACTCCTAGATCCCTTTCACACGTACTGCTATCCAACCACGTGCCCCCCATCCTATATTTCTGTATTCCATTTTTTCTACATAAGTGTAGGACCTTACTTCACTTCTCTCTGTTGAATTTCATTTTGTTAGCCTTGGCCCAGCTCTCCAATTTATCCAGGTCATTTTCAATTTTGATCCTGTCCTCTGGCATATTAGAAACCCCTCCCAACTTGGTGTCATCTGCAAATTTGATGAGTATGCCCTCTATTCCTTCATCCAAGTCGTTGATAAAAATATTGAACAGCACTGGGCCCAGGACAGAACCCTGTGGCACTCCGCTAGTCACTTCTCTCCAGGATGAAAAGGAGCCGTTTGTGATCACTCTTTGGGTTCGGTCGGTCAAATCCAACTAACAGTAGCCCTGTCCAGCCCGCATTTTCCTAGTTTCTTTGCAAGAATATCATGGGGAACTTTGTCAAAGGCCTTAATGAAATCGAGGTATGGTACATCCACAGCATTCCCTTCATCTATCAAGCTAGTAACTCTATCATAAAAAGAGATACGATTAGTCTGGCATGACTTATTTTTGAGAAATCCCTGTTGACTTCTCGTGATTACCGCCTTGCTTTCTAAGTGATTAGAAACCGACGGCTTAACGATCTGCTCCAGGATCTTTCCGGGTACTGATGTCAGGCTGACTGGGTGATAATTATTTGGGTCCTCTTTTTTTCCCTTCTTGAAGATGGGGACAACATTTGCTCTCTTCCAGTCTGCTGGAACTTCTCCTGTCCGCCAAGATTTCTCAAAGATTATAGCAAGCGGTTCCGAAATGACCTCTGCTTGTTCTTTTAATATCCTAGGATGCAATTCATCTGGCCCTGGAGACTTGAATTCATCCAGTGTGGCCAGGTATTCCTGTACCACCCCTCTACCTATTACGTGCCTTGTTTCCCCTGCTTCCTCACCTGCTCCCCTACCGCCAGGTTGAGTGCTTGTATCCTTCTGGGAAAAAACCGAGGCAAAGAAGGTGTGAAGTAGTTCTGCCTTTTCCCTTCCCCCTGTGAGTAATTCTCCATCTTCTCTGCACAGTGACCCTATCGTCTCCTTCTTTTTCCTTTTGCTGCAGACGTATTTGAAAAAGCCCTTTTTATTGTTTTTAATGTCTCTGGCCAGCCTAAGTTCGTTCTGTGCTTTAGCCTTTCTGACCTCCTCCCTACATCTCCGGGCCACTTGCTTAAATTCTTCTTCGGTGGTTTTCCCCTTCTTCCATTTCCTATACGTGTTTCTCTTAACACTGATCTCAGCTGAGAGCTCTTTAGTCAACCCTTCCGGTTTGTTCAGATGCCTTCCATTTTTCCTCCTTAATGGCACAGTTTTAGCCTGTGCCTTCAGTACCTCCCTTTTAAAGAACTCCCATGACTCCTGAACTCCTTTCTCATTGACTATTCTTGACCACGGGATTTCAGCCAGCAGCTCCTTCAGTTTACAGAAGTCTGCTTTTTTAAAATCTAAGACGAATGCCTGCCTACACTTGTCTTCTCTTCCCCACTGAATGCCAAATTCTAATAGGGCATGGTCACTCTCTCCTAAAGATCCAACCAGTTCTACGTCATTAACAAGGTCTTCCCTGTTGGTCAGGATCAGATCCAGAATATTTGATCCCCTTGTCGCCTCTTCCACCTTCTGGACCATGAAGTTGTCTGCAAGACAAGCGAGAAACTTGCTGGACCTTGCTGTCTTGGCAGAGTTTGACTGCCAGCCTATATCCAGGTAATTGAAATCTCCTATTATTACTGTATCTCTCCTCCGTGAATGTGCAGTCATTTGGTTGAGGAAGGTGTCATCAAAGTCCTCAGCCTGGGTTGGAGGTCTGTAGTAAACCCCTACCAGAATATCCCTATTGTTTCTCGCTCCCTTAATTCTTACCCAAAATGCTCTCGACCTGGCTTACTGGGTTAAAGTCACGGATCTCTTCACAGGTGAAAACATCCTTGACATTCAAGGCCACTCCTCCTTCTTTCTTGTTTGATCTATTTTTACAAAATAGGCTATACCCCTCTATTCCTATATTCCAATCATGAGATTCATCCCACCAGGTCTCAGTGATGCCTATCAAATCGTATGTATTTTGTTGTACTAGGAGTTCAAGTTCATCCTGCTTGTTTCCCATACTCCGTGCATTAGTGTAGAGACACTTAAGTCCCCGGGCCCTTCCTGCAAGTCCTGTACTATAGTTTCCACTCCTCCCACCATTGGACGCTTGTACTACTTGGCCAGTATATTTGGGCCTTTTCCCCCTGCGCTCGTCAAGTCCCTGCCCTGAATAATACTGTCTCCCTCCCCAGCGGAACTTAGTTTAAAGACCTCTTAATCCTCCTTGCCAGACTGTTTGGAAAAACATTCCTGCCAAGTTTTGTGAGGTGCAGCCCATCCTTCGTCAGAAGCCCACGTTCATGGAAATTCAGGCCATGTTCCAAAAACCCAAACTGTTACCGGTGGCACCACGTGCGGAGCCAGTTGTTGACCTCTGCTATTGTCCTTTCCTGACGTGCGCCATATCCTTGAACAGGGAGGAGAGACGAAATGACCACCTGCGCACCAAGGTCCTTAAGCTTCATCCCCATAAGCTCATAGTCCTTTGCGATGTGGTAAAAGCTACTCCTCGCAGTGTCATTGGTTCCGACATGAACCAAAATGAGGGGCTTATGGTCAGTGGGTTTGACCAGCCTGGTTAGCCTCTCTGTTACATGGTTGATCCTGGCCCCAGGAAGACAGGAGACCTCTCGATTGAGCTTGTACGGTTTGCAAATTGCCCTTTCGGTTCCTCTGAGCAAAGAGTCCCCAACAATCAGAACTCGCCTCCTCTGAGGCTTGTCCTGGTCTCCTCGATGAGCATGTTCTACTAGGACTTCCTGGGCATTCTGTTGAGGCTGGGAGCATTGACCTAGTTCCTGTTGCTGAAGTTGGATTTCTTCTTGTTGACATTCTGTTCCCTCCTCATGGGGCTCCTCATTGTTCGTTAGGCCAAGAACTTTGAAGTGATTGTGTAGGTGAAGAGTCTCTGTTGCCTTCCTGGTCCTTCTACTCCTCCATGTGACATTTGCCCAAGCCTCCGTTTCCTGGCACAGTGTGCTGACTTCCTGATCTGGCAGCTCCTCCATGCATTTGGTCTTCCGGTAGGTCTTCTCTGCCCTATCCTCCCCTTCCCTAATAAGATGAAGATCAGAAACTCGTGCCTCCAGCTGGCGCACCTTCTCCTCCAAGAAGGTGACCAGCTTGCACTTGGTGCAGGTGTACCCATGAACATCTTGTGGCAAGAAAAGAAACATGCCACAAGTGTTACAGGTGACTGCAGCAGCTCCCTCACCTTCCATCCTTGAAACTTGAAAGAGAAACTTGAAAGAGAGCAGTATAGTACATAATTCTAGAAAGAATAACTAGCTTTTCTTTCTGAAATTCAGAATACTCTGCTTTGGTTAGACCTCATCTTGAATACCTTGTCTAGTTTTGGCCACCCCAATTCAAGAAGGACATGGTCAAGCTGGAGTAAGTCCAGAGAAGGGCGACCAAAATGGTGAGAGGCCTGGAAGCCATGCCTATGAGGATAGACTTAGAGAGCTGGGGATGTTTAGTCTGCAGAAGAGAAGGTTGAGAGGGGACATGATAGCCATGTTTAAACATTTGAAGGGATGCCATGTAGAGGAGGGAGTGGGCTTGTTTTCTGCTGCTCCAGAGACCAGGACAAGGAGCAATGGATTCAAGCTGCAGGAAAGGAGATTCCACCTGAACCTCAGGAAGAACTTCCTGACGGTCAGGGCTGTCTGGCAGTGGAAGATGCTGCCTCGGAGTGTAGTGGAGTCTCCTTCTTTGGATGTTTTTAAGCAGAGGCTGGATGGCCATCTGTTGGGAATGCTTTGAGGGTTTTCCTGCATGGTAGGGGGTTGGACTGGATGGTCCGTGTGGTCTCTTCCAACTCTACATTTCTATGATTCTATGAACAACAAGACCAGACACAGAAGATGAGGTTAAATAAAGACCACTTTATTTGACCTAACCTTTTAAAGTTGTGTTGGCCAGGAAATGAAGCAAGAAGGAGGAATGACCTGATGTGGCTGCAGCTAAGGCCCTTGGGTGAAACATTTCTGTTACCCTGTTTACAGGGGGTCCTGGGAGGGACTCCAAAATGTGCTCTACTATAGGTGGTGAAAATTAGCTCAGAGCACTGCTTTAACATTGTGAGAGGCAGGGTAATTTAGCAGGATCTTGTAACCCGGTGTTTATGGGGTCGGGCCAAGCCAAGGAGCACACCAAGTTTAAGAATAATTGAGATTTTATTAAATACAGACAAACAGTGTATGCAACACACTCACACAAGTAGCTAAGGAAAATAAAGGTTGGAGTGATATAGAGGGATTTTGAGAGGGATTGTTGAATTGGGTGATGCGACACCTGTCCTGAAGCTTGAGTTCGTTGGTCTGGAATCTCAGTACATGGGACTGAGGGACAGCTCACCAAACAAAGCGGCAGCAAGGCTGGATGGAAGTCCGGAGTGATCTGAGGAAGGTCTCAGAATCAGGGGTTTTTATAGAGAGAAGTGTGACTGCAGGCTATGCCTTGCTCGGGGACAACAATGAGTTTTGGGTGCGAGACAATGTCTCCGAAAGGTCACAATTTAGCATGATTGAGTTAAGTCTGAGTTGTCAAAGAGGTAGACTGCATGCAAATACTCTGTGCTCGGCATTTAAGCTTCTAGCTTGCCAAGTTACCTGCTCAGGGCAGGGAGTCCTTTGTAAACAGCATAATGAGGGTGTCTGCAGAGAGGTCTCCCAGAGCGGTGATCTGGCTATTTCTGGCCTGCCTGTATCGTCTTGGGATATTGCAGGATTTGATGGCCGAACCTAGTTCTGTGCTTGTCCGGGGGCCTCACAAACACGTGGAGAGGGGTGGTAGCATAAGGCCGAATTATTGATATCAAAGTGATATCTAGGGGTGTCTCCAAGGAGGTCTAAACTGCAGTAACATTTCAGCCCCAACAACGACCCAAATATTACAGGTTGCACTCCAGCCGACTGTAATTGGAAAGTAACCCAGAGGACTCCCATGCCCCAGAACTCTTCAGAGGTTAATCTCAAGGGTTGCCTTCTTTCCCAACCCCTCAGGACCTTCAAATTCTGTAAGGGGAACTTTCAGGGAGTGGTCAGACCTTATATAGCCTCTGGCTCTGCCACATCAAATGCTGCATTCTGGTACCCCGTACCAAATGCCAATAACTGGTCTTTCCCATGGAAGGCATCAAAGTCCTGCCTTCCTTCACCGAGAAGTTCACTGTACAAGGCCAGGTAGGTATTAAGCATGTTTTATTTTTATTATGTTAAAAATTAATTTTGTGGACTTTTAACTCCCAGAATCCTCAGCCAACATGACCATGCTCCGTGCTGCTGGTGTTGTGATTCTAGAAATTATAGTTCAAAAACTGGGTCCTCAGAGCTTTGTTATGTATCACCTTTCTTCCAAGGAGCGTGAATGAGTCCAAAACTGATCCCTAATGTGAATTAGACTAGTCCTATTGAATCAGCTGGACTTACACAAGTGTTGCTTTACCATTCACCAAGTGATTTGATGGGTCTACCATAGCTGGGACTAGTAATTGGATGTAGGCCATGGCACCCAGTCTCCTCTATTCATTGATCATCACACACACACACACACACACACACACACACACACACACACACTTGTAACATAGGTTAAGGGGAGAACAAGAGTGAGTGATTAAAAGATCACAGGTCTTCTCTCATATGCGGAGTTTCTACTGATCACACATCAGGACTGCATCAAGGAGATTCTGTGCATAGCTCTCAACAGAGTAAGTTAAATTTTCAATCTTATTGTAACCATTTTTTTTTCCTGACTTAACTGGTTTTATTCTCTGGGCTGCTGTTATTTTTATTTGAATTTTATATCGTGAGCATTAGTTTCACTGCTGTTGAAATGACTATCATCAGCCACATGGAACTCTGCAAATGTAAAAGAATGAGATATAAATATTTAAAAGAGAAAGAAAAAGCATGTCTGAAACCTTACAGCAGGGCTGCATAGTGTAAACCTCCACATGCCTCCGTTGTGCTACTCACCCTTTGGGTCAAATGGCAATGTTGAGCAAGTCAACCAAGATGCAAAATGAGCAACTGAATGTACAACCAACTGCACATGTGTAACAATGCACGTTGCATGCATTCATCGTGTGCATCAATGCACAATGGCATTGCATAAGCAACTTTGCTTCTGTAACCTCAAACTAAGTATGACTATTACACATCAGGCAAAAAAAAAAAAAAAAAATCAGGCAGAAAATTCAAGAAGGATATTGACAAGCTAGAACATGTCCAGAGGAGGACAACCAAGATGGTGAAGGGTCTGGAAACCATGTCCTATGAGGAGCAGCTTAGGGAGTTAGGTATGTTTAGTTGGATGAAAATCATAGAATCATAGAAATGTAGAGTTGGAAGAGACCACACGGACCATCCAGTCCAACCCCCTGCCATGCAGGAAAACCCTCAAAGTATTCCCAACAGATGGCCATCCAGCCTCTGCTTAAAAACATCTAAAGAAGGAGACTCCACTACACTCCGAGGCAGCATCTTTCACTGCCAGACAGCCCTGACGGTCAGGAAGTTCTTCCTGAGGTTCAGGTGGAATCTCCTTTCCTGCAACTTGAATCCATTGCTCCTTGTCCTTGTGATAATGGGGTTTCCCATTATCTAGGCTTATCAAAGGGAGATACTTCCCTCTTCAGGTAAACCAAGGGTTAATGACGTGTTGGGATTACATCAAGGGTCACAGGGTGAGAGTTGACCAATGATGATTTTGAGGCTTTTCTCATCTCATTCAAACATGCAGCAGATGATTTTGGGATCCCTGAGGAGAATTATATGAGTGAACTTCGGCTTAATCTCTCAGGGACGTTACTGAAAGTGGCAAGCGACTTGCCAGCTGCGGACCGAAATGATTTCACCAAGTTTGTGGCCCTAGCCCGGAAGAGGCTTGGACTCACACCAGATAAATCTAGATCCCGATTTCGTGCCATTAGGAAAAAAACGGGTGAGACTTACAACGAAATGGCTTGTTCACTTGAGCTGGCACTGGACTCTTGGATGCAAGCAGCTAAAGCATCCACTAGAGAAGAGGTTTTATTTCAGTTTTTATTGGAGCAATTCTTGGAGCACATACCTCCACAGACTGCATCCTTCGTGTTGCAACGTGAGCCAAAGACGCTTGAGGAGGCCGCCAAGGCAGCAGATTGCTTTGTTGCCTCCAGGGGTGAAGAGGCATTCCAGCCTACTGTGGTAATGCCTCCTACAGACAAGCAGAAATACCAACAAGCACGCAAAGATCTCCAGAAGCACAACACTTCTACTCCTAGGTCATCACTAAATGACACTACCTCGAAGCCTCAGCTGCACAGCTCCACCACACCGTCACAGCCTCGCTCCGGGCAGCAGTCTGTGGCAGGTGCTCAGGGTCAGCCAGGGAAAAAGGCTAGCCCTAAATGCTTTCTCTGTGGAGAGCTGGGACATGTTAAAGCCAACTGTAAGCAGAAGCCTAAGTTGGCCCAGTTAGTTGTTGCTTCGGTTTCCAGGGACACTCCCGCTGATCATTCAGTTGTTCCTGATCCGGACATGATCCCTACTCACAGAAGGCACACACTGTGGGTAGGAGGCAGGAAAGTTGTTGCTTACAGAGACACTGGAGCACAAGTTTCTGCTATCCATCGTTCATATCTGGATCCTGGTCTTGTTGATGACCACATCAAGATCACCATCAGAGGCTTTAGAGCTCCTCCGGCTCAACTGTCAACAGAATGCATTCCTGTTCAGTACAAAGGCTGGGAAGGAGTTTGGACTTTCGCTGTTTATGATGACTACGAATGTCCTGCTCTGTTGGGTGATGATTTGGTCTTCCATGCTAGTCAGGCCCGGAAAGAGTCCGGACAGCGTGCAAAGACGGCAAGCAGCCTGAGCAGAGGTTAGTCTTCAGTGCAACTTGAGGACCAGCCTGAACTTAGACTGCAGTCACTGTCTCCTGCTACACCAGAAGGAGTCCTGTCTGAAGAGGTGGTGGAACCTAGGGCAGACTCCCACCACAGCATCGTAGGCCCAGAGGTCGGGACCATCCTTGCTGATACCGCGGATGTCGGAGCAGATGCTGGTGGAAATCCAGGAAGAGCTTCTCCATGTCAAGAGGCTAGTCAGCATGGTCTCAAGTTGGTCCCTGTGGTCACTCCTGACTCAGCGCTGCCCGGGGGGGCGGAAGAGTCTCCGGTGGGCACCGAGCAGAGTCAGGTGCTGGACAATTTGTCTGAGATACACGAGGCTGGTGCAGAGGAGGAGAATCCAACCACGCTGACTCCAAAGCCAGCAAAGGATTCAACAGCAGTGGAAACTCCAGAGAACACTCCAGTCAAGGGAGCAGAACCTGGAGAAGCTGCAATGCAACGAGAATCTGAGGCGAGTCTGCCACTCCAGGAAAACCAGGAAGCAGACCAGAGCCTTCAAGCTGCTTGGACCAGAGCGAAGGAAGAGGTGAAGTCTCCTCCAGCGATGAAGGGGCCTAGATTTGTAATCGTTGAGGGCCTATTATATTGTGAGTCTGGCCCGAGAGGTAACAAGGGGGGCATATGCACTCAGAGACAGTTGCTGGTGCCTTCTAAGTATAGAGCCAAACTCTTGAGTCTGGCTCATGATCATCCTAGCGGACATGCTGGGGTGAACCGAACCAAGGACAGATTGGGAAAGTCCTTCTACTGGGAGGGGATGGGCAAGGATGTGACTGATTATGTCCGACCCTGTGAAGTTTGCCAGAGAGTAGGGAAATCCCAGGATCAAGCCAAGGCCCCTCTCCAACCACTTCCTATCATTGATGTTCCATTCCAGAGAGTGGCTGTGGACATCATGGGACCTTTCCCTAGGAAGACTGCTAGGGGAAAGCGATATGTGCTCACCTTTGTGGACTTCTGCACTCATTGGCCAGAAGCCATACCACTGGCTGGGATCTCAGCTAAGGAAGTTGCCCAAGCTTTGACAGACATCTTTGCTAGATTAGGTTGGCCTGCAGAGATTTTAACAGATGGAGCTTCCAATTTCAACTCCAAAGTCATGCAGCGCCTATTAGAGGCACATGGAGTACGCCATCTGACATCAGTGCCTTACCATCACCAAACTAATGGGTTGGTGGAACGTTTTAATGCAACTTTGGGGGCCATGATCCGTAAGTTTGTAAATGAACGTTCCAATGACTGGGACTTGGCGCTACAGCAGTTCTTGTTTGCTTACAGATCTGTTCCACACCCAAGCCTGGGTTATTCACCCTTTGAGCTGGTCTATGGCCATGATATGAAAGGGCCGTTGCAGCTGGTTCAAAGTCAGTGGGAGGGAGCTATCCCTTCTTCAGAGACTAATGTGGTTGATTTTGTGACTAATTTGCAGAATACTCTCAGGGAAGCATGGGCAGATGCTCATGAGAATCTGCAACAGGCACAAGAAAAGCAGAAGACCTGGTATGACCAGTATGCCAGAGAATGTTGCTTTGAGAAAGGAGACCAAGTGATGGTTCTGAAGGCTCTCCAGTCTAACAAGATGGAAACTTCTTGGGAAGGTCCTGCCACAGTGCAAGAACGCATTGGAACAGTGAACTATCTCATACAGTTTCCAGACTCGAGGGTTAAGCCAAAAGTGTATCATGTGAATTCACTGAAACCCTTCTACGAGAGGCCCAGTCACCTTCTCACACTTTCAGTCCAGGAAGATGAGGAGGAGGAAGAGTGGCCTGAAGGTGCTTTCTATGATCGGGAGGGTGGTAGCTTGGAAGATGTGAAACCCTCCCCTAGACTCAATGCGAACCAACGCAAGCAGTCCTTTCACTTGATGGATAAGTTCACCACCCTGTTTTCACCTATCCCAGGTCGCACCACAGATCCTCAACATGTGGTAGCCGCAGATGACAGCAGGCCATCAGCAGAACAGCCATGACGGGTGTTACCAAAAGGGAAAGAGGCGATAGAGAGGGAGGTGAAAGAGATGTTGGACATGGGGATCATTCGCCCATCACGCAGTCCATGGGCATCCCCAGTTGTCCTAGTGCCCAAAAAGGGGGGACGGACATTCGTTTTTGTGTGGATTATAGAAAACTGAACTCAGTGACACGCCCTGAACATTATCCAATGCCCAGAGTAGATGAACTGTTGGAGAAATTGGGGCATGCTAAGTACCTATCCAGCCTCGATTTGACTAAGGGCTATTGGCAAATCGCCCTAGCAGAAGAGTCTAAGCATCGAACAGCATTCATCACTCACATGGGCCTGTTTGAGTTCAATGTCCTTCCCTTTGGGCTACGGAACGCACCTGCAACTTTCCAGAGGCTGGTGGACTGTTTGCTAAGAGGGTGCGGGGACTTTGCTGTTGCTTATTTAGATGACATTGCAATCTTCTCAGACTCCTGGGAAGACCACTTGAAACACTTGGAGATTGTCTTCCAACGCATTAGTGATGCTGGACTGACAGTCAAAGCAAAGAAGTGCCAGTTTGCACTGGACAGAGTGACCTACCTTGGTCATGAAGTGGGACAGGGGACTATCACTCCACTGCAAGTCAAAGTGGAAGCTATTAATAGCTGGCCAATTCCTCGTTCCAGGAAGCAGGTGCAGTCCTTCCTTGGCCTGGCTGGGTACTACCGGAGATTCGTGCCCAACTATAGCCAAATGGCAGCACCTCTAACAGACCTGACAGGTTCCAAGAAGCCTAAAGTAGTGAAATGGACAGCAGAGTGTCAAGAAGCCTTTGCAGCCTTGAAACAGGCCTTGATGGCAGATCCTGTGCTCCGGGCACCAGACTTTGACAAGCCGTTTGTAGTGGCTACAGATGCTTCTGACAGAGGCATTGGAGCAGTATTACTACAGAAGGGTCCGGATGGCACCTTGCATCCCATCTTGTTCCTCAGCAAGAAGCTTTCTGCAAGGGAGTCCAATTGGTCCATACCAGAGAAGGAATGCTATGCTATTGTATATGCGTTAGAGAATCATAGAATCATAGAATCATAGAAATGTAGAGTTGGAAGAGACCACAAGGGCCATCCAGTCCAACCCCCTGCCATGCAGGAAAACCCTCAAAGCACTCCCTACAAGTGGCCATCCAGCCTCCGCTTAAAAACCTCCAACGAAGGAGACTCCACCGCACTCCGTGGCAGCACATTCCACTGCCGGACAGCCCTGACTGTCAGGAAATTCCTCCTGAGGTTCAGCTGGAATCTCCCCTCCTGCAGCTTGCATCCATTGCTCCTTGTCCTGGTCTCAAGAGCAGGAGAAAACAAGCCCACTCCCTCCTCGACATGATATCCCTTCAAATATTTAAACATGGCTATCATGTCCCCTCTCAACCTTCTCTTCTGCAGACTAAACATACCCAGCTCTCTAAGTCTGTCCTCATAAGGCATGGCTTCCAGGCCCCTCACCATTTTGGTTGCCCTCCTCTGGACCTGCTCCAGCTTATCCATATCCTTCTTGAATTGGGGTGCCCAGAACTGGACACAGTATTCAAGATGAGGTCTAACTAATGCAGAATAGAGTGGTACCAGTACCTCCCTCGATCTAGACACCATACTCCTATTGATGCAACCAAGAATTGCGTTGGCCTTCTTGGCTGCCGCATCACACTGCTGACTCATGTTCAGCTTGTGGTCTATGAAGACTCCTAGATCCCTTTCACATGTACTGTTAGCCAGCCACGTGTCCCCCATCCTATATTTCTGCATACCATTTTTTCTGCCTAAGTGTAGGACCTTACATTTCTCTCTGTTGAAGTTCATTTTGTTAGCCTTGGCCCAGCTCTCCAATCTGTCCAGGTCCTATTGAATTTTGATCCTGTCATCAGGCGTATTAGCAACCCCTCCCAATTTGGTGTCATCTGCAAATTTGATCAGTGTGCCCTCTATTCCTTCATCCAAGTCATTAATGAAGATATTGAACAGCACCGGGCCCAGGACAGAACCCTGTGGCACCCCACTAGTCACTTCTCTCCAGGATGAGAATCTGCCATTGGTGACCACCCTTTGGGTACGGTCAGTCAACCAGTTACAAATCCAAGAGAAGAGAAGCTGAGACCATATGTCTGGGGACGTCGCTTCACCCTCCAGACTGATCATGCTGCCCTCCGATGGCTACATACAGTCCAGGGAACTAACAAGAAGTTACTACGATGGAGCCTGTCCCTACAAGACTTTGACTTCGACATTCAGCACGTGGCTGGAAGTTCCGATGTGGTTGCAGATTCCTTGTCATGCAGAGGACTGGAGGGAGGTTAAGAGGGCTGAGTTACATGTCCGCATTGATAATATGGCTATACTGTACTGTTGTGTGTGTTTACATTTATTCTTTGACTTTTCCTTTCTTAGGTCCCAGGATGAAATCCCAGCCGGTGTGGTTCCAGCCTTCAGCTGTTCCCAGACCGTCTGAGATTTGGGAGGCGTGTGATAATGGGGTTTCCCATTATCTAGGCTTATCAAAGGGAGATACTTCCCTCTTCAGGTAAACCAAGGGTTAATGAGGTTTTGGGATTACATCAAGGGTCACAGGGTGAGAGTTGACCAACCAAAAGGAAAGGGTCAGCATCACAGGTCACAAGGTGAGAACTGACCAACCAAAAGGAAAAGAGGTGGGCGTCTTGGAGATGCTTCCAGATCCTTCCAAGGAGGAAAATATAAAACTTCTGAGAGGCCATGTGGCCAGAGAGAGAGAGAGAGAGAGAGAGAGGAGAGCTGGGCCAGTGGAGCTGGTAGCATGCCGTGTCTCCTGGACCCCCCCTCCTCCTTTAGACCATCTACGCCTATAACCTAATTGTGAGTAACTAGAAATAAGTAGTTAATCGCGTTAGGGATGTTGTTATTTTGGGAATTGGCTGATCTTAAGAATGTATCTGTGCTGTTATATCTGTTTTGTAAATTCTTGTAACTAAGTGCACCTGGGAGAGGGGAGTCTCCCAAGTATATATTGTTTATTTGCATGTCTTGATTAAAACACTTCTATAAACCTCCGTTTCTCTCCATTTCCATGCCAGGGTTGGCACACGCTACATAGGACCTCTCTCACTCAGGGGAAAGAGGAGGGGGAAGATCCTTACGCTTAGAGATTAGGCAGAGTCCCTCCTGTTCTGTCTAAGTAATTCATAATTCGGGGGGGGGGTGGCAGCATACCGATAGAGTTGGGGAGATTGCCAGTCGTTCCAAGGGTGGGAATCAGCTTTGGGAGGCTGGCAAGAACCCTAGTAAAACACTGGGAGGGTATTTCCAGTTTTGCAAAGGTGGAAGTCCACTTAAGAGACTGGAAATAAACCTACAGTGTCACAGTCCTGGTCTCTGGAGCAGCAGAAAACAAGCCCACTCCCTCCTCTACATAGCATCCTTTCAAATATTTAAACATGGCGATGATTTCCCCTCTTAACCTTCTCTTCTGCAGACTAAACATACCCAGCTCTCTAAATCGATCCTCATAGGGCATGGCTTCCAGACCCCTCACCATTTTGGTCGTCCTCCTCTCAACTTGCTCCAGCTTGACCATGTCCTTCTTGAATTGGGGTGCCCAGAACTAGACACAGTGTTCCAGATGAGGTCTAACCAAAGCAGAGTAGAGTGGTACCAGTACCTCCCTCGATCTAGACACCATACTCCTGTTGATGCAGCCAAGAATTGCATTGGCTTTCTTGGCTGCCGCATCACACTGCTGACTCATGTTCAGCTTGTGGTCTATGAAGACTCCTAGATCCCTTTCATATGTACTGCTATCCATAAGGTTAGGAGGTAACCTGAGAGCCATGTTTAAATATTTGAAGGGATGTCATGTTGAAGGTGGAGCAAGTTTGTTTTCTGCTGCTCCAGGGACTAGGACAAGTAACAATGGATTCAAACTACAGGAAAAGAGATTCCACCTAAACCTCAGGAAAAAAATGTTGATGGTCAAAGCAATTCAGCAGTGGAATGTGCTGCCTGGGTGGAGTCTCCTTCTTTGTAGGTTTTTAAGCAGAGGGTGGATGGCCATCTGTTGGAAGTGCTTTGGTGTGTGTTCTTGCGTGGAAGGGAGTTGGACTGGATGGACATTGTGGTTTCTTCCAGCTCTATGATTATATGTCCAATCTCTAGCAAAGAGAAACTTAGGCGTCAATAAGATTCCAAAGAGATTCCCTTTCATCAGTGATGACACCATGTTCCCCTGTGTGGTAGAGCTGAGCTATAAACATTAACAGCACCATCCTATGCAGGCTTACTTGAAAGGGAGGGGAGTACAACTGTAGCCTTCTTTCTTTCCACAAAAAGTACCATGTTTTATTAATAGCTACAAGAAAAGCATTGGCGTATTCTTCTTTCCCCCATTCCTTTTCAAATTGCCTTTGTTGTTTCTCCTTCTTAAGAAAATGAAAATATAATTAACCTAAGCACTTTAATCAGTTGTACATCTTAATTTGATAAGTTTCTGTTTTTTCCTCTCAGAACTTCCTTGACCTAAGGACAATAAAATGTGACTGTCAAAGCTGCCATGATGAGATAGGCAATGCTGAGATAAGCGAACAGTGATGTTGAAGGATTTGTCCAATTATATATTGTTTCATGTAAACATCTCCAAGGAGTTGGAAGTTTCCAGTGGCATCATTCCTGCCTAAAAAAACTGTAGAGAGTCTTTGAGTCTCCATTCTGGGGAAAAGATGGGCGTATAAGTAAATAAAGCTATTGGTCTTCTTGTGACCGAAGATTTCACACTGTATCTATGTCCACTGTGAAGAAACAAATTGGAGCTTCCTGTTGGAGAAGGTCATGTAGAGTATCTGGTCCAGACATAGTATTGGATGGCTTCATGAAGGAAGACCTCAAGCAATAACACAGACTTGCATATTAGGGAACTCACAGAATCGTAGAGATAGGACATTTGTAAGTATGATGCAAAATGTGCAGAGTTAGAGCATTCCTAAGAGATGAGCAGCCTCTTCATAAAAGATTCCTTGAGTGGAAGAGCCTTCAACCCCTTCTAAAGAATGCCTTCTGTTCCTGGACTGCTCTTGCAGTTAAAACGTGTTTCCAGAAGTCTACCTGGGGAGGCAAAGGCAAAGGCAAGCATTAGGTCCCTCACTGAGCTTCTTGCTATCTTTGGCCCTTTGTGAAATACACAGAACGAGGCTGTGGAGCTCGGACTATGTTTGATGGAATTTGCAAAAAGAAAGATGTATGCTTGAATCCTCCCATGTTAGGCAATTGTTCAGCTCCAGTGAAGAGAGAGGGCAAACGTGGCTTGCAGTGGCACAAAGGAGCTGTCCAGGCACACCTCCATGGCCACGTGGTGACTGTCTGGATGAAGGCAGAGATGTTCTGTTGCACAGCCTGACCCACCAATTGTGTAAGGAGGTAGCTGATGCCTCCTTAGGCAATGTCAAGAAAAAGATGCTCTATGTGATAGATGACAGCTCAGTGGTTAATAAGCAATTCATTGTGCCAGAGCCAGAGCCAGTGATAGAACAGACTGCCTTGCCAACACCCTCACCAGCTGAAAGACAAGCTGAGATGGAGCTGTCAGAGCCCATGCCAGAGGAAGAAGGGGCCAGCAATGATTTAGAGGAATTAGAGCCACCTTTGCCCCCAGCTTCAGTCACAGAGGAGACAAAAGAGAGCAGCTCAGAGGGCAGCTGTTTTGGTGAGACTGAGAAAACAGAACAGTGATGAGAAACACCTCTCCTCCTTGGCTATACAAGTCGGTCGGTATGGCTTGCTGTTTGTTTGTAGAAAATCACTACTCAAGCCCCCACTACCTTTGTATTCCAGCATTCTAGACCTTTTGGACTGACCTTCAGCATTCTTGACTTTTGGAACTGACCTTGATTTTGGCTCAGCTCAGTATTTCTATTTGATTGTTAGCACTGGACACTCCCCACTGCCTCCTCCTCTTGGGCAACTACTATCACTTCCCTTCTCTTTCTGCCAGCAAAGCATGGGCTGAGAGTTGAACTCTTGACACTCTAATAGCATACAGTCACTAGAAGAATCTGACATTGTGAAGGGGGGGGGATGATTTCAGTGACAGTATATTGTTGTGCATCATTCTTATTATTGTGCAAAGTATTTGAAGAGCTGTGTGGTCTCAAATAGGCAAGCCAGAGTTGTAGGCTTCGCAAAAGACCTGTACCTAATGGAAACAAAAACTGCTAGAATAGATTTGTTGATGAAGCAACTGATACTTTTAGATATTTCTTGGAGGGTGTGCTTTCAGGAACTGTTATGATGGGACCCTATGCTGCACAATTTACCACTCGTTAGGTCATATTTGACATTAATCCTGTAATGAGCCATGAAGTCATATGAATTCAGACATGACTTGGTGCTTATTTAAGAGTTAATACCAGAGACTAAAGTGAAGGCACCAGAGGTCTCATTTGAATAAAGAAGGAAACGAATGGTGGTTTTCAGACAAGGTGCTTCTGAGATACTTGTCTTCAGACAAAGAGATGCTGGACCTCAAACAAGGCCCTTCTGAGAAATAAGCTGGAAAGATGATCTCAGACAAAAAATGGACAGATTGTGACTAAAGCATGCACCCCAATTCCCCCCTTAAATAGCCACCTCTCCTCTCCCTGTCTTTTCCTTTTTAATATAAAAATTCTGTAAAAGCATTATTCATTTTGATAGCCAGAAACAGCAGAGCACACCACTCATTTGTGAAAAATGATACCGAGAATGACTGAGAAGATAAATTCTTCATGAAAGAAAAAAGAAAAGAAAAGGAAGAAGAGGAAAAAAGGAGTAGCACAACTTTTTATGCCATGCCTATCTTCTCATTTTACATGGATCTACAAAATGAGTACCTGAAGTCATGTTAAATCAGTGGTTCTCAACCTGTGGGTCCCCAGATGTTTGTGGACTTCAGCTCCCAGAAGCCCCAGCCACTATGGTCAATGCTCAGGGCTTCTGGGAGCTGAAGTCCAAAAACATCTGGGGACCCACAGGTTGAGAACCACTGTGTTAAATGTTGGACATAGACTGCTAGTTTAAATATGTTTAAGTCATCTTAAGAGATCAGCTGTTATACCAGCTCCCAGTAAAGGTTCTGAAATGGGCAGTGGCATAAACATGGCAGAAGTCCTTCAGCACAAGCCAGTGGGAGGAAGAATTGGAAAATTGGTCCAATCACTCTGGATCTAAGTTTGGAAAAATTATTTCAATAACTCCTGTGCCCAAATAGATAAGTCTGTTTACCAACTAATAAGGAACATATAACTCCACTGTTAAAACAGCTTCATTGGCTACTGATTTGTTTCCGAGTGCAATTTAAATTGCTGATCATGAACTTATAAAGCCCTATACAGCTGAAGTCTGGACTGTTTGAAAGACTGTATCACTCTATACCAGTGATTCACAAACTCAGGCCCTCAAGTTGTTTTGGACTACAGCTCTGATTATCCCCAGACACCTTGGCCGATGATCAGTGATTCTGGGAGCTGAAGTTCAAAACACCTGGAAGACCAGAATTTGCAACAGAGTTCTGGAGCTGTGGCTGGTCTTGAGTGCCAGAGTAACCCAGCAACAGGTTGCCAGGCAGCCAGCATAGCTACTCAATAGAGAAACCCAGGCCATTAGGGTGAGGAAGGGGGTGGGAGTTTGAGAAAAGAGTATATACAAAGGCACACACTGATTATCATCAGCAGTCCTGTGGTGAGTCCTGTCATGCCCAAAATATAGCAGAAATTGCTCCCACAGCTTTGGAAGCATGCCCAGCAGCAGAGAATAACTTAGCAGCAATGCACTGTAGCCAGGAAAAACTCACCCACACCAATTGTTCTCTTCCATCAAGGAGGCAATTTATTCTTCAGTTACAATGTGTACATATTTACAAGAATCTCCAGAAGGCATTCCAGCATCCCTCTGCTTGCTCTTTCTGACAGAGCCTCCGGCAGATAGGTCAGGCACCGTGTGCACCTTGTTGGCTAGCTCTCAGCTACTTTTATACTTACACTAGCTAATGCAATCCTGCCAACCTTTGCATTCTCCCATACCTGATGTAACCTTCTCCTCTGGTTGCTCATCAGCATGACTCAGCTAGAGTCACATGGCTCTCCACAGGTGCACTTAATGACCCACATCACAAAGTATTTTCGACAGGTTTGGTCCAACCTTTTCTTGACAGTCCTGCAGTCAGCCAGAGAGAATTCTGCAATAAAGTTCCTCAGTCACCTGGGGGGGTGATTGTCTGAGTTGGAAAGCTTGTTTCTCAGGAAAAGCCTAGAGAGAGGCAGAAGAGAAATCAAACTATTATGGAATCCGGTCAGAAAGTGTGACCTAGATTTGAGGGTTGAGTATTTGGTGATAGGATAGCCAAAGGGCTGCTTATGATACAAGTGCTTATATGAAGGCTTCAAGACATAAAGGAACACTTTTTAAGAACTTTACCTTTGATCTGCATATGAACTCTAATTCTTTGTTTTGTTTGTTATTTTAATAAAGATTATAGGTTTTTTTTAATAAATTTTGGCTCCACTGAGTACTATACAGTATTTAAACCCCAAAACGAAAACACACTACCACAAAATTCTAAAAGGAATTCCAAATAACCATTGAAAGGATTTCCTCTTTTTTACACAAAAGTAGTTTTTAAAGCGAAAGGCAGAGCTGTATGTGTGAAGTGACAGAGTGCTTTATGAGATTGGGGATGTGCCTTACCCACCTGAGAGAGAAAGAAGCAAGCCTGTGTTATCACCATGAACTGGCCTGGCTTCGGAAGATATTAGATATCATTAGATATCACAATTTGGTCTCATTTTGCCACCCTCGGCCAAGTATTTGTGAGGCCCCCAAACAAGCACAGAGCTAGGCATGGCCCTTAATTGCTGAACATTCCTTTCTCCACCTAGGCAAGCCAGACTCAGCCAGATCTTGCTTTAGGAGACCTCCCTAGACAAACACCTCATCAACGATGCACACTACTACAAAAGAGCCCCCTGCCCTGAGCAGGTAACTTGACGAGCTACTTTTCATTGGCAAAGTGCGCTGCATCTGCATACTGGCCATTCCATTGTTGATTTGGACTTAATCCCATCATGTTAAATTCTGACCTTTCAGAGACATTGTCTCGCGCCCAAACCTCATTGTTCTCTCCCAAGTCTAGACTAACCTACGGTCATACTTTCCCTATAAGAACCCCCAGTTCCGAGAGCTTCCTCGGATTACTCCCAAGTTCCAGATTGTCTTGCTGCCATTTACCCGGTGAGCTCCCCTCAGTGAACCATGCTGAGCTTCTTCTTTCCATCTGCAACTTCTTCAGGACTATGAGAAAGGTGTTGTATCACCCATTTCCCCCGAAAACCTCTTATTTCTTATTTCCTAGTTAGCTGTGTGGTTGTGTTGTCTTAAGTGTTTGTCTGTTCTTAATAAAACATTATTTTTGCTAGTTTAAAAACTGTCTGACTGCTTAACTGACCTGATCGCGTAGACATTGGGTTACAAGATCCCCGCTAAGTTACCCTGCCTCTCATTCGCTTAAGCAAGTGCTCCAGTTAATTTCCCCATCTTGCGTTATTGTGTTTTGGTTATTTGGGCGCCTCTCCCGGGAACCGCAGCAAACAGGGTAACACCTGGTCACATTGTTCTATGCAAACCTGCTAGAGTCTTAACATCATAGAATCATAGAGTTGGAAGAGACCGCAGGGGCCATCCAGCCCAACCCCCCGCTATGCAGGAACACCCATCAAAGCATTTCCAACAGATGGCCATCCAACTTCTTCAGGGGAGGGAGATCTACAGAGGAGGGCTTTCTCACAGTCCCACCACCATCAGAGGCCATTTGGTGAGGACACAAGAGAGAACCTTCTCAGCACTGCTCCCACCTTGTGGAAGACTGAGTGCTTTTGAATGTTTGCAGATGTGATTTTAAGGTGCTGATTCCTTAATTGTGTTTTAAATGCTGTTGTCAGGTTTTTAACTGATTGTTCTTGTGAGCTGCCTTGGATCTCACCCTGGGAGGAAGGTGGCATATAAATGGAATAAATAAATACACATGAGGAATGTGAAGAACTCTCACTCTTAATTCTGTTTCTCTTTAGTCCTCTTGCATTTCCTTCCTATCCTCCTTTGCAACACAACCAGGGACACTGGATTTTTTCCCCACACTGAAATCTGTACACATTTTATGCATTTTTTCCTCGCCTGTGCCTCTGTCTGAGCAGTTCACCTTGTTTATGTAATTTTCCCTATCATCCAAAGTGTGTTTCTGTGTTTTCTCTCCAATTCTGCTCATTTGAGCTGACTGCATTTTTAAAGCTGCACATTGTTTTTGCTGGAAGCAGGGGCATCAACATTTTTATAAAGCAATTAATGGAAGCAGGAAGATGCACATAATGCCTACTCTTTCCTTCACCTGTCTGTGTCTTTCTTTGGTGTATATACTCAAGCCGTTTGATTCCTTCTTACCAGCTGAGGTCGCTTCCTCCTTCTTCACGAAATTAATCTCTTTGTTTCTCTTGTCTGGGAAGGGAGCATCCATGGGACTTTGACCCCAGTAATGCCTCCTAGCTTACACCTCACACTTGACAGTAATCTTCTAGGGGCTCTTGTAACCAGGTATGGGTCAGTTTCTTTGGTCTCCTTTGTTATCTCAAAATGGATTTCCAGAGACAACAGCTGAAATTCATTATTGCAGTTGTGGATGCATAACCTAGAGTCACTGATTCATATTCAGGGTCCTTACATATTGCCACAATACTAAAAGTCCCTCAGTCCTGGTTTACTGGGAAGCAGTTGTTGTAAGCAACAGAGGTCTGTTCTCCTACCAATCACATGCAGCACACTCTTTCCATCCTCTCACTCTAGTGATCTCCAGTGAGAGGAGGAATTGCAATCCTGCTTCTGATTGTCATAGTGTGTCCTAATCCCCCCCCCATAGGACTCAGGGGAAGAGGAGGAGGAGGAGGAGGAGTGCCAAGAAGACACAGCTCTCTCTGAATCCAATGAGGTGGCAGCTGGGGCAGTAGGGGTTCCTGTTCCCCAGCAGGACGTGGCAAAGGCTGAAGAAACTGAAGACAGAATGTCCCCATCCTTCACTGAGAGACAAACACCACACTCAGTGCTGCTTAAATAACAAACACTGACCCAGTTAGGTACTAATGAGGTAGCTGTGGGTTGGAAAACTCTGCTGATAAATATCCTAGCAGTGCTGTCTCAGCCCTAATGCTGATAACTGTCTTATCTGGTTGACTGATAGTACCCTTTCGTGTTCTTGTTTGTCTTGGTTTGGCTTAAAAATTGGATTATCTTGAAAAGGGATAGATGTCTTCAATCAGAAGGGTTTGATCTGAGGTTTGGTTGGCATGTTTGGCTATGGTATGACAAACTTAAAGCTAAGGTTGATTATAATAATCACTCTGTTAGCTGTGTTTTACTATGAGTTTGGAGCAAATATAAGATGAAATTAAGTCCTAAAATGCCACTATGGGTTTCACCCATAGGAGAGAAATAACTTCTAAAGTTAGTTGGTTAACTTATGAAAAATGGTTAACGATGGAAAGAGGACAGTTCAAAATACAATCAAATGAGGAATTAACTCAAGAAGATTATGATGTGTGTTGGTTTTCTTATAGATAATTGACTGAGTGCTTTAAAATTGGCAAGGATTTATATTGTTTTGAAATGTCTGAATTTGAATTTGAAGAACAATTTGAAGAACAATTATGTGCCAATGAGGAACATTTAGTTTTTAAAATATACAAGTTATTGCTGCCAATTAAAGCAGAAGATGACCAAGAAAAGGACTGTATGATTAAAGTGGCACAAAATGTGGCTCACCATATTCAGATGGAACAATGGGAAATGATGTGGTTGAAAGATTTCAAATATATTTTGAGTCATAATCTTAGAGAGAACCTTTGTAAAATGATGAACAGTTGATATTTAATGCCAGAAAGGCTAAAATACGTAAAGGGTTTTCAAATGTTGTTGGAAATGTGAAGAAAAAGGAGAGAGTTTTTATCACATATGGTAGACCTGCAAGAAAGTAAAGAAGTTTTGGGTGGTGACATGTGAACTGATGGAAGATATTTTGAAGGTAAAGGTTTAATTGAAAGCTGAACTTTTTATTCTGGGTTTGACAGATTAACAAATTGATGTGAAGTTGGGAAGAATTCTTCAATATATTACAGCTGCAGAATGGAAATGGAAAGATGCAACTGTTCCTTCACAAGAAGATTTGTTGCTGAAATTTCTGGACTTGTCAGAAATGGCTAAACTAACTCTTTTGACTAAGGAAGGTTCATTGGTTAAACTTAGGAATGATTGGGATAAACTGATTGTACACTTAAGAGACTTCTGGAAAAGAAAATTGATTATTGGTTTTGAAGGCTAACTTAATAGTTATTACTAATTAGCAATAGTGGGAGAATGATATATATATAGAAGAAGAAGTATATTTTGTAGGTTACATTAGTTGGTCAGTTGGAAGATATATATATCTTTAGTCCTTTTAAAAATGTGTGTTTGCCATCTGTTTTTGTAATCCTTTGTATATGTTTATAGTTTCAAATTTTAAAAAAATTAAATTAAAAAAAAATCATCCTTGAGGCAGCAAACTGGCCTTCAAATCCACTGAAGTTCCTGTACAGACATATGCAGCATCGTTACTGCTTTTTTCTAAAAAGAGCCCAGGAGATGTCTTGGGAGCCAGGAGCTAATTTTGACCCTCCCCTTTGGTCTCATGCAGCTGCAGATTTTACTCTGCAAAACTGATAGTCTGATATGCATTTATCCCTTTTTCCTTTCTTCACTGGGGTCTTTGAACAGGGGTTGGATGCTTATCTCTCAGGAGTGCTTTAGCTGTGGATTTAGCAAGAAACCGGACTCCATGATCCTTCCAGTCCCTTCCAACTCTATGGCTTTTTGAAAAATAAAAATTACATGCATAGGCTTGATTCTAATTGATAGTGTGGAAGGAGTTAAAGAGTTAAGACCTCTCCTCAACAAGATAGACTAACAGCCATGCTTTTAATATTATTGATATTTTAATTGTATTTATAAACTTGTGTTACAATGGAAGCTTTTAACTATATCAGTTTTAGTTATTTGAAGCCAATTAACATTCTGGACTGGGAAAAAAAAGTAAATAACAATGGACTACAGTTTCCATTTAGATCATAGAATCATAGAAATGTAGAGTTGGAAGAGACCCCAGGGGCCATCCAGTCCAACCCCCTGCCATGCAGGAACACCCTCAAAGCCCTCCCGACAAGTGGCCATCCAGCCTCCGCTTAAAAACCTCCGACGAAGGAGACTCCACCACACTCCGTGGCAGCACATTCCACTGCCGGACACTAACCCCAGTTTATCCTACAGTAAGAGAAACAAAGATGTAAATCCTAGTTACTTTGGTCCCATCATAAGAAGATGTGACTTATAGGAGCAGTCCATAATGTCGGGTAAAGTGGAAGGCAGCAGAGAAAGACAGAAACTGTACTACAAAGGGATTGAATCAATTAAGATATTAAGGAAGCTACAAGATATTTGACACAATGTTTACAGGATTCCATGCAGGGAAGAACCAGTCAGAGATCCAAAAGTAAGCCAAAATGTGCTTTATGGGGGGAATGAATCACACTAACACACAAGATCTTGAACAGTCATGCAATCACACAAGGCTAACCAAAGGAAAAGGGAGGAAAGAATGTTTTGATAGTGAGGGTGAAGTGGACAATATTCACCAATTCAAGAGAGTAGCGAAGAATCAGTAATGTGACTTGGGCCATTTCTGCACCTACTGGTTCCTGCTGAAATCCCATCGTAGTCCTGGCAGCACCTCTTCTGGGAAGGGATCGTGATGGGAACACTCCCCTCCAGCCCTGGACAGCTGTCTACAGAAGGGAGCATGAGTGACACACTCCTTCCTTCCACAGCACAGCTGGCCTCTTTCCTGCTGGAGAAGGAACTGTTTGATAGTGCTTCCACCCCTTCTGCACGGCTGGGGTGAAGGGAGCATTGAGAGATTGTGGGTGCTTAATGGATTTTTTCCATTAAGCGAATATCCCACAATCATGATGGGTGGGGATGAGTTGGCAGTGGGACCAAGACAGCATCATGCAAAAGCACGACCCATAGACTGCTGCCATCACGTCCTCATCATGGGACTGTGACGCCATTGGGAAATGACCTTAGACTTGCATCTAAAGATGGCGCACAATCAGAAATCAAAATGACAGAGTGGCAACTAGCAATCAGTGTACTGCAAGCTAGCTAGTCAAAGCTGGGGAGTTTTATACACTATTTCTGCCTGGAGGGCATGGATGCAAATGGCTTTGCAGCTGAGAAAACAATGGAGTTCACAAAGTAGACAATGTGGTCTGGAATGGGCTGATAGTTTTAGCATTAGGTGACAAAAAAGGCTAATGTGCTTGTTGGGCAAGTTTTAGGGCAGTGGTTCTCAACCTGTGGGTCCCCAGATGTTCGTGGACTTCAGCTCCCAGAAGCCCTGAGCATTGACCATAGTGGCTGGGGCTTCTGGGAGCTGAAGTCCACGAACATCTGGGGACCCACAGGTTGAGAACCACTGTTTTAGGGTGAAGGAAAGATTACTTGGGTGGAGGAAAACAAAATCAGACAATCAGTGGTGGGGTGGCAATCTCCCAGTTTCTACTGGCTGAAGAAGAGGAGACCTTAAGGCTAGTTGCAAGCCTATTTTCTTTGGATTTACCTGGTGATTTCTTGTCTATGACCTGGGTATGCCTACAGAGGGGTTTTGACCTAATTCACAGCACCCATTTTCAACCAGTCTTTTATCCTTGTCCAGCCTGGTCCTACAGCCATAGCAGGGCACATTTTCTATCAAAGCTAATTAAAATATCTTGGCAATTAAACCATATTTTACCACTTAAACCATATCAAACTGTGGGGGTGTACGGCCTGGTAACAACTCTGTTTTCACTCATCTTACATAGACACAGCCCAGCTTAACAGCTAATAGCTGCATCTGGCAAAGGTGGTCTGTTCTGCTGGTGATTCGGGCACAAAGAAGGTGATGTTTTTACACATACCCCACCAGAAGTAAGGCTGCAGCTTTCAGAAGCAAGAACCCAGTCATAAGTCCTTGTTGCAGCTGTGCTCATTGGAAGAACTGGGGTGGAAACATCCTCCTCCTAAAGTCCTGATCACCAGCAGAAGAGAGCTCCTTTATCTGATCTGGCAGGTGTCTCGTAAGATGGACAGGGAAGGAGGTCAGCCAAGGAGACATTGCTGAGTTATCTCTCCTTGACTAAGTAGCTGATTTAGGATTCCAGTGACAGATTTTCAAGGATTTCACACATGCACTCTCAAGAATCCTTCAAAACATTTAACAGCAGGGCAGTGTATTACTTCGTTCTCTGCCTTAACTGCTTTTATGAGAGAGAGTGCCTTGCTAAAGGTCTCACAGTGCATTTGGCCCTCATTCAACCCACTTACCCTCCATGCCACATTAACTCTACATTAACTCTGCAAAGGACGCTTCTTCAACACAACTAAATTTTCATCATCTTGAATTAGATCTTGCCCTAATTATGCTGTTCACCGTCACCACGAGTGATTGCTCAGTTGTCTTCCAGCCTTGATACTCCGGCAGCTTAATTAGAAGCATTACTCTGAGTGTATTGGCTCATCGAGAGCCTCAAGACAGAAATACAAGCAACTTGAAGAGTCTTCATCAGTGGAGCCTGACTCATCACGGCCATTCTGAGGCTGCCTTTACCCAGCAATGAGCATGGAGCTGAACTCTATGAGAAGAAGAAAATGCATCATGTACCCCGTCCACTCTAACACAATTGTTTTATTCAGCGTACGATATGGTCTACCTTGAACATTTCTTTCTTTCTAAAATATGTATATTCCCCCATACCATGCAATCTCATGTTACAGATAAAATCAGTATTAACAGATTAAAGCAATTAAATCAATAAACGTGATTCAAATCAACCAAAACATATTAAACGATAAATTAAAAATAGGCTCAGAAAACAATTTAAAACCAGGTAGTTAAATATTCTGAAGTGAATCAATTGCCTAAATTGTCTAATCCATTACTTAATAATCTGTCAGCTCTTCTAATTTCAGAAGCTAAGCAGGGCCAGGCCTGGTTAGCTTTCGGATGGAAGACGACAGGGGATCTCCAGGTAGAGCTAAGGAAGAATCCTTCCTGAGAACCCAAAGGACCACTGTCAGTCAAAACTAACAAACTTGTACTGAGTTCAAACAAAGTCTCATTCAATGTAAAGAAACTTCTTGTATTCATGATCTCCACTGAAGTGGGTGATTCTTCCAACAAACCGGGCGATTCTTGCAACAGTCCACAAATCCACATGGGGGTAAGTTGTCCAAAAATAATACCACAAAAAGAACCCCACATTATCAGATTAAACACAAGGACTGGAATAGTGTTTGTGTCATGCACAGGTGTAAGTTTCCTTATCTATAATGGCTGTATGTACGTATGCATTTGGTTGGTTGGTTGCTTTGTACAACATTCACATTCAGTTCATGGAATTCCAAAAGTGTAGCCATTTTATATGGGTCTAAATCTTGTTGTTAGTACCAACCAGAGGAGAGCTATTGAATCAGTTGGATTTACTTATTGGTTGACTCTTCAATCAACATTCGATTCAGTGGGCCTATTCTGGTTTGAACTAAACAACAAGATTCCAGTCCTGCACTTGCAATTCTTAGATGGCATGCAACTATTTGTCACTGCTTTCAGTGTGCCACTTGAGTCACTGGGATTGCAAAAGCAGCCACTGTCTATCACCTTTTTCACAATGGGGCACTAAGCAGAGAGACAAACACTCAATAGCAGAATGTCAATATTCATAGAATCATAGAGCTGGAAAAGACCACAAGGGCCATCCAGTCCAACCCCCTGCCATACAGGTACACCCATCAAAGCACTCTCAACAGATGGCCATCCAGGCTCTGCTTAAAAACTTCCAAAGAAGGAGACTCCACCACACTCTATGAAGGCACCACATTCCACTCCCGGACAGCTCCGACCACCAGGAAGTTCTTCCTGAGGTTCAGGTGGAATCTCTATTCCTGCAATCCATTGCTTCTTGTCCTAGTCTCTGGAGCAGCGGAAAATAAATCCACTCCCTCCTCGACACGACATCCCTTCAAATATTTAAACAAGGCTATCATGTCCCCTCTTAACCTTCTCTTCTGCAGACTAAACATACCCAGCTCCTAAAACCATTTCTCATAGGGCATGGCTTCCAGACCCTTCACCATTTTGGTCGCCCTCCTCTAGACACATTCCAGCTTGTCGATATCCTCTTCAATCAAAGTACCCAGAACTGGAAACAGTATTCCAAATAAGGTCTAACCAAAGCAGAATAGAGTAGTACTATTACCTCCCTTGATCTAGACACCATACTCCTATTGATGCAACCAAGAATCGCATTGGCTTTCTTGTCTGCTGCGTCACACTACTGACTCATGTTCAGCTTGTGGTCTACCAAAACTCCTAAATCCCTTTCACACATACTGCTATCCAGCCATGTGTCCCCCATCTTTTGTGCATTCCATTTTTTCTGCCTTAGTGTAGGACCTTACATTTCTCTCTGTTGACATTCATTTTGTTAGCTTTGGCCCCGCTCTTCAATCTGCCAATATTCAGTAGAAAAGTTATGTAGCACAACCAGGTATAGATCAGGGATGGAAAGAATATTTGAAAATAGTTGAAAAACACGTTCCTCAGGTGAGGAAACTCTGATGTGGAAGAATCCCAGGCTGATGAGAATCTTCACAGTTTGAAACTCATACTGCATAAGATTCAAACATTTATTTTGCTCAGAAAACAGCATTTGCTGCCCAGAAAATAATATCACTACACAGAAAATTATTTCCTGTGCAGAACGTGCAAAACAACCAAATGTGAATTTTGTACAAAATTCGTCCTGAACAGCAAATAGTTTTTGCAACCTGCACTGTTTTTGTAGTGGGAAAGAATTTGCTAGCATTACTCATTGCTTATTTCAAGAATTAAATTAGTGAAGCTTTGTATCCCTTGTATGCATCTGCATTACAGAAGCATGATGTAGCATCTCAGAGAACACTTTGTGATGGAGACATCTCAGTTATTCATAGCTGACAATTGCTTAACCATGCAACAGTTAAATACCATATCTGTGTTTATGAATCTGGTGTCTCTGTGAAGCAATCCCTTATTCTGAAGACAAAAGAGATGCATTTCAGGTCTACCTGCTCAAACACCACCCTTCCAGCACTGGGTAATGCAAGCACATGCATTTCACACTTTAATTACATGTTCTGTTCCCACAAGACAGATTCTGTGCAAGCTTATTAATTTACGCAAAGAATGTTCATTTGAACTCATAAAAAAAAAGAATAATTGCAGAAAACAGGTGCTTTAATGTAATTTAAAGGGGATTAGAGCCCCAATCCTTTAAATAACGGCCTTTGTAATAGGCGGGTGAAAAAGAAGGGATGAAAAAGTTGGAATCTTCGCAGCTCTAAGTAGCAGAAGAGGGGACAAAGCTCAATTTATACTCCTGGCCTTTTCGTGACAGAACGTGAGTTGTTTCCCCACAATGAGCTGCAAATGAAGGGACTGGAGTGTGATTCAGTGATAAACAAAAACATCAGACAGTAATCAGGGGAATGAGAAATAGAATTACAAGCTCACATTATTACCGTTCCACTGGATTTTAACTGCTAGCCAGTTTATTCTGCATACTCTATCAAAGAAATAGGCATTTGGCTTGCTTTCCCGATGACACTTTCAAGGTCTTTGCCTTCATTAAATTTTTATACAGTAGGATTTTTTTCTTAAAAAAAAAAAGTAGGGGGGAGCCTACCCTCTTATTCTACACAGCAGATGAGGGAAGAAACCACCATTGTAACAAAAATGCTGCTTAATAAAATAAAACAAAGGAAAATGCGATGATGACATTTTGTTAGTAATCTCGCTTTTCCTTAAAAATTGATTTATCCCAGCAGCACCTTAAAGGTTCTGCTGGCAAACATGTTAGCCTGAGATGCATGAGTCATTTCGAGGTTGAAATACATGGTTTTATATTGTATATTTCTTATTTTAACTGTCATTATAAGTTGCCATACACTAGGCGGCAATTTTAAGTTCCTTTTGTGCTGGGACCACTCCCCATTAATCTCAACCAAGACTTACTTCTGAGTAGCCCTATATAGGATATCAATAAGCATGCAGATATGTAACTTTGCCAGTATTTCTGTACAAACAAAACTGTGTCTTTCTTTGTATACTCAGAAGTCATTGCTCAAACTTTATTAATCTTGTTTTTTATTATAGTCCATATAGCTATCTTCAGATCTATCTTTCTTCAAAGGAAAGGGGAAGGGTATCAAATTGTGTGTTGCTGGCAAGCAGGGATGGAGACTTATCAAGGAGCAGAAAACATTTAAAATACATTAGGTAACATTTTGGAAGGGGGTACATGATGAAATTCAAATAATTTGTAAGCTGAATTTTGAAATGAAACCGGAGCTTTATTTGTTAAATGTGCTAGGGCAACAAAGGGAAATAAGAAGTCATCAGAAGATATTATTATACTTAATAACTGCGGCAAGGTTGACATATGCGCAACACTGGGAAGAAAAGAAATATATTGGTATAGAAGAATGGAAGTTAAAAGTTCTGGATATGATAGAGATGGAAAAATTAGCATTTTCTTTGAAGAACAAATCTATCCAGAACTTTGAGAAAGAATGGAAAGGAGTATTGGATTGGGTAAGAATATAAATGTATAAGAAATCAAAGAAGAAATAATGCAATTGTTCTTTCCTTTGTAACTGGAAATTACGTTTGTACGGAATGGAAATAAGCAATTTAACTGGAAGATTTAAGCCTGGAAGTGTGTGTGGGGGGGTTATTTTTTGAGATTAAACTTTTAATAAAAAATATTCAAAAAATAAATAAAATAAAATGCATCAGGTAGGCCTTCAATGGGGTGCTGGAGCACAGGTCTATGGATATCTTGTTGTTATTATTGTTGTGTGCCTTCAAGTCATTTCTGATTTATGGCCACTGTAATGCAAGCCTATCACAGTTTTCTTCTGGGGCTGAGAGTGTGCGACGTGCCCAAGGCCAGCCAGTGGGTTTCCCTGGCCAAGGAGAGAACTGATCCCTGGCCTCCAGAGTCGTAGTTTCATAGATGGCTCTCATAGCTCTCGTAGATTGCTAAGAAGACAAAGAAACAGGTCCGAGAGCAAATCAAATTTGAACAGCCCCTGGGATCCAGGATGACTAAACTGAGGCTGCCATCCTTTCAACATATAGTGAGACAACTTTGCTCATTAGAAAAGGTGATAATATTCAGTAAAGGCAAATGCAGAAGAAAACGGGGAAGATGATATTACAAGTAGTTAAACACAGTCAAGGACACCACAACCATGAGTCTACAAGATGAGAGCAGAAACTCATCTCTAAAAAAAGTTAAGAGTGGGGAATAAGCTTTTTCTTCGTAAGGTGCAATCATAGGAATGCTTCTTTCCCTGCAATAGAGACTTCTGTTTTCCTGCCTCATTCCCAAGACGCACTACAATTTCTTTGGGTTATATTTTTGTCCTTCCTTTATAGTGAGGTGGGCAGTGCTTATGTTTTACTCGTTCCTTATACATTTCTCAATCACACTTCAAGTTCTCTGTTTGCCTACACTGAGAACTAAGAAAAGTTAAATGGTGAAAGAGTCAGCTCATAATATCTTCTCTTAAGAGTTTAGTTGATGTATGCAAAATCATGAATACTGCAGAGTCCTAAAGTGATTAGTGTATTGTTGCCACACCTTACACACACACCTCATCCTGAAGGATAGCAAAACTGGCATGAAATATAATTTTCATATAAGAGCTAGACACTTATGGCTGGGAAACATGTGGTAAGCAGGACACTGGCTGTAGATGTGTGCTAGCTCAGGCTGACCTCAGCATGGCTGGGTAATAAATTAAAGCAGATTAGGCGGGAAAGCCCAGCATTAGTGGGCGTCCAATAATCCTTTCAATAGCCCCAGCAACCAAGACAATAGTAAACAAAACTGCCCAGGTGTGGCAGGCAAACACCCCTGCTGTGTGCATTCCCTACAGAGACCTTCCCCATTCACATTACCAAACCAAGACGTTAAGAGGTTGTCAGGACTCCCATCAATGTTTTGCCATCTAAAGTAAGGCAATCAGCTCATTCTGGACTCCTTTGGTTTACTCTGCCAGACAGTAATTAACAGTTGCTCCTAAAGGGTTGGAGAAAGGGCATTTAAACCCTAGCACCGACTCTGACACTTTGTAGTACTTTGGATGCTTGTTGTCCCTGTTGGCTCCCAAATTCCTGCGCTCTGTGCTACTCTTGGACTGCAGTTTGAGGTACTCTGTTTTGACCACCTTCTGCAACAGTATATATCAACCTCTATGCCCAAAATGTTTCTCTGTCTCTATCCAACCTTTGTTGCTTCTCCCTTCATTTGTCTTTCACGGTTCATAAGACTGCTTGATTTGTTGGGTTCTAAAAAACATAACCTGTTTAAACCTTTGACTGGAACTGAGCAGCTAATCTGGCATACACAGGTGAAAAGACCCTGCCATTACCCTCCTCTCACAGGCCTCCTTTGACCTGTATTTCCCACACTTTCTAAGGAGACACTTGGCACTGCTGGTGGACCTCAAGGTCCCCCCACACTTTTGAGGTAACAGTACCGTGGAAAACAGGACACTCACACATATTACTCATCCATCTTGTAATATAACATCAGGAACCACATCATTCGTCATAGTTTCGTTTTGGAGTAATGAGGAGTAACTATGTTTCTCTGAAATAATAACTTAATGATGATTATCTTTTTTGCCTTTTTGCTGGAATGAGTAAAGTGTACTTTTTTGCCTTTTTGTTGCAATAAGTAAAGTTTACTTTCAAATGTTGTTTGAAAGGGGGACTTTTGAGCTTTTCTTACTTTTATCATGTGTTTTTTTTTTAAAAAAAACAAACATTCAGAAGTAACTTTCTCCTGATGCTTAACAGTAGTCATTACATGTGAGAAATGAGAGATAAATTACCATTTTTTTTTTTTTTTACTGTTAAGATAAAGTAATGGCCAGCAGGTTGGTTTTTACAATAACATTCACAGTCTCTATTTTTAACTAAAGTAAGCACAAGAAGCTGAAGACTCATCTATTATTTCCTGAAATTAGCTTCTCTTTTGATTCCCAAAGCAGGTTTTCTACTGAAATTGATGGGAATGATCAGCAAACATACATAAGAATTGTTCAGTGCAGCACTATTGAGAATACAAGAGTATATGCAGAGAACCACACTAGATCAGGGCAAAACCTATTTTGCTCCGTGTTCTGTTGTGACCAATGCAGAGTGAGAGGAAACACTTAAATCCACCTTATGCCATACAAGTACAAATTAAGAGTTAATAGGCCTACCTAAGCCCTAGATCTGATACACCCCAATGTTTTGATAGATGAAAACCAGGACCAAGTAATATCAAAGCATGGTCAAGATGGGAAAAGTTATTAATGAGGAAGAACACACAATATTGCAAAGGCTGTAGCAGTTTCCCTTTGTCTAAGCCTGCTAGGAAGGGAAAGATGCCACCTCCTCCTATCCCCACTGCTGAGTAAACTGATTCAAATGACTTTTGTACTTTGAATCCAGTTTGCAGCAAAGGGAGAAAGAGGGAAGAGGAGAAACACTGGGACATTTTAAAAGCAATAGAAAAAAAAATATGAAATGACCGATGATTATTGGGAACTGCCTCTGCCGAAGTGGAACAGTTGGAGGGCATGCAACCTTACGGTGGTGGAGCTTGGAGTGTGTGGAGGGGGGGCAGGAGGGGCTACGGCACGAGGGGTGTGGTCTGTGTGCACGGGGACGTGGCTGTGGTGTGTAGGGGTGTGGCCATTGTGTGCAGGGGTGTGGCCATGGTGCTTGGGGGCTTGGTTACGGGCCGGGATGCCCCCCATGTCCCTACGTGATTACAACCTTAGAAGTTTGCTGAAGGCCTACTGAAAGGTCCATTCCATACTGGCAAAAGTCAAGTTATTGTCTGAAGGACAGAGAAGGATAATTCAGTGGAAACATGGAAGGGGTGACTTGGAAGACTGTCATCTTATCTTACCTGTAGCTGAAGTTCTTTTATCACCAGTGAGATGTGATCACAGGAAGTTCTGAGGAGAGTGTGTTACAGCAACTTAGCTTAGGTGTTATCAGGTCATGGAGATCTCAAAATGAAATTCAGCTTCCTTCAAAATCCTCTTTATTTGGGAAGGATTGATATCGTAGCTTATCAGACAATTTAGAATGCCACTGGCTACTTGCAGGACATTTCTTTACTTGGGAAAAGAATAGGTTACATTTTCTGAAGCAGACTTGTATGTATATAAATTGCTGGCTGACCTGGTAAGTCTTGGATGGAAGATCTGCAGATAATTATCACAAAAATAAAACAAGCCTGATTTCTTCTTTTTCCTCCTCAACTCAAGTCTACTAAGGTGTTGGGATTTTCCTTTGTGTTGGTTTACCATTCAAAAGTTGACTCAGTGGATCTGCCTGAGACTAACCAATATGATTCACACCATAATAACTATTCTGTAGGGAATTTACGGCAGAGCAAGCTAAATTACATAAAGATGTTTGCAACTGTGCTATCTTACTGGAACTCTCCCTGACATTGCTCTTCTCTATAAATAGAGTTCACATACTTGTGCTGTATGCTCCTTGCCAACCTTTTTCTTGCAAAGAGATGATTGTCAGGACTGTCACATAACATGATTGAGCAAACTGTTTTGACAGCTCTTTAATCTAATGGGCTACTGAGCATTCATCTTTTCAGATAACAAGCATGATGTTTCTTGCCACCCATGAGATTGCGCATAGCTCTGCAGTCTTTAGCTCACTGAGGCTATGCACTAGACTCCAACCAGGTTTGATGCTTCCAAGTTTCTTAGAGACAGTTACCTCCATTTGTAATAATGAGGATTTAAATAATAATAGCTAGAATCCTGTTGACATCACACGTTTCCTCACATATGTTGTTGCACCCTTTGGCTGTTGAAAAAGAAGCATATCGGCCATGATCCTACATCAACGAGATGGTTGTTGTTGAGTGTGACGTCACCTCTCTGGGGTCTCAAATAGAGAAGGGTCATGTCTATCCTCTGACACTGTTTTGTTTTTGTTTTCATTTTGTTTTTTCTTTCCACCTTAAATGGTTTTCCAATCCTAATATAGATCGTTTATCTGGAAAGCCTCATTGTGTTCACCAGATTGAACAAAAGCAGAAGGAAACTGGAAATGTCCAATTAATCAGATGTAAAAGAGAGATTGAGATTCAGTATATATAAAATGGTTTTATTCTTTAAAATGGCCTAATGAAATCAGCTAAATAAGATTTGCATAGTCTTGTGCTGCGGCAAGTTACAAAGCTTTCAAGACCTTTAAAAAGGAAATCCTTGCAGGTGGACTTTCAAATTGATTCCTCCTAAATATTTCTGGGATGAAACACATTGGGATAATTGGAGGTATAATCTTTTTTAAAACGTCTAGAAACTGAGTTTCTCTTTTACACCTGACCAAGATCAACATTGTGAACCATCCTTTGATGACACAGCCCTCAGATGAGCCATGATGGGATGAGAGACTGCAAAAAATATCTCATTCTTTGGTTCCCAGCACTGCTGTCTGTGGCTTCAAATGGCGTTCTCCTCCTCCAGTGTTTTCTCTCACTGCATGGTTCAGAAGGTAGCTGAAGATTATTTCTTCTTAGCCACCTCATCTAGTGTTTTTATTCATAGCTTCCAAGTAATCCCCACTCTTCTTGTTTCTCCTTTCTTACTCATGCATAGTCACCAGTCTCTCTCTTTCTCTCCTTTCTTCCTTAAAAGTAAGTCTTTATCTACGTTACTTCTTTCTAAGTAGAAGAAGTACTTCTTCTACTTACTTCTTAATATACTCATGTTATGAATATCTGCCTCCCACAATTTGTGCCTCTGCCCTCGGTCTCCAGTTTCAAGCCTACTTACCAAGCCAATAAACCAGTGAACTTAAAACACCTCTGCCCAAGTAATTTTTCCAAATCCCACAATCCAGGGCCTGGAAAAGTTACTTTTTGCACTATTATTCCCTGCATCCCCTGAAAGCATAGTCACTGAACAAGTTGGCTGGTAGATTCTGGGAACAATTTATCTAATTTTTTTTTCCAAACTCTACCTAAACATCTCTGACAATTAGGATGTTTCACTTGGGTGCCAGACATGGACTTATTGCTCCATGCTTTCCACGTGTGCCCTTTTGTTACCTGACCATTTGCCAATTCATTTATTTGCTGTTACTGTGGGGTCTGGTGCGTCACTATGATACTTTGCCTTCGCTTCTAAATTCTCATTAAATTTGTTTCTAGTGTGCTCACCTTCCTTGTCCATTTCAGAAATCAATTACAGTCAACATGAAGAATTTCCTCCGAAATCCCTAAGTGCCTGGCCTTTATTTCATGTCAGCCCATGCCCTTTTCTCTTCAAGCACGGTGCACTTTTAAACTTCTCTTGGAATTGTCTCTTTAACTATTCCCCAATTTCTGTTATTGGGAGAGAGGAGAAACAGGTACACAATATTTTCAACGTCCTGGCAGAATCATCCAGGAGAGACAAAGTTCTGCTCATCACCTGCTGCCTGTCTATTTACCTCCTTGTCCCGCATTGGTCTCCACGTCTTTGCTAAGGATTCCCACCTGCCTCAAATAATGTATTTAAAAAAACAAACAAACTGGATTTTCTCTGCTTTTGTGTACCTGCAGATGCTCACGCAAATAATCTTGGTCTTTTCTGCATGTACCCCAAAACTGGGAGACAGGAAAGGCTTGCTCCCTGCCCAAAACTATGCTAAGAATGTTCTGGCCAAATTGGACCTACCTTGTCCATCATAGCATAAGAGTTCAACAGGAAAACTCCACTATGTACTGCAATACCCCCCTTTCCCAAAACTGCCATTCTATGGTTGATGCAGAGTGGAAGGGGAATTACAGAAATGTCCCACACAGACCAATGACCTCTTCAGATACACCCAGGAGTGAGCATATCACAACAACATTAAAATCACTCCACTGGTCGCCAAGTAGTTTCCAGGCAAAGTACAAAAGGTTGGTTATAAACTTTAACACCCTACACGGTTGGGTCCAAGTTACCTGCAGGATCACCCCCTCCTGTACAACCTGCCCACTCAGGTCCTCTGAGGTCCATTTACTCAAACTGGCCACATTTAGACTGAAAATGGTCACCCACGCCCTTTCCACACGGGGGGGGCGTGAAACGCGGAGAAACGGGGCAGCGCACGTGGAAACAGAGCTTACCTTAATCCTCTACACAACAGCGGCGTCCAGTGGCCTCTGGCAGCACACAAAATGGCGGCTGGTGGCTTCCAGTGGCTCTCTGCCATTTGGAGAAGCGCGCCAGCCGGAAACCTGCCCCTGGGCAGCTCTGCAGGGACGCGCTTGCACGCCCCTGCAATTCCCCACGGGGCGCTGCGGCGGGCTAACGCATGCGTGTTTCATAAAGACCACATGAAATGTGGTCTTTATAAAACATGCAGCGCCACCCCTGCGGCTGCACGAGGGCAGTTTGAGGTGGGGAAACTCCACATTTCTAACCGCCCTAGCGCACTCCACGGTGTGGACGACCTCTGGGTGATGTCGTCCTACCCCGTGTTACCCCGTGTTTTTCCCCTGTGTGGAAAGGGCCCCAGAGAGTGTTTTTGTCAGCCACCTCCAGGCTGTGTAATGACTTGTCAGAAGAGATTCGACAGCTAAACATACTGTCTGAATTTTTTTTTTAAAGTATTATAGACCTGTTTCTTCCGGCAGTCCTACCCAGTTGTTTTTAAATTATAAATTTTAAATTGTTATATTTTTATGGCTGTGTTTTAATCCAGATTTATTTGTTAAATGTTTTTATGCATTTTTTAGTTATATATTGTACTTTTAATACATGTTGTATCCCACCTTGAGCCTTGCAGAGAGGAGGAGGGGGATGATGATGATTCTGCTGAGATCCATCTGGGTTTCAGTGGATGATGTTATTACACCCTGTATGCAAACACTTTTCTGATCTCCTGCTGCCACAGAATAACCATTCAAGGGGTTCTTTCTGCTTAATATACTCATGTTATGTATATCTGCCTCCCACAATTCCTACCTCTCCCCTCGGTCTCCAGTTTCAAACCTACTTCCCAAGCCAATAAACCAGTGAACTTAAAACACCTTTCCCCAAGTGGGAGGGGGAGGCTTTTCCAGCAAAACCACAAGTCTTGGAGAAGGGATCTTTGGTTGTTAGAAAGGGTGGAAGAGAATTCCAACCTCCACAACAATAGAAAAGGACATGTGCATCCATGAGGCGTAGTTGTGTTTGCGTATGCCAGTAACAGGATGCTGGCTGTTGTTTGATTCATATAGTTAATGCTAAGTGGGATGCACAGGAGTCAGGAAGATGCAAAATAGGTAGAGGGGAAAAAGAACTTTTTAAAGAGTTGCTTGATGAAGAAGAGTTCCCTCTGCATGCATAAAGCCTACACCAACAACAGATGGTGCTCCCATAAATAAATAATAAATTACAATCACCTTAGCAATTTTTCATTTCCAGCATCTGTTGGTAAGTGTATCTTTTTTGTCTGGCCCTTTTTTTTTTTTTTTGGTAAAGTACAATGGGCTGCTTAAGAGAAAAACTTGCAAGGAAAGATGGGTCTCATGACTCCTATAGGCAGGGCCATACATAGTCTGCCCTACACAATTGACTAAAAATCCTGCCCCTGGGTGATCTAAATCCTGTGCCAAGAAAAGCTGGAAGGAGTGAATTGCATAAATTATGCAAATTGAGCAGAGTTGCCTCTTGCTTGGTGGAATTTATTCTGTGGTGTAAACTCGTGGTGACGTATTCTCTTCTGGTATTGCGACTCATGGGGATGGGGACAAGGAACTGATGAAGAAATTGTTCCTCTCAAAATCCTGAATGAAAAAGAAGTCAGTTCCCATCCAGAGTGAGAAATAAGGAGAAATAAAGTATGTATAGTTCTGCAATTGTTGTGTGACTTCAAGTCATTTTTAACTTCTGGCAACCCTAAAGTGAACCTATCATGGGTTTTTGGGGGGCTAACATGTGTGTGACACGTCCAAGGCCACCCAGTAAGTTTCCATGGCCAGTGCTCAAATTACTACACCATGCTGTGTCTGGTGTAGCTCTAGCTCTACTTAAAAGAAGACCACCACATCTGATGTAAATGCTACTTGCATCCAAACATTTGGGTAAATGTATGAATTGAGACAAGATATTCCCTTTGCATCTGTGCTCTTAAAGCATTTGAACTATACTTTGGCCAGCCATGTTATATTATTCAGACACATCCTTGATGGGGATATTTCAATTCCCTAGTGTGTTCACCATCCACACTTAGTAGTTTTGTGGTGCTGTGGGGAGGATCAGCTTGGAAATACTGATAACTCATCCTCAGAATACAGGTTTGCCTGCTGAAGGGCCAGAGTTCAACTCACAGCCTTTTGTTATTGCAGTTTAGACCTCCTTGGGGACACCCCTAGATATCATTTTGATATCAGACCATTCGACGTAGTCATTTCATGGTTACAGAACCACAGCTATGCATGTGTTTCCTTTGCACATGGCTATGCTTCGTTCATGGCTATGAATCACTGCACATTGTGCATCAAATAACATAATAGACTCTGTGGATAGATTCACAAAGTGCAGATAGTTGGGCAACATCACATTTCTATAATGAAGCAACATTGCCCAACTTCTATCTAACTCAAGGAGTACAAAGTTACACTTCATCCCAATGATGTAGTATCTCAGTCAAGGATTATATAGTACAATCTATGGGTAACTCCACATGCAGATACTTATGCTGCACAGCCGCAATGTCACATTTTGGACAATATCTTAGTGTACCTTTCAGCTATCCTAGGATTGTATCTTGTTTCTTTAGCACGGCCTCCGAGGTAATTATGGAAACTATAAAGCTAAAGCACGAACCAGGGTTCTCCCATAAATAAGTTTTTATCCTTAAAAAAAAAGTGGCATGTGAACAAACGGGTGCTCCCCAGTAGCATAATAGTCATGGCATGATCAATAAATTGCAAACAGTGTATAGCCTCATAAAACCCAAATTCCAAGTCATGAATTATAATCATCATTAGAGGAAATGACAAAAAGCATGAATCATGGCCAGTGCTACTGCGGCGCACAGTGGTAAGTCGAAGAAGATGGAAGTAAGCACTAATTACCAAAATGAAACGATCTACTATAATAAATGCATCACAACATTTTGTCAGCATGGATATATTTTGCAGCCATTAACACTAGTACCAAGTGAAGACATATATTCGCTTGGAAGCATTTCCAAGTTTTTAGGAGTGGTAGTCTTTGCAAGTTTGCTATGACACTGGAATTTCACCAGCTGGTAAAAGCTGCAACCCTCAGTCTTTCACTCTACATATGAATGAGAATCCTTCCAGTTTAGGTCTGGCTCAGCCATGCAGAGAGTACTGGTAGATATCTGGGGCAGTGACCTTCAAGAGATATGCTGTATGTAAACTCTGATCATAACTGGAATATTTTATCCGTTTGAATAATTTGAATGCTCAGACACTGAAAATCATTCCAGAGGTAGAGCTAGATGAAGACGGAACTGAAAGAATTCTGTTGACTGCCTATTAAAAAAAGAAAAAATATTAAAACATATTGGGGAAAGAAAGTAAAAACAAACAATTTTTTTGAGGGCCAAGAAACCATGAAGAGAAGAATGCTTGACTAGTGAAAATCTTCATAGTTGGTTTTGATCCAAAAGTGGCCTCTCTCTTCCTCTCCCTCTCTCTCTTGGACCCTTTCCACACATTGCCCTCAACCCACAGTGTCCACAGGATAGCGACAGGATCGCAACAACGGTTCTACATGATGTTGTCGTGATCCCATCATGAGCCCATGGCCACCCATCTCAATTGCAAATTAAATCACTGACAGGTTTCTCCCATCAATGACATATGATTGCATGGTCCTCTCTCCTCCCTCCCACACTTACCTATCATGCAGAACAGCAAGAAGTGCAATGGCCGTGCTTCCTTCCCCAGCTGCAGCCTGGAAAACTACTGGGCTACACTGTGGAAGGGAGACACAAAGCCATCACGCTTCCTCTGATCTAGCAGGCAGCCGGTGTGGAGGGATGCAACCAAAGTGCTCCCTTCCCAGGAGAGGCTTTCCCTGAATCTCCACACAATGGCTTTGGAAACTGGTAAGGTGCGGAAAGCGCCTCCCCCCCCAATACTCAAAACATCCACAAAATAAGAGTTTTTTAAAAATAGATGAAGAGCTTGCAATAGACAACTCAAACGTTACCTGCTATTTGTGGGGCAGGCCTAGAGGAAGGAGAAGTAAAAGAACTTGAGGAAGTTGTCTGTACCAGTCTAAGGCACAGGAAAATTTATCTACAATCCGCTCATCTCTGTGCAAAAAGGGTGGGGAAATTGTGGCCCAGGGGACACATGTCAGCCTCTCAAGGATGTTTTGTGGACACAAGACACAAGAAGAGGCTGAATTGTGGCTTCTGAAAGCCTCCAAGTGCAACAATTTGACTTTTAAAGAGGTTGCAGGGCTGTTTAATATTTTTAGTAAGAACCATTTTTGAGAAGCAGAAATGAAATTTTACCTATGTTGGGGTTTTGTTTTGTTTTTTGTCTTATGGTTTAGATAGTCCATGAGGTTACCCCAGAGGTTTCTGGGACATGGAAGGATTCCCGAGTCATGTCACACTTGCCCACATCTGCCTTACAGATAAATGGAATGGAATGGAATCACCCCGTTAGATCATGGATGGGGAGAACTTCTACGGATGTTGCTTATTTCTTTCATGGAAAAGAAAACAACTTCTCTTCCTTCCTATTTTACCACAGTCAGCATAAGGACTGTTGCTCCATTGCATTATATCAGATAAAATGAGACACATCTGGAAAAAAACAAAACAAGCAAAAAGCAACAAAACGCCTTTAAGAAAAGACCGGCAAAACAGTCAGTGTTGTTGCCAAAACTGCTATCAAAATTATAGGGACTGTTGTGTGCTGTGTTTCAGCTGTTAACACAAAGAGTTGGAAATACAGCTTGTGACAAGCGCCCCCTCCAAACTCAAAACCTCAGGTCACTGCCTGGGTCGTTTGCCTTTAAACTCAGCCCTGATTTCAAGTGTGGTGGGATTTTGCTTGGACAACCGCAGTGTCTGCTTTGCCTGATTCCCAGCTCCTGGCTTTCACCTACCAGCCATTCAGAGCCCAGCTCTGACACGATGCACGCAATCAGAGTGTGACATATATAAGCTAATTGCAATTAATTTTCGAATGCTTAAGCCACACATGCATGCCTAATGTCTAAATCTGAAAAAAAGCTCAGCCATACCATGCTACATACCATGAAGGCTGAATTTACATTTCACTGGGCTATAAGCATCATTAGCAGGACGCCAGAAGCATTACTATATTTATTTACGATATTAGCCATCGACCTCTAACTAAATTGGAATGGGAGTGGAGACAGAAAAAATAATCAGCTCTCATATTGATTTATGGGGATGTATCTAGGCCACCTAAGGTTTATTCAGAGCCCTCTAGACCTCTTGCAGCTCAGTCATCACTAATTACCACTTTAGGGACCAGAAGATGGTCCAGAGATGTCCATTCAACACAGCAAGAGATAGTTAAGGTTTTGCACAAGGATCCAAGGCCAAGGTCATTTTTCTTCTATACTATATGCAAACCATTCCAGCAGCTACCTCCAGTAGGGAATGAAGGTAGATCAGCAAAGAGTTCTGAGTATAGCTTTTATTGTTATTGAGAAACAGGCATTAAATAATGGCAATTTCTACACTACAGAAATTTCTGCACTACAGCTCTCTGGCTGAGAATTCTAAATGCCCTTCTCTAAACTGCAAACCCCAGGATTCCATAGAAGGTTGAAAGTGGAATAATAGCACTATAACAGTCTAGTGCAGAAATGGCCAATGTTAGAACAGGTTAGAAAAGAGAAACTCTGGGCAGCAGAATCAGAATCGGCAGCAGTAGGTGAGACAATAATCTGACTCAGCCAAAAACATCTGCCCATCTTCCTGTGCATGATCCACAGAAGGGCAGCCAAGAGGATCTGGAACCCAAGCCTTATGAGCAATGGCTTGGGAAACTGGATATGCAACTTGGAAAACAGAAGACTGAGAAGTGGCATGATAACCATTTTTCATGTCTGAAGGGATGTAAAGTAGATGATGGAGCAAGCTTTTTTCTTCTTCTTTTTTTCTTGCTGGTCCAGAGACTAGAACGTGAATCAATAGATTCAAATGAGAAGAGGAGAGATTCTACCTTATCATTGGGAATAATTTATTGACTTCCTGTTTGACAGTTGAATGGACTCTCCTTTTGGAGGAGTTCAATGGGCCTCTTTCAGGAGTACTTTAGCTGTGTATTCCTGCATGGAAAGAGAATAGATGGCCCTTGTGGTCTCTTCCAGTTCTATGATCCTAAGCCATTTCCACACCGGGTTTTTTAAATGGGGCAGAGCGTCCTCCACGGAGGACATCTGCACCAAGGACTGGACTGAGTCAGACCTACTGAACGTAGATCCACAGTCCAGCCAGCTCCCAAATGACCCCAAGTGATCGTCCAACGTGCTTTTGAAAGACCACTAAAAACAGGTCTTTCAAAAGCACGGAGAGCACCACTGCGAGCCTGCTCCTATATGCAGATTTGCATTGGTGCGAGCCTGTGATCTGCCAGGGACGGGTTTTAGGCTGGTGAGCTTCAGCGGTTGGTCGAGACCCTCAACCAACCAGAAGACACCATTTTCATCCCCAGAGCAGCATGGAGCGGTGGCCACGGACTGCTCCGGAGAAGAGTGGACTGGACTGGGGAGCCCAAAAGTCTGGTGAGTGGCGTCACGGGGTGATTTCCTTGCCCCATGAGGAAATGGCTCTAGTTGCACATTATAGGGTAGAATGTGTCCTGTATGTGCATGTATAGGGGGCTGGTTGTCAATAGAATGATGAAATTTCTGAAGCAAGAACTGTTTTAGTAATGTCCAAGAGATTGCACACGGCTGAGGAGAGATAGGCAAAAATCCACCCCTTTCTTCTCTCACTTATTTCAGCCTTCTGTCATGCTGGCACTGCATGTTCAGCGTGCTTATCTGCAAAAATAGATTTGTGGTGGGTTGTGTTTTGGTTTCTTTTCCCCTCCAATATGTATCTATATGCATGTAGCAGTTGTTCCTGCTATTATTGTTATCTGCAATAGACTCCACACACCTCTGAGCCAAAGAATAAAATTCTCATTTTTTACTGTGGGAGCTTCTATACGGAGTGTTTCTACAGCTTACAATGAAAAGATAACGTGCAGGTATCCTGTTTGTACTGCCACTGGATTTTCAGTAGGGAACAAAAAAATAAGGGTGGGGGGGTAGAACAACTCAAATGAATAGTCAGCATGTCTAGGAAGAAAGTCGGCAAAGCCCATGTATAGAATTTGCTCAGGCATGCTAGAGAAGTTAAAGACAATACAAAGGGCTTCTTTTTGGTTCTGCCTGTAGTGAAAGGAAGAGCAAGAAAATGGTAGGACCAGTATGTGGAGAGGATGGGAAAAGGCTAATAGGGATGGGCGAAAGGCAGAACCACTGAACATCTTCTTTGCCCCAGGCTTCTCTCAAAAGGAAAACAGTGCTTGACCCGGATAAAATGGGGCAGATCATGTGCTACAAGAAATGCAGCAAACAACAGGGAAAGAGCTAGTACAGGAGTACCTAGCTACTCCAAATGAATTCAAGTCTCCAGGGCCACAACTACATCCAAAGGTGTTAAATAAACTGGCGGAAATAGTCTCAGATCCTCTGGCAATAATCCATGATAATTTCTGGAGAACAGCAGTCCCAGCAGACTGGAGAAGGGCAAATGTTGTCCTCATCTTCCAAAAGATTGCAATCTCAGACGACTGCACTGGCAAATCTCCTCTGAAGAAATCTGGTCAAGAAAATACCATGATAGGTATGCCTGAATGTCATCATAAGTTGGAAACAACTTGAAAGCATACCATGTTAGTAAGCTGTATACCCCCACATTTTGATATGGTTCAATTGACAAAATATAATTTCATTGGCAGAATATATTTACTGGCATGAATGTAAAACATACCCTGATACGGCTGCATGGCCATACTGACAAAGAAGAAAAAGCTGGCCACACACATGAATTGTAAAATAAGGTCAGAAGCAACCTCAAGGCGTAGCTAGGTCATAATCAGGAAATCAAAGGAAACTCCAGCCATAATGGACTCTGATGACTCAACCTTTAAGAAACAATTGCACTGGAAGATTGCCACAGGATGGCTGATTGTCTTAACTCCTCTCCCTCTGACCAAGCAAGCCTCCTTTTTGTCCCCTCACCTGTCCAACAATTACAGAGTAATCAAGACTATCATTAGCCCTTTGTCACCCAACACTAAGGCCAGTAGCTCATTCTAGACCCCATTATCCACTCTCCAGACGCTATTGTTTATTCTGCCAGAGAGCCATTAACACTTTCACCCTCCAGGTAGAAAAAGAGTATTTAAACCCCAGTTTTCGGCCAGTCAACCCACAGTACACTGATTGCTGGTTGCCATTCCGCCTCTCTGATTTCCAATTGCGTACTGTCCTTAGACTGGTGTCTAAGCCATATCACTGCTTCTTTGCTGCTCTTCTGGATTGGGAAATAGCACCCACTTTGCCCTGAATTCTTGCTATCCAAAATCTTATTCTCTTTTCCTTCCATTAGCCTTGTATGATGGCATGACTGCTTGGATCTTATTGTGTGATTGCAATAAAACAATTAAGCTGGTTCTTCCTTATATTAGTACTGGTAAACACAAGTATAAAAGATCTCGTTAGGTTGCCCCCTCTTGCAGGCTTCTTTTTTGAGCTAATATTCCCCGCCTTTACCAAGAGGTACTAGCATTGTGCGTGAACACCTGAGTTACTCATGTTCTGGGGAAACAACAGCACATGAAATAACTCAATACTCAATAATAGAATTAAATTGCATACAGACACATTCTGCTCAGAACATAAAATGGTGCATACCTGCCATGCTTGGGAACAACAGCAGGATAACAGGTCAACTCATGCAGATATATTCAAGAAAGACATAGACACAACTATGGGAATAATGATATTATCTGGAAGGTGTTTGTTTGTTCAGAGCATTCATACCCTCTTCAGCTAAAAAGGGTTCCAGAATGGCTTACACATTTTTAATTTGACAGTTCCCTGCTCTCAGGCTTACAGCCTAATAAGACAATACACAAGGCAAAGCGGGGAAGGGTATTAAATCCAGCAGATGCCAGCTGTTCTTCTGTCCCTCAGAGGTCACAGAAGTGGCAGCTGGAATGGAGAGTGGGCTTCTCACCAGCCATTCGGACCAATTTGCACTTTCTCCCCACCTCAGTGAATCCCTCTATGTAAAAAAGTTCAAAGATTATTGCAAGTGCTGGATCCTGTTTATATATCTAATCTCAGCTGGAAGATTGGAACATACTCTTCTTCTCCATCAATAAGGGATCATGGAATGAACTTAATTAATTCTACAATAAAAGTGTTAGGAACACATTGAATTTGAAGCTTGCCAAAAAGATAAATATATAACTCCTGGGGTGAAAAATATGTTTGAGATGTTAAAATGATTCATATATAATTGCAAAGATGTTTTTTTTAAAGAGGGAAGAGTTTTTCCATATATCATGTCAAAGATTCAAAACAGCTCTAGTCTTTGTGACCAAACAAGTATGCCGTGATAAGAATATAAAACCGAAAGAGTGTGTCTGTTACCATTAAAATTAAAATTAGGTTCTTCTTTTTGGATGATCCACACTGAATAGTTAAGTAGCAGGCACACCAAATTTGGATGGAAGTAAATGCCGTAGGAAGGAAGAATCTTGGATGAGTTGCTTTTACACCCAGCAATCAAATGGAGTAACATGACTGGCACTCCACATGGAAGCTATTGAAAACCCAGTAGCCTTGAATTTAAAACAGATTCCATCATTCAGTCCTGTTGTTCAGTCTTGACTGGTGTTACCCTAATTTCTGGGATCCCGTGGGGGACACCTCAGTGTGCCCCACGTGATGGGGAATGGAAACTAGCCAGAGCATGAGCAATAGCAATGCGAGAGGCTGGGTAACCTAGTGGGGTCTTTTTACCCAGTTTTTACGGGGTCAGGCCAAGCCAAAAACCAAACAAAAATGTCTAATAAATGATTTTATTGAATAAAAATCTCATGCACCAACACAATCACTCAAGCACTCACTCACTTAAGAAGCAAAAGAGAGGAAACTGGATAGGAGAAGTATTGAAGGGTTGTAGCTGGGGTAATACTGCACCTTTTCCTGAAGTCCTTGGCCCAGGAAAAACAGTGAAGGAGTAGAGCTCAGCATTTAGAGGGCTGAGGGATTACTCAACAGAGGGGGAAACAGTCTGCTGGGATGACTGGGAGTGATCCAAAGAAATGCTCCAAAACTGGGACTATTTGTAGAGGAAAAAGTACCTGGAGGGCTAATCCTTTCCCGGGGAGAACAGTGGGTGTTGCAACGAGAAAGAAGCTCCACGGTGGTAACTTCCTTTGCATGATGAGATTACAAGGTGTTGCCAAAGTCTCAGGATCTTCGTCTGCATTGTGTTGTGGTGTGACTTCATGTAAATGGTCCTTGCCTGACAGGATATTTGCTCAACTTGGGGCAAACACACTAATCCCCTCAAAGTTGGCTTCTCAGGGGCGGAGGACCCTTTGTCTTCGGTGGGCTTGCACAGCTTGAGGTCTCCTGGGGCTACGTGATGGGGGATTTTACTGGCCTGACCTGATGTTTGACCGTTTGACTGTTGCTGCCTAAGTGCCCATCCCGGCGACCTCTCAGGCACATTGAATCATATTTTAATATCAAAATTGTAGACCCTGGGATAGGGTTTTTCCAGTGGAGTAACACTGGTCACATTGATATATTCTGATATTTGGATTCAAGAGACCAGAAGCTTTCTCCAATGTTTAGGTCAAACGATCCCTATATTTTTTATAGATTTTTAGTATGCAAGCAAACACACAGACCAAAATAATTGTTACATGGCAGCCTGCAGATGTTATAAATACTTCACAGATGCTTACACTTAAAGACAGTCAGTGTAGTATAGTAGAATGAATGATGGAATTGGGGTCTGGGAGACCAGAGTTCAAATCCCAGCTCATCCATGGGAACCCACTGGTGACCTTGGGCAAGTAACACTCTCTCAGACTCAAAAGTAGACAATGGCAACACCCTTCCGTGGGAATGCGGCAAGAAAACCCCATGATAGGTTCCTCCTTAGTGTCACAGTAAGCCAGAGTTGATTTGAAGACATGCAATGACAAAAACAGCAACAACGACCTAAATCCAGATGCTAGTCTGAACTAAAGCAGGTCTGTTAAATCAACTGATGACTGGAGGGTCAATACATATGTATATTCTTTTGAATCAATAGATCTATTCCAGTTGGGGCTAGCAGTTAGATGTATACTTTTTTTGCTGGGAGACAGATTTTCTTTCCCACTGAAAATGGTCAAGATTTGCTTTCGACTACTAAGTTTGGTTATCTGTGTTCCCTCCCTACCAAGTCAGCTAGTTCCTGCTAGATTGAATTGAGACAGGGCTATGGTCTGCTCTCAATCATTTGACTAATCCTTGTTAGAAATAGTGTACTATCTGACTACTAGATGGACTTCTGATTTTATCTGGAAGGATCTTCTTGCTTTCTTATAAGATCCAAGGTAACAGAACTAGACCAAGAATCTGTAGAAGCTGATAGCTGTAGGTCTGCATAGAACAATTATTTCACTCATTGTAAAGCATTTTATTACAGGGTTGACAGCACTAACAAAATTTAACAGAAGATGTGATAGAGAAAGGTAACTTCTGTTGCAAACCCCATGTGTCTGTTCCAGCGAACAGACAAATCTGTTCCATCACTCTGTCACTGAAAGCCATCAAACTGCAATGGCATGGAGAAGCTGGAATGAGGGACAGAAAATAATTTCACTGCATTTGACACTCTTGATGGAAGTAGGTTTTTTGTACCTCTTGAGACTCATTGCAAGAAGAAACTCACATTACGTTGAGAATTCAAACCTTTGTATGGTTTACAGGCATTTGGGAGAAATAAGGCATGCACAAAATAGTGCACACAGGCACAGTTTACTTGATGGGGGCACATGTCACATAAGTAAAAAGCACAAGTAAATGTGAGCATTAATGGGTATGTTTTAAAATTGCTTTTACTTCCACTGCTAGTTTAATTATATGTTAATTTCTGCATGTTTTCAGTGATGTGTTTTCACTTTGGCAAGCCATCTGTCTATCTGTCTGTCTGTCTGTCTGTCTGTCTGTTTTAACTTTGGCCCTTTCTGCACGTGGGAAAGGAACTGTGCAAAAACGGGACTCACCGGATTTCTTTAGCGTCCAGGTGAGTCCGTCAGGACGAGGAGCAGTGCAAGCTCATCGCTCCGCACTGCTCCGGCATCCAAAATGACAGCTTCTGGTTGGTAGAGGCTCTCCACCAACCGGGGAAGCTCGCCAGCCTAATGCCCACCCCCAGCAGATCTGCAGGCACACACTAGTGCACGCCTGCAAATCCGCACCGGAGCGTGGCGATGGAGCGACACGGAGTTGCGCGCTCCGTGCTTTTTAAAAACCTCTAAAAAGAAGTTTTTAAAAAGCACACTGCGTGACCAGTTCCGGTCGCTCCAAACTGGACTGAGGCGCAGAACTACAAAAAGTAGTCCGCCTCAGTCCACTCCAGGGTGCAGAAGACCTCTGTTAGAGGTCGCTCTGCACCGTTTTAATAGCCCGGTGCGGAAACGGCCTTTGGTAATCAACCTTGAATCCCAGACATGAGAAGGGAAGATTACAATGAAATAGGATGAAATAATAAATCTTCCAGAAGTGGATTAGTTATGTATTCCCTCATGGGGGGTAAGACTAGATTACCCTTATCATCTCTTGCAAGTCTATGATTATATGCAACTGTGAGTAGTTACAACCAATCCATACTCTGAGAATATTTCCACTACCTAGGGCAGTGCTCTAAGGAACTGTTTCTCATGCCATCCAGTGTGGGGGACTGATGTTTTTCTGATGTTCTCGGTTCAGTATTTTATTTGTACCCATTGTCTACAACTATTTCTTTCCTTCCTGGAATCCCTCTGCAGACTGGCAGCTGATGGCTCATGGATCAGCATGGGTCCCTGGGCCACCACAGAGAGTAGCACTGCTTTGTTCCACAGCTCCAGTGACCAACCACACAGGCCACTCTGTTCAGCCCTTTTTCTATTTATAGCCTTAGCAAAGAAGTAGACAACTGCAAGGGGATACGGGCCATTTTTCTGCCCATGACCCTGATGGACTTCTTCTAACGGTATCCAAACTGAATCCCATTTTGTTTTCTTAGCAAATTTCCATCCACTTTTTCTGCCATTATTAGAAAGTCATTTGGGTGGTCTCAGAGTTGTGGAGGGAAAAAACCTGCCATGTTTTGTAAATATCCTATTTGCTGGTGTATAAGACTCACTTTTTTTCCCTGAAAAATACTGTTTGAAAATGAGGTACGTCTTATACACCAGTCAATCTAATATGCTGGCAAATAGTATTTGCCAGTGTATAAATGAGGAGCGTCTTATATGCTAGTGCATCTTATATGCCGGCAAATATGGTAAATGGCAACTGTTTTGGTTTATCTGGGGTGAAAAACTGCCCACAAAAATTTACAAATATGAGAAAGTTCTGGGTATCCAGGGCCCACAAAATAGGGTGTACTTTTTAACCCCTCCTTGAGTGACTTCACTGACTGGACTAAGAATCAGAAGGTTTACACACAATTAATCACATCTTTGTAAGAAATGTAGATAATGAGCAACATCATAATATAGACATTCCTTCTTTGCTTTTTTTTTTGGCTGATGTGTGCAAAACTAATCCGTTAGTTAAACAATTAATTCACCCAAGTCCTCTTGATTATTCAGCTAAGATTTTTTCTTTAATCAGGCTGCAGCCCTAACGGAAATCTCCTTCATACTTTTCACTCTTTGTTGAGCTTCCAGCAGGTATTCCTCCGGCTCTTTCAAGCTTATCTTTTCTTTTTAAAGTAGACATTTCCAGAGAGCTTAAAACTATGTCTCATAGTATAATAGATTTCCACAGTGTTCTCCTACAGAACTTTGGTTAACAGATGACCTTCCTCTATGCAATCTAGACTATGTTTTCTAGCAGCCAAAACTCTCTATATACATGGGGAGAGAGGCAAAGACCTTCCTTATTAAAAAGGGTTTCAGTCTTTTACCAGCTGGAGAACAAAGTGATTCAATGGCTACTCTGTATTATTAATATATTGCACATGCTGAACATGTTTTAAATTAATATTTTATTTGTATTGATTGTATAGTGTTTTTTAAATTTTTGTTCCATGTATTGTTTCAGCTATTTTATTTTAACTTTTGTAACTAGATGCTTTGGTCTCCTATTGAGACCAAAGCAGGATATAAATCAAGGCTGTATTCAGTAGTGTAGTTATGCATTTGGAATCTATGATCAGTATTTGCTAAGTCTATGCAAACTTACTATAATCCTACATAAATTCTATGCCAGCCTACCTTAAGAGCCAGATGCTGCATTGAGTGAAGCAGGTCCATTTTCTGATCAGGGAACAAGAAGCTCCCACCAGCAAGTAAGGCTGTCAATCAGAAGCAGGTCCCCTGTTTCAAGACTTTGTTGCCGCCTTCAGTGCTGGGGCTGGATGAGAACTTCATCCTCCATGCATCCCATCTGGAGGTTGAATGGGCCTCACTATTCAGGTCCAGCAGCTGGCTCTTAAGGCAGAATGTTGGAGTGGGGAGGCCAGGCCAGGAGACATTACTTAGATACATAAATATAACTTAGGCCATTTCCGCACTAGACGGTTATAGTGCTATTATTCCATTTTCAACATCCTATGGAATCCTGGGGTTTGCAGTTTAGGGAGGGGCCTCAAAGGCACTATAGCCGTCTGCTGCAGATATGGCCTTAGTAACTGATCTAGGATACCGGCACAAATAAATAAATAAATAAGTGATCCAGAGACTGTGTGTTTTTCTGAGTCCTAGAAACAGTTTTGACAGCAAATTTAGCTGAGTATTAGTGCCAAAGAGAGCCCAATCAAGCAGAAGTTCTAGATACACTTAGACTTTTCTAACTGTGCATTATGTTTATCTCAGTGATTGACTTTTGACATTGGCTTTCTGAGTTTAGCAAGCCCTGCTTTTCCCTCTGCCTTTGAGTTATTGGTGGGATGTTTTCACCGTGCCCTTCTGCCCCTCATGCCCCAGCTAATGTGGGAAAACAATGTGCATGCATGGATTATTTTTTATGAGTCCATCATAGCCACCCCTTAATAAATTATGCATCTTCAAAATGCTTTGAACTCTCTTCTCTTATTAATAATTCCCATTCACTTCCTATTGCTGAAGTCGAGGATACATTTTTATGACTTACTGGCTATCCCTTTATTCCAAGCTGAAATATGTTTCACAATTACTGAATTCTTAGCTATGCAAGCCACTTTTGCAGGGGGTTCTCAGGCTTTGGTGAGACATACATGGAATCCTAAAGCCAGAATTAGAAATAGTTGCAGATTGGCTTAAACTAGGAACATAGCTATAGAACTATGGGCCCAGATCCTGCATCAGCAAATCTATAATAATATTCTGCCATCTGCAAAGTGTATCACCCTTTTACAGGACTCATCATGTAGGATGATCGAGCAGCACAAGACAGTAGAAAAGAGACAGACATGTGAAAATGGCCCGACCCACAATGGCAATGACATTTTTTGAAATGATTGGTTTATATAAGTCTCTGGCTGAAATCCTACATGAAGGAGACAGAAAGTAACTTTATCCTCACAGAATTATGTAATACCACCTCATTGGTGAATGGCAGGACTCATGTGTGTCTGCATGTGCAATGTGCATCAGTGTATATCCATGCACAACGTACAAAATGTATCCAGACAGTGGTTCCTTATGTGCAGCTCTGCCTTTGCAACCTGGAATATGCCGGTTCCACATGGAGAAGGCAGAATGTAACTTTATACTCGGTGAATTACAGTAAACTTGTGAAATGCTCCTTTATTAATCAACTCTGATATTGCACAATATGGATGGACAAGTGATGCACAATACATGCCCATGCACAGCGGTACTACATGAATCATAGAATCAGAGCTGGAAGAGATCACAAGGGCCATCTAGTCCACTCCCCGCCCTGAAGGAGTATATCATCAAAGCACTCCCGACAGATGGCCATCCAGCCTCTGTTTTAAAACCCCCAAAGAAGGAGACTCCATCACACTCCAAAGCAGCAGTATATTTCACTGTATAACTGCTCTTACTGTCAAGAAGTTCTTCCTAATATTTAGGTGGAATCTCTTTACCCTGTAGCTTGAAGCCATTGCTCCATGCCCTAGTCTTTGGAATAGCAGAAAACAACATTGCTCCATCCTTCATATATGATCCCTTCAAATATTTAAACTTGGCTATCATGTCATTTCTCAACCTTCTCTTCTCCATATTAGACATAGGCTGTTTCTGCACGTCACTGTTATAGTGCTATTATTCCACTCTCAACATCCTATGGAATCCTGCAGTTTGCTGATTAGGGAGAGGGATTTAGGATTCTCAGCCAGAGTGCTCTTTGGCCTCAGTAACTACAAACCCCAGAATTTCACAGGAGGTTGAAAGGGGTATCATAGCACAATAACAATGTAGTGAGGAAATGGCTTTACCCACCACCCTAAACAGCTCTTCATAAGACATAATTTCCAAGCCTTTTACCGTTTTGGCCATCCCCTTCCAGACATGTTCCAACTTGTCAATATCTTTTTTGAACTGTGGTCCCCAGAACTGGATACAGTATTCCAGATGACTTCCCCGACCTAGAGACTATACCCCTTATGATGCAGCCTAGAATCTAATTGGCCAGGAATGCTATTTTCCACGGAAAAACAAAGTACATATTTCATATAGATGAAGTCTCAAGCTGCAAAGATTCTCATCGGTCCAGGATCCTTTTTGTTAGACTTTCCTGATGCTTGAGAAACATATTTTTTGTCTATTTTTCAAATATTGAATATTCTTTCTACCCCTATCAAGGAAACACTTTGCCCACCCCATTCTAAAGAGGACAATTGGAAAGGATGTCATGTGTAAACAGAGGACTCACTTCCAGAAAGAGATGGAAGGATCAATGAAACTGGCCAGATTGCATGCACACTTGTATTTGCAAAGCCTTGTCTCTTCTACAGCATCATTTGGCTAGATGGGAATTCCATGGCACACTGAGGATTTGAACCAACCCAGAGTTGAGAACACTGAAAATTTAAATCAATGGCTTTTGAGAGTGCACTTCATTCTGACTTGTGTAGTAGCTAATGACTTTGAGGTGTCCACACACAGAGCTTTGTTGCAAAGTGACTTTCCCAGCCTTCCAAAACAAGCCTAATCCCTTTAGACCCAGTGAGCTGACACCTCTTAACAAGCCTGCTATGCAAATGCTGCCTATTTAGGGGATTACACGGAGATTTGCAATTCGGGGTTTAGTGTTTTCTGTTTGCCTTCGTGTTTGGGTGTCAAAGGGTGAATGCTATTAGCAAATATAGCAGACGAATGGAATGGTAATCTTCAACATGGAGAGAACAAAGGTGTTTGGCTAATTCAAGGGTGGAGAAATCACAGGAGGAATCATCTCTAGTACAGCAGTCTTATTCTCTCTAGAGCTAAAAGTCTGAGAGACTTAGAAGAGTGGGGGTGTTGCAAGAAAGATTGCATTCAGTGGGCTTCCCTATGCTAAGTACAGATCTTGCTTTATTCCTACAATGTAGCAAGCTAGATGTCTATCCCAATAAGCACTAGAGGACATGAAGACAACCAAAACATAATACGAATTGCAATTGGTCAGTGACCTTGGGAAATATTTGCTATTGTCCACAAATTCTTTGTTCTGTAAATTCTGTGAGCAACAATCATAGTATTCACATCCATAATATCTCACAGTGTGCTTCAATATCACTTCAATATTTTCGCCTGTTCTTACAGTTGCCCGGTCAAATATGGGGCAGTTGTCTTGTCACTTTAAGCCTTCAAGTTCTACTGGAGGGAACTATGGTACCTCTCCCCCTCACTCCTCCAAAACTCACCTTTCAGCAGATGTAGCCCTCCCATGCCAATTTATTAGCTGGTGGGTGAGCAACAAATCATCCAACTTCCTTCCTATAGCTGGACACAAACCATTGCTATGCCAGATTGACTAGTCTTAATGGGTAATGTGGTCAGGTAAGAAGGATCCATTGTTCCCTGAAACTGTGGAGATATTTGCATAGATAAGCCCATGAAAAATACTGGCTGGTATCCTCTTGGTTTGTTCCAGTTGAAAGCTGAGTCAACGTGTAAGTAAAGCCAATTGATTCAATAGATCTATTCTAGTCAGCACTATATGAGAAGTATATTTGAAAATATTTAGAAAATGGTCAAAAACCATATTTTATGAGTGCCAGGAAAGCCTGATGAAAAAAATCTTGGACTGACATATCTATGATCTTTCTCCTAATCCAAGCCCCCTAAAAAGCACTGCAGGGCTGGTGAGTGGGGTAAAGAAGGAGAATATTTCCAGCCCCTTCTCACTAGCAAGCCTCAGTGGGATGAGAAGTCACAGGCACTCCTGCAGAGACCTCTCATAACTAGTTGTTGCATTGCAGCTAGCAATATTTTCAAATATTCTTTCCACCCCTAATCATTCAAGGATGTATAGATGTCTTCTTTGGATGTCTTCACAAAAGAGGCTGGACAGCTACCTGCTGGGGATACTCTAGCTGGAGACCCTACATTAAGCAGGGAGTTGGACTCAGTGGTTTAAAGGGGTCCTTCCAACTCTATGACTTCACAACTGTTGTGCTCCTCAGCCTCAAAGTGCACTTTCTGCAGACTTTTGTGATTCTCTTTTTAATTTTTATAAATGTTAAGCAGTCAGGGTCAGGCCAATTCTTCAAACCATCCTCCCTTTGATCATTTTCCAACCCAAACCCACTGTTCTCCCAAGCTGCATCTTTTTAAAACCCATGAGGAGATCAGGTGAAGAATTAATGACCCATCTTCCTCTCTATGAGCAAAAAAGTAACTAGAGGAGGGCAATGCTGACCCTGCAAATGGTGGTTCCCATGCCAGTAAGGTGGCAAATCAGATTTGAGTTTTAGTCTGAATTTTAAAAGAGATATCCAAGTCGCTGAACCCTTTGTGCTGTGTCCTTGTTCCAAGACCCTGACAGGACTCTTCCCAACAGCCACAACACAGAGACATGAAAGGAACAATACTTGTAGCAGCCAACGTAGGTGAAAAGAGAAAGCCCAGCTGTCTTGGAGCATATATATAATAAAAACATATAAATTAGGCCAACAGCTGTGGAAGACTCTGAGACTATGGAAAGAGAGGCCAGAATGGGAGGAAGCTGTTGCAGCCAACTGTTCCTATTGGTGAAAGCAGCCCAGCTTACATTTGGGTTCTTGGTCCTGCTTCTAGAACCCTTGATGTTCACCTCATCTATGGATCTTGCCACTGGACTGTCATTCTGGATTTACACTGAACTCAGGTTGCAAAAGAGATGACCAGAAATCTGCTAGCAAACTAAGACAAACTTTGCTTGTCAGCTACTGACAACAGGCTCTACTTAGATAGCTGTAAGCCTTGGCTGGCTGCTGGTACTTTGGAGTAGTGCTGCCAAGATGAAATCAGGAGAGGGTGTTCCTCTACCACTGTTATGTAGAAGAGGAAATTTCAGCAGGTACTGATAGTAATCTGGTTCTGTAAAAAGCATCCCTTGCTGAAATCCCCTCTTCTATGCAGCTGTCAAAGGCACAGGAGCCCTTTCCAGTTTTCACTCTGGCAACCTTAGTTTGGGAGGTAGGGATCATTAACTTGGATGATTCCTTTGAAGTTCAGACTCAAACTCAGTACGGGCTCACTGTCCCCTGGGTATGGAGCACACTAGTCAAGACTGCGGGAAAGGACAGGATTACAGAACACCTCTCCCTGAGTCCCTGCTCTGCTCTGATAAAGAATATTCCAGGATGCTTTAGCTGTTAAAAGAAATGTCTACCAAAGCAGTCATTTCAGAAAAAGAGGGATGAAGAGGGAGAGAGGAAGAAAGAGATTTTGATAAAAGGGAAGAAAAAATACAGATTCCCAAATCTGAAAGAAAAAATTGAACAGAAAACTCTAGAAAGAAATATATGAAACAGACGATTATAGCTGCGAGCAATTATATGAAAAACATCTGAGCCAGTTATTAAACCATATTGAGCCTTCTGAGCAACAAGAAATAATAATAATACAAAAATCCAATTAAACCACCATGGCATTGCTCCATTGTCATAGTAACAGTGGCATAAAAGTTTACATCAAAAGACTGCCAAGGAAGTGTCAGTCCATAAGCAGCCCAAATCCCAAGGAAATCATTCAGAAGTTCAAAAGAAGCGAATGAAAGAAGCCTGCAGGGCATACATTTAAATGGCTCCATTGTTCTGAGATGAAGAGGAGGCAAAGCATTAGAGCCTTTAGTGTTATAAAGGAAAAATTAATTAGAATAAAATTGTGGCAAGTTGAGCCAAAATGTAGGCATGGACCAGAAGGGAACTGTTAAGGTTAGGAGAAGATGAGAACCTCAGGCCACTTAGATTGGACTCCCCAAATCAGACCTAGCGAGATTCCTTAAAACATGAGCCATCGTAAGAGGGAACCACAATTTGAACCAACAAAGGATATGATCAGGGGTGTAGTTATGGGGGGGGGCAAAATGAGGGTATTGTTTTCCAAATAAATATTCTCACCCCATGAAATTTTCCTATAATCCCCAAATGTCCAGGACTATTGAGAGTAAGGCTGTTCCCGCAATCGCCTCCCATCCCGGCATGGGGACAGGAGAGGAGTGGGGCTGTGATGACACTTCTGCATGATGTTGTCTCAGTCCCACTCCTGTCCTGTCCCCAGGTAGCATGATTGCAGATGAAATCATTAACAAGTTTTCCCTGTCAATGACCTGCAATCATGCCACAATCCTGCACTTGCCTGTCCTGCAGAAGGGCAGCAAGTGCAATGGCAGCACTTTCTGCCCCAGCAAAGCCTGGGAAAGTATCTGGCTGCACTGCAGAAGGAAGAGGCATGTCCATTGTGCCCTCTGGTGCAGAGGAGAGCACTCCTGTTGTGCTCTCTTCTTGGCAGAGCCACTGCTGGGATCCCCAGAGGAGGACCATGCAAGAAGGCAAGGTACAGAATGGGTCTGAGATCCAGATAACTGTAAAGATGGTAATGGTGAATACAATCAGGCCTCTACATTCATGGAGGTTAGGGATGCAGGACTCCTGTGAAAGTGGGAAAACTGAAAATCTCTAGGACCTCCAGACCTGTGGGATGGAATAGAAGAGGATTTCTGGTGCTGATGGAGGAGGAAGAGGATCAGAGGTGGGCTTTTAAAGAACTGTCATTGCTTAAAGGAAAGAAGGGAAAGGAAGAAGGAAGATGTAATGTTGTGTCCTTGGTCTCCATAGCTAGCTATATAATTCCTCTTGTGTGCATCTGCTGGACAGGGAGAGAGGGAGAGGGAGAGGGAGAGGGAGGCGGAAGGGAGCAGTCTTGCTAGGAGTGAGGTGGGATGTTGCTTTCCTCATCAGCCCTTTTGCCTTTTACTCCTTGCAGCAGTCACCCAGTGGGTGGTCATTCATCGAATTACTGATCCTGTCTTGCCACACATCCTGGGCCTGGATCACCCTCAGCTCTGCCTCGACTCCCATTCCACACCATCACTGCATGAAAAATAAGTGACAGGAGGAATGGGGCCTAGGAATTACGCTGGATGAATCACCTGGCACTGCCTCTTTCCTCCCCATCTCTCCTTTGTCTTCACTTGGCTACCTTACAAGGAAATTCTTGCCCTTGCCAAGCCAGAGAAGTCCCAGTTGCAATGTTTACTCCTCCCTTCCTCTCACTTCCCTGCCACATTCAGTGCCACATTTTTTTACCCCAAGCAGGCCACTGCAACTGTTTCCCTGACTCAGGGATATAGCAATGACCTTTCGCTCACTCCCATGTCTCTGGCAATGATTGCATATGTGTGTGTGTGTATGTGTGTGTTGTGATGCCTGTCCTGGTGGTAGAGCTAGTGTAGCACATGTTTGAAGGACAGGTATCAGACCTTTCACGGCAAACTCACATATAATCAAACCCATGAAATTTAAACCCCCAAACTTGAAGGGCTGACTGTATTTATCTTAAATAAATAGTATCAGTGAAATATTTATGGATAATGGTCAATAGTGTCAAAAGTCGCTGCGTGTCTCACTTTTGTCACAGGACTCAGAAGCAAACAAAGACAGAACCCTCCCCAACAGCCACAACACAGAGACATGAGCGGGACAACACTTACTGCAGCCCTGCATAGAGGAAAAAGGGAGAACCCCCAAGGCTCAGAGCACTTATACAGAGAAGATGCATTAATTAGGCAAACAGCTGGGGGAGGCTGTCAGCCCATAAATACAGAAGAGATAATGGGAAGAAAACTGTTGCAGGCAACAGGTGTTATCAGTGGAAGCAGTGTCTCCTCTGTTCAGATCCCTGACGTGTGTTCCTGGAAACCTTGACCCTAACCTTGTGTACTGACTTTGCTACTGCTTCTTCTTACTGTCACTCTGACTTTATTACTGACTCAGACTGTTAAAACAACAAACAGTAATCGGCAGACAAACTGTTCTAAGCTTTCTCTGTAGATGCTGCAAAAGATCTTTGAAGAGTTGTGAACCTTGACTACCTGTTGGTACAGGACACTGAGACATCCAACAAAATAAAAGGGATATACTCCCCTGTCCAGTTCCTAGCATATGCCATCCACCAAGGCAAGCAAAGCCATCTCTCTCCCATAGCCAGACCTGAACCCAGATTGAATTGAATCTAGACAATCCACTTCATCCAGGAATCCCTGGAGCTGGGACACCATCACATACTCTACAACCTTATTCAAGAAAAGGATGTTAGACACTGGCCTGTAATTAGCATGGTGGAATTCAGGGAGTCGATTTTATCAGTAACAGCCTCGTCGCAGCCTCTTTTAGGCAGGAGAGAAAGCTGACTTTCTGCAGTGAGGCATTTATCCCTCCCCTCATCCAACCTGCCAGTTCCCTTCTGGATGCTTTCAAGAGCTAGAAGGGGCAAGGGTCCAGTACCTCTATTATTCTCCTGGTCAGCTGCATCTTGGTTATCTGAATTGTTCCCCATTCACTCCCCATTGGCAAATAGCAGCAGCAGCAGCAGCAGCAGCCTCTCCCAGGGGCTGAAAGCTGCAAGTTAATCATATTTAATAAATAATAAGTATTTTTTTTCAAATATAGACAAAAGCTTCTAAAGTGAGCGGGGGATGACATGGAAATGTACATTTGTTGCATTTGTATACCCTTGTAAATTTGCCTGACCCCTTTCTCTTGATATCCAAACTGCATTTCTAAATGCATAATTGACATTTTCAGTTACTGCGATGCTGCTGGCCAAACAAGAATGATCAAAGAGGCAAATGAAGAGGCAGCCAAGCAACACCTAACAGCAGACTCCCTACCCTTCATGTGCAGTGTTAAGCGTCTCTCCCATGGAGGCCATCAAAATACTATCCTCCCACATAGCATCATTCTCCGCGTGAGTCCAGGTACATATATTGAGAACAAAAACCTTAACGGCTCAGGAAAGACCGGAAAGGGCTGCCATTGTTTTCAGAAAAAAAGTAGCACAACCACCCTGATGTCAGCCCATTCCCTCACTTTCCTCAGAGTCCTCTTCAAGCAGTCTTAAGGGGGCAGTAACATAACAACAATGAATAAAAGAAATGGGTCTAAATTAACAAAAAAGTAAGGCAATTTCTGCTGCGTTTTACACTCTCTCCAGTGTGCTCCACACTGAGACTTGTCTTGTCGGAAGAACACAGAGGAACTGGACAGTCATTCAACTGCCTCCTACACATGCACTGCTTGTTTCCAAATCTCCCCAAAACTGAGTATTGTTCAGAAAACCTCAAGAGGGCTTACATGGAATGTGACTGTCTGGGGCTGGGAAAAATAACTGAAATGGTAATTGAACAAAAAATTGGTAGAAATATCAATGGCTCATTGGAAAAAAAGCAAAGTAAAAGGAAGCTGTCTTACAAGAAGTCAAATGGTTTATCAATCTCGCGTAGTCTCTTCCAGTGGCAGATGTTGTATACTATGGCCATTTCTGTACTGGACTGTCATAGGCTATTATTCCACTTTGAGGCCCTTCCCTAAACTGCAAACCTCAGGATTCCATAGGATGTTGAAAGTGGAATAATAGTATCATGACAGTCTAGTGTGGAAATGGTCTATGTCTCTGAGAGGGTGGATCTATGGTGAATCTCTGGCCTTTACTCTGAACTTTAAAGGAGCTATGCAGGTTGCTCAACTCTTTCCCCAAAATAGGCTCAGCACCCAGATAGTCCAGAATCCACCCAGAGTGGATTCATTGGCCCCCAAAACATGGAAGACACCCGGTAAAACTACACTGTTTGACTGACAGACAATTATGGAGTCTTTAGCAGAGATTTTTCTCTCCATCAGCTTCCCATTCCTTTTAGACTGAGGCTTTTTCTGCACGAGGTGAGGGAATTGCTCCGTGCTGTTACCTACCACTTCTTCTGGGGTCCAAAGCAACACAGACTGTCCCTGAAGCCCTTCTGCAGAGCCCCTCCTTGATCCAGGGTGAATGGGAGCAGTGCGAGGTCTGTAGATCCGCACTGCTCTGGCTACCAAAATGGCAGCTTCTGGCTTCCAAAATGGTGGCTTCTGGTTGGTCGTGGGTCCCAACCAACCGCTGAAGCTCACCACACCTAAAGCTCACCCTCCGCAGATTGCAGACTCGTATTGGTGGAAGACTGTGAATCTGCACAAGGGAGCCAGAACGCAATGGTGCATTCCAGGAAAATAAAGACCTGTTTTTTGCGGTCTTTCGAAAACACGCTGGAGGACCACTTGGGGTCGTTTTGGAGCGGACTGAGGTGCGGATCTCCGGTAAGTAGTCTGCTTCTAGTCTGCTCCAAGGTGCAGACGACCTCTGTGAGGGGGTGCATTGCCCCGTTCTAATTGCCTGGTGCGGAAAGGGCCTGAGTAACTAGGAACTGAACATGATTACGTAAACATATGTGTTATCGCTAAGCCCCTGTCACATATAGACACAGGCAGAAAATCAGGTCATGCCTGAAGATGCCAGAAATTAAATCTGGGACCTTTTACACTCAAAGTCTATTGTCTCGTCAGATTAGTACAGATCTATTTCCATAGATTGTAAAGGCCCATTTCCATGTGGTCTGAAATGCAGGACTCTGGCTCCTCCCTTGCCTCACTCCATCCACACCTAATGAAGGAGTCATCTGGGATATTCTGTTCTATTCAAACGTTGTGGCAGTGCTTCTGACCTCACCTGCACCCTTTTTATGCCACAGTGTTTCTGCTGGAAGGAGTCACAAAGGCCATCTAGTCTATCTTCTTATCATGCAGGAATGTGCAAGCACAGCACTCCTGAAAGATGTCCATCCAACTTTGCTTGAAGAGCTCAAAAGAAGTTCATCACTCTCTGAGACAGTCTATTTCACTGTCAAACAGCTCTTACTGTGAGGACGTTCTACCTAATGTTTGGAAGAAACCTTTTTCCCCCTGCTAATTTAAATCCAGCAGCTCACGTTTCAATCTTTGGAGCATCAGAAAACAAACTTGCTCCATCTCCTACATAACATCCATTGCTATATTTAAAGATGTTATTGTGTCACCTCTCAAGCTGCTCTCTTCCAAGCTAAATCTACCCAGTTTCAAGCTGTTCATCTCTTGGTTTTCATATCTTTGATCATCCTGTTGCTGTCTTCTGGACATGTTCCAGCTTGTCGATGCCATTCTTGAGCTGTGACACCCAGAACTAGATGCAATATTCCAGGTGAGGCCTGACCAAAGCTAACCAGAGCACTTTCTCCAGCCCTGTGTGTATGTCTTCAATTCCAAGGAGAGGATTTAACAGAAAGTATTAAATGTGTTAATTGTATACCATGTGTGCATTACAAGAGGCAAGCAGAATTTGTCTAGGCACAAAATTGTAGTTATTTTCCCAAGCCTTCGAAATGTTGTATTTCAGCAGGGTAATATGTTGAAGGGGAGGGTGAAAAGTAACGAGGAGGAATAATTGATGTATATAATGCATTCTGAAAAGCTAAAGACCAGAGAGAAAATGAGTCATTTTTAGTAGCTAAAACTGGAATGGATGCAAAAGCATCCAGGTAAAATCCTCACACATCTGTTTCAAGTCATTAGCTAACACATTCATGAAGGAGTAGACGAGGAAGATTTAGGTAATTAGTTACACATATTTCTTTGATCAGCTTTCTGTACGTTTTGAACATTGTTTGGCTGCCAATACTGAGGAAGGGAAAAAGAAGAGATGTAGACTTGAATCCTATCAGTTAGTACTGACTAGACCAGTGGTTCTCAACCTGTGGGTCCCCAGATGTTTTTGGACTTCAGCTCCCAGAAGCCCTGAGCACTGACCATAGTGGCTGGACTAGATGGAATGAATTTTTGAGCAGAGAGTCAACATCTACGTAAATCTTATTGATTTAATGGGTTACTCAGGTTCGTATTAGCAACAGGATTCAGGTCAAAGGCTAGCTAGGTATCTAGGTATACAGCATGAAATAAAGTCCATTGATTTCAAAAAGGCTTACTCCAAAGGTGTGGAAAAGTTACTTTTTGATCTACAGCTGCCAGCATGTCACTGTAATCTAGCTTTTTCAAAGCTATGCTTACTCTCACATGAGTGGATATAGGATTTTAGCTTGATTGCCAAGAAAAATTAATTAGGGAAACCCAAGGCAAGGACCTGTAACATCTGAGCCCCATGGCATGAACTGAAACGTCACATCTTACTGGACAACCAGAGAAGAGATAAAACTCTTTCCCCATTTTCTTTATGTGGAAAAATGAATGGGAAAAGCAGAGGTTGGACATTTCACTTTCTGGACTACAGGTTCCAGAATCCCCAAGCCGTGTTCCTAATGAATTCTGGGTGTTGTTGAAGAAGCAGCTTTTGCAAGCTAAGGAGAAAGAAACAAGTGATCATTTCTATGAATATAGTTATCCAATGTATAGTTTTCAGGCAGTTATGAATCCCCACACCTCAGTTTGACCCTTGAGCAGAGTTTTTGGTATGGGGTCTGAGTTATGAAACCAGAGGTCAAAGATAGCCCATTTCCACACTACACTCTTATAGCGTGATTATTTCACTTTCAACATCCTATGGAATCCTAGGATTCCACAGGATGTTGAAAGTGGAATAATCGCACTATAAGAGTATAGTGCGGAAATGGCCATAGTCCTGAAGAATTTTATTTCACAGCTGATCACTTAAGCAACACACAGGGCTTTGTCACCTATACTCTCCCACTCCTTTCACTGACCACCTAGAAGTAGCTGTGGCTGACCCAGAGACTTGGGGCAACTGAGGTCTGTGGGTATGCTGTACCTCCCAACCCAAGCTACAATATTGGATTAGGGATGCACAGAAATCCTAGCCTGATGCGAACCACACTACTGTTTAACTGCATTTGTAACCAAGAATATCTCCTGCTCTCACCAGGAATCTTAAAATATACATTTTTAAAGTGGTTTCCATGGCCGTGGCAGACAGCTGCCTGCAATGCTCGCTCTGGGCAATCCATTTTCTCTCCATCATGGCTCACAGGACATCTGTCTGGATGCTTCCCACCCCTGATACAACTAATGAGCTTACAGGACACATTAGAGAATCATAGGTCACTCACTACCCAGCATTATGACATGTGTTGGTTCCATATAAATTACGTTGTAGGCACATTTTGTAAAATCTTTCATTATTTTTGTGTGGCAGTTCCAACAGCGGTGAGACAGGACACATCTCCCATTAGTAGCACTCAATATATTTTCTTGTCAGTTAATCTTGAAAGCTGGCTACAGTTCCTCAAAAGGCTGGGACTTTCATTTCCTTCCAGTAAATTCTTTGCACTAACGACATCATTGTCAGAGATGTGCTGGTAATTGAACACACTCCTACCTGTTTCTTCTTTAGCCTGCAAGATAATGTTTGTTTGGATGGCATAGTACAAAGGGGATTGCGGCGGGCATCTCCAATTAAAGGAATTCAGACAGAAGACCTAGAGGGTCTCTATCAAATACCTTGGGAAGCTTGTTTTCACTGCAAAAAGATGCAACTATGGGAGACGGGGTAATGGGGGCTCAGTATAAAACAGCATCATGTGGGCATTGAAAAGTGGTAGTAACCAAGGACAAAGGGTCATATGTACTCTGAAGCCATCAGATCTTGTCTGATCTTGGAAGCTAAGCAGGATTGGCCCTGATTAGTATTTGTTTCGGAGACCACCAGTGAATACCAGGTGATAAACTAGCCATCCAGCTGCATCTGCAGTCATCTGTAGGAGCATGGCAATACTTTGTGGCTTTTCTTCCCATTTCTTTATCCTTTTCCCAACTGTTTGTAGTCAAGAAAACTGCAGTTTGTATCATCTGTGGCTCTGTTTTCCTTGAGTGTACCCTTGAACTTGGTTGGTCAAGACTTGAGTGGCCTGGGCCCTTTAGAACAATACATTCTCACACTTATATCATTTCCTTTGGCCACTGGACTGTAGTTATCTCTTCCTGCTTTGAATCAGATCTAAGGCGATGCGGTCTAGGTAAGTTGGCTTTACGTCCTGATCAAACTCCAGAATTGTCAAGGCCAATTTAGGTGGAGGGATAGAGCTGGATGCATCCAGACTAAAAGGAAGCAAAGCATTCACATTTCTTGGAGATAAAGCATATGCATCCCTTGCAGAATTTTCCAGATTCAACTGAAAACATTTCTAACTAGGACAGGGAAAGGCAGCTCTTTAAAAGCCATCACAGTCAATAGTTAAATCTCTGATGATGACAAGCTTCTGTGAAAGACGGAGTTCCATGTGTTTGTACCCTTTCTAGGATGTTATGGAAGGACGCTTTGATTCCCATGTTTTGCTTTGTTTTGTTTAAAAAAAAAAACCCTCCTTTCAACTAGTGAATTCTGCTTTGTTTTGGCACAGGGCATTTTCTCGGTGTGTGTCCTAGCTGATTAACCTCACCTTCCCCAGAACATGGTAACCATTTGCTGTTTACAGTTATCACTTCACACCCTGAGAAAAAAGAGTTTATCAGTCTTCTTCAATTTGAACACCTGTAGAGCCAAAAATAAAAAAACAAAACAAGCCTTTGGCTTATTTGCATTGTTTTTTTAAAAAACAGTCCAATGTTGATAACAGAAATTGTGTGAGTAGCTAAGGGGGGGGGGGGAAAAATTACCCACGCTGAGACCAAATGTAGTAATTTGTCATGTCAGACCTGCAGGAGTTTTGAATGTAAAATGGGAGAAAAATAATGACACTGAGAGCCCAAGACACAGGAAATAACGTTAAGGATGTTCCCTGCAAAATTTGGGCTCATTCTCCCATATTTTCACTCTATATTGCAAACTATTGAAGAGGTTGCTTTCATTTCAGTTTCCTTCAGCCCCAGCAACTGAGGGTTTGTGTCTAGTTTAACCTTCCTTGCTTAGAAACTATATGAGTAATGCAAAAGGAATGAGTTGCTTAGTTCTACCTGCCCAAGGGCTATGCATAATAATCTCTTTGGATGTACTGCAATATTGGATTGCATTTAGATTGCAAATGCTCTGTTGCTCATCAGTGGATGAAGATGAGGATTTGGAATTAATCAGCACATTCTGCAGGAAAATCCTGTCCAACAAGAATGGCAGCTAAGACGTCTCTCTCTCACACACACAAGAGATCCTTACTTCCATTGGACCAGGGTCTTCCCACTGATGAAGTACACCACTATTCCACGCCCTCTTTGTGTTCATCATGGCTTCACTTTGGCTCATTGTGCAGTAGCCAGACAGCTGATGGTAAATCTCAGTACTACTGATATAGCATGGCCCTCAGTAAGAATGTGGTGATAAAGACTTACTTAATTCACTTTCGCATGCAGGAACTAGCAATTAGAAATTTCTCCCTCCCTTCCCCCCACTGGATGAGATTACGAGCGGATTTGCACATTTTTCATGTATTGTTCACATGTCAAGAATTCTATATGAAAACAAAGCTTGTGTTGTTTTTCCTCAATACCACATATTGTGCAGAAAATGATGCAAGAAAAAAAGGGGGGTTGAGCAAAATATCAAGATGTTGAGGGGAAAGAGGTTTTGTGTTTTTCTGCAAAAACTTTTTTTAATTTGCAATTGTAGGAAATAACTTGGAGAAAAAACTCACAAAGGAATTAGGCACAGGATCAAGTGAATCACATTTATTATAAGCACTCATTCTGCAGAAGAGGGTGCCCATAAAGAGGACACCTCCATATTGAACACCTCACGTTTTATCCCCTATCCCCACCACAGGTTTTCCCTCCCCTGGGATCCCATTGGATAGGACCCCAAAGATTACAGCCTATCAGGATCAGCTAAGAAGTTATATTTCCCCTTCCCCATAATTACAGTATGAGTGATCACACACTGATCATGCATTTCTCTCGTGTATCCTTAATTGTCATTAGCGGTTTCAAAATGCCACTTGGTGTAATTACCCTAACAGTCTCTAAGTGCCCCTTTCCTAAACAATGCCAGCCTTCTTTTTTGTATTCCTTATCAACTAGTTCACTCCTTAGAGACAGCTTTGTTGTCACTCAGACTGTCTTATCAGTCTGGTTCTATATCTGGAGATTCAAGGCCAAGAAGCCTCCTTCTGTTCTGTGGCCAATTTTAGAAAGCTGTTTTCTTAGACTTAGTGTACTATAGAAACTAAAAAATAAAATATACTGAAATATATCTGTACATATATCTAAATATGTGTTGTACATATAAGCTAATATATATGCTTTTAATACATGTTATTAATACTGTATACCCAGTGCAGAAGCTAAAATAGATTTCATTTCTCTCAGCAATTAAATCCAAAACTGTTACAAATTAAAAATGTGCAGGACCCCAACCTCTGTAATGACATCCAGCAAGGAAAACTTTTGAGATTCAGTGTTGGAATGAAAACATGAGACTCTGCCTTATCTGACCAAAGCATTCTCAGTTTCCATTCAAACTCTCCAAGATCTCCATGAGGCAAAACCTGCAGCAACCTAGAAAAACATAGATTATGCTTCTTTGCCTAGATTGAGCGAGTCCTTCCCTGAAACTCTTCAGATGCAGTGGTGCTATATAGGGTGTACTTTGGTTCATTTTCTTAATAACAATTTATCAAAATGTGCAATTTCCTTCCTATTTTGGGCGGAAAAAATACCTTGAGGGTTTTTTTTTAATGGAAATATGATTTGAATACCTAACAACCTGTCTTTGCACCTTGGTCTATTCATTCATGTTGGTGGTGCTGAGGTAGAGCTGCCATCATATTTTGCTTTTCTGACAAGCTCTTCATCTTTGACACGTACATGATAGTGTTGACTTGGCAGTACTCATACTGTGCAACATGGTCGGTTCCACGTTGGGATTACTTGTACCTGCTGAATTTAGCCAGTGCGAAAGGGGAGAATGTAATTTCAGATCATTTGACTCTGATCTGAAAAAGTTTGCACACTTCCTCATGTTTATTAATTAATTTTATTGTTTATTCATCTAATTTCTATCCTGCCTGTTTCCTTGTGCAGGATCCAAGGAAGCCCATATTTGAGATGGGAAAGACTTGAGGTTTTGCACTACAGTTTTAACTTTTAAAAAAAAAAAAAACTGAATATGAGAAAAAATAAAACTCACCAACTTCACTGCTTACTACTAGAAGTTGGAACCATTACTTTTTGGAGTCCTTTTTGGAGTTCATCATGGCTGGGGATCTGAGATGCTGGACTCCTCAAAAAGGAACTTTACCAAATTCTGCTCTTATCCAGTAGGATTCTTATGTTCTCACACATTTTGATAGGTTTTTGCTAATTAAGCCTCCTTTACAGCACAAGTGGGCAAAGAGTAGGCCAAGGGCCACATGCTGCCCTCAGGCCCCCAAAGTTTGGCCCCTGAAGCCTCCCAGAAGGTCCCATAGCCATGAGACTCCTCACCCATCCACAATTTGACTTCTGGTGCTGATTTCCAGAGGATCTTTCACTCAAAACTGCCCCAAACTGGTTGCAAACATGGCAGTTTAACTCTGCCATCTCTGCAGGGGCACCTATCTCTGAAACAAAGGAAAAAATGTCCAACCATTGACCCATAAGGTATCCTGAAGTGGTGTTATATCACCTGTGGTGCAACAGAACATGCTAGTGCTGCCCAATGCAGCCCACTGAAGGGAGGGAAATGGCTCTGGCCCCTTCATAATTGTATTGATTGTCACGCATCTTGAAAATACTGTTGTTACCATAAGCAGTGGGGGACTTTGGGGTCCATCTGCAATGCCAGTGTCCCCATAGAAGTTGGGGAAATTATAGCTCAAAGGACGCCTATGAGAAGAGAGTAACAGCAAGATCTTTTCACTTATGAACTGTACAGAAGACTCCAGTTAAAGTTACGCAAAGTATTTTATTTGAATTCATAAACATACCAGAATTCAGACACTTGTAAGAACAGTACAAGGATATTGGAAGCAAGCTGAGAAAGTTTGGATAGAGAGAGATTAGGGGTGGAAGGGGGTGATAGTTACCACTCTTGAAGAAGGAGGTTGCAGGAGAAGGGCTCAGACAGCTTGTGAAGGTAGCATGGAGGAACAGCAGTCTGAGCTACATTCTGTGTACTGCTATTGGTTGGGGTTGAAGCTAAGGGTTTCACATCCTATTTCACACCCTGAAGGGGTGCGTTGGCAAAGCCATACTGGCTTCCCCACAAGATTGAAAAGAGGATCTGGAATGGGCTGATTGATTAAGTCTGGAGTGACAAAACACTGATGGGACTTATGATGAACTCTTAATGTTTGGTCAGGTAGGGTGTATAGGGAAGATCTCCACAGAGTAAGATTGAGGGATGGTGTCTGATTGCTTATCAATCTGGGCAGTTTGTATTTTACTGTATTCAAAAAGGCCAAGAGCCTGAGGTAGTGTGGAATTCTGCATAAACTCAACAATGTTGGGATTTTCCACATAATCCTATCTGAACTGTCATGACTCTGAACACATCTCTGGGTGGTGTAACCCCAAACATGTTCTTCAGCCAGTGTGACCTTGATCACATTCTCCCTTCATTAATAAGTTCAGTCTATGGAAATCACATACTTTGTATGGCCATCTCCACACGAGATTTTTAAAACGGTGCAGTCCGTCCTCCAAGGAGGAGGTCTGCACCTGGGAGCGGACTGGGTCGGACCTACTTAACGTAGATCCACACCTCAGCCCGCTCCAGAACGACCACAAGTGGTCATCCAGCGTGCTTTTGAAAGACCACTAAAAATAGGTCTTTCAAAAGCATGGAGCACGTCACTGCGAGCCCTCTCCCTTATGCAGATTCACAGGCTTGCCCCAATGTGAGCCTGCGATCTGCCGGGGGTGGGCTTTAGGCTGGCGAGCTTCAGCAGTTGGTTGAGACCCTCGACCAACCAGAAGCCGCCATTTGGGACACCGGAGCAGTGCATATCGATGAGCACGCACTGCTCCAGAGCGGCATGGACCGGACTGGGGAGCTGAAAAGTTCAGTAAGTGGCAGTGCAGAGCGATTCCCTTGCCCCGTGCGGAAATGGCCTATGAGGGGTGTTGGAGTAAAGTAACACTGCCTCAAATCCAATTAAATTCCAACTAATTCAGACTCTTTCCATCCACAAAATTAACATAACTGTTGACCTACCAAGTTACCATTGAGCCAAGGGAAATGTCTTAGCTGAGAGAAAGAACTAGAACTAGATTGAGGCCTTTCTCTCTGAGAGACAGGAAACAAGGACAGTAAATAAGTTAAAACTTTCTTAAAAAATAAAAGTCCATGTTATATGAAGTGAGGAACCAGTGTTCCCAGTGCACTTTGAACCTTCTAGAGCAGCATAGTTGTGATAGTGTTGTACATTGCTAGCTTGCTTCAGGTGCAAAAGAACACAAAATGAAATGATAGAATCCTCGGAAAGGGAATTTTGACTGCGTGAATCCCATACCCTGTGTATTCCATCTGTATTATGTCAAATTTCCTGCTCCTTGACAATCTCAATTAAAAACCTACCAAGGGATAAGAAGTGACAGCCAAGTCCAGCAAGACAAATGTTTCCGGCTTTCTCCAGCTAACTGCTGATATAAACTTGGTGGTTTTAAAAGGAAAGATTTTATAGAGATACAGCTGCTGTTTTTATCGAAGGTGTCAGGGCTCGGCTGGCGATAACGTCTCACTGAGCGAGCAGTCATCGCTTCCCTACCTCCTTTGTGAAAGCCCATAATAGATATTGTTAGCACGCAGATAAATCTCCCTTTATGTTAGGCTTGGCCACAAAGAAGAATTAGGTGGTGTTTTTCTAAAACACATGGGGCAACATCTGTTACAGCCATCAACCCAGATTGCTTTAGGTCTGGTGAGGCACTTTAGTGGGCTGTAAAGACAAACAGTGTAACATTGACCCAGGCAGCGAAGGTGGGAGGCTGGAAGAAGGTAGAGATGGACCAGAGAAGCGTTGTACAGTTTGGATGGGGGAATGGATTAAGGATCAGGGTGTGCAAACTGCCCCTGACCTGTGTGCAGGCCGTGACCCCATTTTTGTGGCTCGGCAAGCCTTCACCAGTCTTCCCAAAGCGCCCTCACTCAACCTCCATCTTTTAAAAAAGAAATGGTACAATTTTAGGCCAATTCTCTTGTCCCCAAAGTATACTGAAAGCCTCCCGAGTCATAAGAATGCAAGAAAATACTGCTGTTCCACTCTCCTAACATCCCAGAAACCTGTATTTTCCCAAATACTGCCGTTTTCCCCTGCAATATCCCTCAAAATGGCCACATTGCTTACAGTTGCCGTTTTGAGAAGAGCTGAAGAGGAAAACTGAGGTATTTGGATTTGCTGGTTTGTATGAATCATCTAGGGCTTGAAGGAATTGGCCTCTGGCTCCCACGAAATGACTCACATCTGCCTTAAATTAAGGATATAAGGACATTCCCTGCGGGGACATGTGGGACATTTTACCATGGGTTTGGCTCCCTGTATTTTGAGGTCCTTTCTGCAGCTTACTAGGTACTGTATGCATCCTATGGGGATCTTGGTAGGGTCTCTCCCAGGAGGGAAGTGTGACAAGAATGCTCCCCTCTGGAATGTTTCCAGAGGAGGGTGACCAAAATGGTGAAGGGTTTGGAAGCCATGAAGCCCTATGAGGACCGGCTTACAGAGCTGGGCATGTTTAGTCTGCAGAAGAGAAGGTTAAGAGGGGACATGATAGCCATGTTTAAATATTTGAAAAGATGTCATGTTGAGGAGGTAGCGGGCTTGTTTTCTGCTGCTTCAGAGACCAGGACAAGGAGCAATGGATTCAAGCTGCAGAAAAGAAGGTTCCACCTGAAACCCAGGAAGAACTTCCTGACAATCAGAGCTGTTTGGCAGTGGAATCTGCTGCTGCCTCTATGGAGTGTGGTGGAGTCTCCTTCTTTGGAGGTTTTTAAGCAGAGGCTGGATGGCCATCTGTCAAAGGGAGGGCTTTGGTGTGGGTTCGTGCATGGCAGGGGGTTGGACTGGATGGCCCCAGGGTTTCTCCCAACTCTATGATTCTATGATCATCTTGCTATCTTCAAAGAAATGTGATGGCCCCACATCACACAGTCATGTACTTTCCCAGGCTGCACTGGGGCAGAAAGCACCTCCATCACACTTCTGGGGCTTCTGCCAGGCAGGTAAGTCTGGGATAGTCACACAATCGTGTATCATTGAAAGGAAAACCCATCGATGTTTTACTCCACAATTGTGATGTTTGGCAATGGGATCACAACAGGATTGTGACATCATGCAGAGCTGTCATTGCAGTCCTGTTGTGATCTGGTTGCCATTGCCAGATGGGAGTATGCCGTGGAAAGGGCCTAAATCTTGGGAGTCATTTTTTTTTCAACCAAAGATAAACCAGACAGTGCATCTGTATGACACAGAGATAATTATATGCTAGCACTTTAACTGCCATGAATATATCATGTAGTATCTCAGGATCTGAAGTCTGGTGAGGCACTTAGAATTCTGTGCTAGAGATGTTTGGGGTAACCTTCTGAACTGGAGTTCCTAAGGCAATCTGAATCCTCAACTTTTCTTCTCACAGTCCTTTGGGCAATGTAGATCAGACTAGGTCAAAGGATAGCACTTTGGCAGAAAGTTCTAAGTTATTTCTCCAAATTACGTTCACCAAATAATGACTTTCAAGATTCCTTAGGATGGAGGAGGAACATAGTGGCATTCTACCTTTACAACCACCAGTGGTAATTGTTTCAAAAGAGTGGGAAGCTCTAACAGACTTTTGGCAAGAAGAAACGTACAACATGTTGATTGTAGGTTTTGACTATTATTATTTTTGGAAAAGTAACTGCCTAAACATTTGAGTGGTATTTATAATTAGAGAAGTGATTTTATAGAGTTAATCTGTTATAGTTTTGTAAGGAAAGCTGGAAACCTGTGTGTGTGTGTGTGTGTGTATGTGTGTGTTTTCTCTAGTATTCTTATTACCATTTTCTAGTGTTTAGTATCTAGTGTTTTCTTCCTCCATTTTATTTTCTTTGTCTGTTTTTCTTGTGTATTTGTTGTCATAATTTACTGGGAGGGGTCTTTAGTTTGTATGTGTTTTGATGAAAATCAAACACACTCACAGCAAAGCATCAGTCAAGGTATTTTGATCTTCTTTAGAGATGTTCAGAAACCTCCTTCAGAAATTTAATTCCTCTTCACCAAATTCTTATTAAATATATTCTTCAAATGTGGACTGGCTTCTCTAAGCATATACAGTAATTTTCAAAACCACCTGAGATGTTCAGGTAAGCAAATCTGTGGTATCTGCTCACAGTACATAGTTTAAACTGGAATTTGTTGCTGCAGCATGCTAATAGGGACAGAAAGAAGGCAGAAATACTCAATATTTTCTTTGCCTGGTTCTTCCCTCAAAAGGCAAACTGTGCTCAACTTGGGAAATATGGTGCAGATGATCCAGTAGGTGAAATGCAGTGCAGTATAGGCAAAGAAGTAGCACAGGAATACCTGGATACTCTAAATGAATTCAAGTTTCTAGGGTCAGATGGAGTACACCCAAGGTTATTTAAAGAACTGGCAGAAGTAATCTCAGAACCATTGGCACTAATCTTTGAGAATTCCTGGAGAACAAGAGAAGTCCCAGCAGACTGGAGGAAAGCAAGTGTTGTCCCCATCTTTAAAAAGAGGAAAAAGAAGACACAAACCTGACATTCAGTCATCTTGACATCAACACAGGGAATATTCTAGAGGAGATCATTAAACTGACAGTTTGTAAGCTCTTAGAAAGGAATATGATGATCAGTAAAAAATCAACATGGGTTTCTCCAAAATGAGTAATGCGAGACTAATTCTCTCAATCTCTCTCTCTTTTTTGGGGGGGAGAGAGAGGGAGTGATAAGTTTAATAGATAAAGGGAATGTTGTGGACATAGGTCACAGACAGGCTTCTGATGAGATCCTCCATAATGTTGGCTCGATAATGCTAATAAGTGGATTTGCAAATGCTTGGCCAACAAAACCCAAAGGCTGCTCCTCACCAATGGCTTCTCTTCATCCTGGAGAGAAGTGACCAGTGGGGTGTCACAGGGTTCTGTCCTGGACTCACTGGTATTCAGCATCTTTATCCATGATTTGGAAAAGGAAATAGAGGGCATGTTTTTCAAATTTTCAGTTACACCAAATTAGGAGCAGTAACTAACTCCCCAGATAACAAGATCCCAATTCAACTGATCTTAACTGATTAGAGAGCTGAGTTGAAACTTATAAAATGAATTTCAACAGGGAGAAATGTAAGATACTACACCTAGGCAATAAAAATTGAAATGCACAGATATAAGATGGGTGACACTTGGCTTGACCACAGTACATGTGAAAGCGATCTAGGAGTCTTACTAGACCACAGTCTAGACATGGGTCAACAGTGTGGGTGGCAGCTAAAAAAGCTAATGTGATTCCATACTGTATCAAGAAGAGTATAGTGTCTAGGTCAGTGGTTCTCAACCTGTTGGTCCCCAGATGTTTGTGGACTTCAGCTCCCAGAAGCCCCAGCCACTATGGTCAATGCTCAGGGCTTCTGGGAGCTGAAGTCCACAAATATCTGGGGACCCACAGGTTGAGAACCACTGGTCTAGGTAAAGGGAAGTCAGAGTACCATTCTATTGTGCTTTGGTCAGACCCCACCTTAATTAATGTGTTCAGTTCTGGGCACCACAATTCAAGTAAGATATCGACAAGCTGGAGTGTGTCTGGAGGAGGGTGATCAAAATGGCAAAAGGTCTGGAAAGCATGCTTTATGAGGAGTAGCTTAGGGAGCTGGGTATGTTTAACCTGACATAAGGAAGGTTAAGAGGTGACACAATAGCCATGTTTAAATATTTGTAGTGATGTCACATGGACAATGGAGAAAACTTATTTTCTACTGCTCTAGAGACTAGGACACAAAGCAATGGCTCCAAACCACAGGAAAAGAGATTCTACCAAAACAATAGGAAGAACTTCCTGATGATAAGAGCAGTTCAACAGTGGAATACACTGCCTGGGATGTGGTAGAGTCTCCTTCTCCTTTTTTTTTTTTCCTAAACAGAAGTTTTTAAATAGAAGCTGGGTGGCCACCTGTTGGGAGTGCTTTGTAAGGGGTTAGACTCAAGGGTCCTCGCAGTCTCCTTCAGCTCTATAAATCTATGATTCTACAATTCTAACATATAGTGTTGCCTACAGCTTGGACAGCTTTGAAAGAGGATTAGACAAATTCACATGGGATAAGGCTATCTGTGAGTACTCATCATGATGGATATAAATTCCCTCCACAAGCGAAGGGAATGTGTCTCTGAATACCTGTTGCCTGGAAACATGAGCAAAAGAGTATTGCTGCCCTGATGTCCTGCTTCTTGACTTCCCACAGACAGTTGCTTGCCCATTATGTGAATGCTGGGTGAGATGGATTTTCATTCTGATCCAGCAGGGATCTGATTACTTTTGTAACAACCTAACCCTGCCATGCATTCAGAGCTGGCAAACACCAGAATTCTCTGTCCCTGCTGCTTTCACCTAGTCCCTGCCATTTTCCTTCTGTTTCTTCTGAGGAAGCAAACTGTGAAAGGAAAAAGAAAAGAGTAGCTTCATCTCTGTTCCCCTGCAGTTGGGATGAGTGGATTGGGTCCAAAGGGAAGAGGCAATTGATCAGGAAGGGGTGACAGTGGGGAAAGCAAAGGGTCTGCCTGAAGGAACCCTGTACTACGGGCTTCCTAAAAACTGGAACTGTTACTGCTAGGGTTGTGGGTTCAGAGTCTGGAACACTGTTTTCTGCGGCAAAAACTTGAGGTTTAAAGCCTTTCTGTCCTACACTGTTACGGTGCTATTATTCCATCTTCAACATCATCCTGTGGAACTATTCTGGGGTTTGTTGCTTACTGGGGCCAAAGAGCTCTCTGGCTGAGATTTCTGAAGGCCCCTCCCTAAACTGCAAACCCAAGATTCTATAGGATGTTGAAAGTGGAATGATAGCACTATAGCAGTGTAGAGTGGAATGGCCCTAAGGAATGATCCCCAGTGATGTCACTAAATGTTATGCATTTAATACCAACCAGAGTTGCTCACAGCTTGTCATTCAAACAGAGAGAAAAAGAGAGACTGAGGCCCTTTCTGCTCCACCCTCCCAACCCACCATATGGACAGGAGAAAAGGATCGCAACAACACTTATGCATAGCGATGTCACAATCCCATCCTTCTCCTATCCTCAGGTGGTACAATCACACTGCAAATCATTGACAGGTTTTCCCTGTCAATGGCTGGTGATTGCACTGCCCTCCCATTATGCTCCTGCACTTGTCTTAGTTGTGGAGGTCCTGGAAGCACAATGGCTGCACTTCCTGCCCCAGAGAAGCCTGGGACAGTTCCTGGCTGTGTTGTGGCCAGAAGAGGTGGGGCCATCGTGCTTCCTTCAGCAGCAAGCGAGCTGATGTGGAGGGAAACATTGGCATCTGTGATCCCATCTCAGCAAAACTGCTGCCAGGACAGTGCAGGGATGCAGGTAAGCCGCAGAAAGAGCCTGAGATTGACAGGAAGAGAGTGGGGGGGGGGATTGGAAGAGGGAGAGGAAGAGATTGAATGAGAATATATTTGCCTGTTTTGATATGTAGACACAAGTCTTAGCTAAAAGGACTATTCTCCCAAACAAAGGTTAACCAGATACATAGACGTCCTAGAATCATAGAATCACAGAGTTGGAAGGGGCCATCACATATAATCCCCTCCACAGAGCAGGATCTCCAGCTAAAACATTCCCAGCAGGGACCTGCCCAGCCACTATTTGAAGACATCCAGAGGAGACCTCACCATCTCTCTAGACCAGTGGTTCTCAACCTGTGGGTCCCCAGATGTTTGTGGACTTCAGCTCCCTGAAGCCCCAGCCACTATGGTCAATGCTCAGGGCTTCTGGGAGCTGAAGTCCAAAAACATCTGGGGACCCACAGGTTGAGAACCACTGCTCTAGGCCATTGCCAAACCACTCTCAGTGTCTAGAAGTTCCTCTCTAATGTTCATTCAAAATCCATCTTCATGTAACATCAAAATGTTAGACCTAGCTCTACTCTCTATGCCCTCTTTCATGTGTCAGCCATTGATCTATCATGTCACCCCTCAGTCTTCTCTTCATCCTAGAGAATTTGTGCAGCTTCAAGCAACAAATCAATTATTTTTTACAAATTGTAGCAGGCTGCCACTCTCCAACCTGAGATGGAGACTTGCTCACAGCCCTTCCCTTGAACTGAAAGTAACCCCCTTAAAACTGAAGTACAGTCATCCCTTCACATTTGCTACGGTTGACCCCTGTGAAAGCAGAAAAACTTTGAATAACTCTAGGCCCTCTCAAATCATATTTAATACACAGAAAGGTCTGATCACCATATTCAACCCACCATGGACTCCTTTGAGGCATCAGGGTTCCTTTGCAAGGCAGAAGTGGGGGGCTGGTGGGGCTCACTGCCACCTCCACTGCTGCTCCACACCGTTTTTCATAGGGACTTACAAGCCTCCTTTGCAGTTTCTCAGTCTCATGAGGCTTGTGGTCCCTATTAAAAATGGCAGAGGGAGGCAGCAGAAGTGACAGCAAATAATTCGTGAATAAACAAATCCGCAAAAGTGAAACCCACAAATGTGGAGGGCTGACTTTATTGGTATCCTCATCTCCAGTCTGCAGATGATACACAACAACTGAAGATTCAGGGCCAGGCTGTGAGTCCTGCCAAACCTAACAAGCACACTTGCTTACAGCTTGTTATTCAAATGCATGCGTGCATGTGCACACACACACACACACACACACACACACATACATATTGTATTTTCCTGTTTGGAAATGAAGATAGAAATCTTAGCTAAAGGGGACGCTCCCAAACCAAGTAGAAATACGGGGCTAGTCCTTCTCACATGTTTAGGGGAACAGGATAGCCTACTTGTTTCTAGCTAAAAAGTAGCTAGAGCAAAGTGGAAGGTGAGCCCTGGAGCCACAAGGGCTGGGAGGAAAAGAGGAAAGTAATTAAGCAAATGCATAATCTCCCTGGACTATGTAAATTGTAGCAAACTGCTATTGCACTAGCTGAGCTAGAGATTTGTACAGAGCTCCTTTCTCTTAACCAGAGGTGAGCCTACCAAAAGTGAAGAATTTTCCCCCTTATCTCCTCTCTCTTCAGATCTGGCAACCCTATGCATGATTTACTTTGGTCTAAATTCAGTTGTTGGTTCCAATTATGGAGACGTCTCATCATATTAGTCAGACCTGCATAAATGGTGACTAACCAACTACCCATTGATTCAGTGGGTCTACTCTAGTTGAGACTAATAACTGGATTGAGGACTTTGCTTCTCATTTCTTCCTACTTACATAAAATTGTGTGAATCAGTCTTTTGCTCTTGGTTGAATTTCAACTAAAAAATCTTTGTATAAAGCTGCACAAAGATAAGTCTGCAGCATTTTCTAGGTACGTTTTTTCCCTGTGTGCATGTTCTCTAGTTGTTTATAATATACAGCTTCAGCCACCAAAGGAATGAAATCCCTGACCCCTTAGTGACATCTGTTGTCTTTATCTTTGTTGTGTTGGCTTTCTGTTCTAGCCAACCAAATCTAGGTTGTTTCAAGGACATGACCTTATCACAGCAGACAGATGGTGAAAGCACTTTCAAGGCACATGAAAACCCTTTTTCCCCAGCAGTTTTCTTTCTTTCTTTCTTTTTTGTCCAGGACATATTTATCTTTGACACCATATTTCAGTTCTTCAGATGGAGAGGACCACTTGCCAACAACAGCCCAAGTCTTTTGAACTTGTCTTTCTCTCATCATATTCCAGGAGATTTCCTGCAGACTCTGGCTATGTGAACAGAAATAGTTCCACCATTCAGAAAATGCCCTAATTACATTTTTAGTTACACCTGAAAGATCATTTTTAGCAAAAGGGCAAAGGTATATTCTCTACAGATAGACAGAACTGCTTGCTTGCGCTCCAGAAAAGGTTTGAGGGACATGGATTTTTCACTCTAATGATCATCAAACTTTTCTCTCTGTTTCAGATACCAGAAGCCAAATTCCAATGCTCAGCTTCACATAGGCAGTGTATATACACCAAGAGGCCTGCTGCTTTTCTAAAGCGATATCATTCTCCAAGACAAGCAATTGCATAAAAGAGAAATTCCATGTTGGCATAACTGGAAATGGAATTGAAAGTAAAACTGTTAATTTTGTAGTGGCTACATTCAAGTCTAGAATGTGACTTGTGAACTATGTACAATTCTGGTCACTGCACAATTACAATGCTGGGGAAAGGTGGAAAAATAGCATCCAAAATAATCAAGGAACCTGAGCAAACCCTTTATAAGGAAAGGTTACAATATTATGGTTGTGTGCCAGTATGGTATTTCTGACTTATAGAAACCACAAAGTAAACCAATCATGGAGTTTTCTTGGCAAGATTTGTTCAGAAGAGATTTTCTTTGCCCTCCTCTGAGAAACAGAGAGTATGATTTACCCATGATCACCCACGTTGTTTCCATGGCTAACTGGGGAATTGAAGCCTGGCCTTCAGAATCATAGTCCTGTTACACCAAAACATGGGTGACTCAGGGGTCCACTGCAATGCCAATGCCTCTATGAAAGAAAATTAGCTCAAAAGGAGACCTGTGAGAGGGGAGTAATCAAGCAAGATCTTCCACTTATTTTTACAGGTACTTGTGCAGGAAAGAACTAGCCAGAGAACTAAAATAAGATAAAATGTGTTTTATTGGAGAATAATCATATGCACACGATTCAGTCAGTCATGCACTCACATGAAGGTAAAGGGAGGAAAGTTGGGTAGTGAGGTTTAAGGAATGGGTGATATTTATGGATCCAGAAGATCAGTGAAGAAACAGCAATGTGGCTTAGACACAGGTCTAAGGACAGTACAATTGGGAATCAGAGTGACAGAGTGGTGTTCAGCAACCAATGTACTACAAGTTGACTAGCAAAAACTAGGGGTATATAGATTCAATTTCTGTCTGGAAGGTGAAGGTGTTAATGACTCTCCAGCAACATATGCAATGGGGTCTAGACAAACTGATAGTCTTAACATTAGATGATAAAGAATTAATGGACATTTTGATAGCTCTGTAATCACTGGGCAGGCAGGTAACAATGGGGAATATTTGGAAGGTTCGAGAATGAGAGGTGATACAATCAACCATTTTGTGAGACTGTTGCAGACCAATAGTTTTCATAGATGAGTCACTGGGCTAGCTGACAGCTCATTAACGCTTGGAATTTCCTGGAGATTTCCTGACTATGACCTGACTAGACCTTGGAGGGCTCTTCTGACCTAGATTTCACAACATACATGTCCAGCCAGCATTTTCTTCTTAGCCAGCAAGCCATGTGGCCATGTCAGGGTATATTTCATATCTATGCCAATTAAACATATTTCATCAGTTAAACCATATGAAATCATGGGAGTGTATGGATTGGTAACAATCCAGCACTCAAACCGCTACATCATGATGGCTATCCATGTTAAGCATAAAGGAAATGTAAGTGGCAGCATAGTAAAGATGTGTAAGATTGTCCATGATGTGAAGAAGTAGACAAGGGGATCTCCTTCTTCTCTAAGGATACAAGAGCCTGGGGCCAACTAGTGGTCTTGAATGGTGGGAGATCCCATTGAATGGTGGGAGATCCAGAAGAGATAAGAGGAAGGACTTCTTTACACAGTCAATAGTTAAACTGTGGCATTTACAACAGAATGTACTGATGGCTGTCAGCTTTGATCTCTTTAAATGGAGACTGGATAAAATCATGCAGGCTATGGTTATTAATGAGAACTAGCATAGTGTAGTGGTTTGAGATTTGTTCTATGACCTTGGAGACCAGGGTTTGATTTCCCACTCACACATGGAAACCCACTGGGTGACCTTGGAAGTGTCACACACTCTGGGATTCAGAAAACCTGTGATAGATCACCTTAAAGTCACCATAAGTTGGAAACAACTTGAAGGCACGGAACAGTAACAGAGGTATTATTGGTGAGGACAACTGTATGTGACCACCAATGTATCAGTAGTTGGGGAACATGAGGAGGAGGCACAATTGTATTCATGTCTTGCCAAGTGGCTTACCATAGGCAAGTGGCCATCTACTGTATGAACAAAAATATTACATTAGGTCAAGTGTTGGTTTGATTCAGTATGGTGCTTCTTATATTCTCAAGTTTCCAGTAAGTTGTGTAGCAATTTGACCCAAGGTAGAAGTGCTATTTTGAAGTTAAATTCTCCTTGGGGCAGAAATTGGTGACATATTTTAGATTGTCTGCCTTTATCATTGATCATGGGAAGGGGTTGAAACCCAGAAAATGTTCCATAGAGTCATAGAGCTGGAAGAGATCACAAGGGTCATTGAGAGTAACCCCCTTCTTCCATGCAAGAATGCACAATTAAACCATTCCTCACAGATGGCCATCCAGCCTCCCCTTAAAAAACTTCCAAAGAAGTAGATTCTACCACATTCCCAGACAGTGTATTCTCCTGTCAAACTGCTCTTACTGTCGAGAAGTTCTTCCTACTGTTAAGATGGAATCTCTTTTCCTGAAGTTTGAAGCCATTGCTCCATGTCTCTGTAGCAACAGAAAACAAGTTTGTTCCATCCTCCATATGACATCATACTATGACATCATACAAACATAGCTATCATGTCACCTTTTAACTTTAACTTCTCTAGCCTGAACATACCCAGCTCCCTAAACTGTTCCTCATAGGGCAGGGATTCCAAGTATTTACCATTTTGGTCCTCCTCTGGATATGTTCCAACTTATCAATGTCTTTCTTGAACTGTGGTGCCCAGAATTAAATACAGTATTCCAGTGGGGTCTGGGCAAAACTGAATAGACTTGTACTATTACTTCCTTTGACCTAGACACTATACTCCACTTGATGCAGTTCAGAATTGTTTTTTTTAGCTTCCGCATAACACTACTGACTCATGTTCAGCTTATGGTCTACTATGATTCCTAGATCCCTTTCACCTGTACTGTGGTCAAGCCTCTTTTTGAAGACACCCAGAGAAGGAGACCCCCCACCAGCACTCTAGGCAATTGGTTCCATTGTTGAGCATCTCTCATTGTCAAGAAGTTCCTTCCAATGTTCAGTCAAAATCTACCTTCCTGTAACTTAAAACCACTGGACCTAGTTCTACCCTATGAGGAAGCAGTGAACAAACCTGCACCCTCCTTGTTGTGGCAGCCCTTGGGATATCTAAAGAGCATGATCATCTCACCCCTCAGTCCTCTCTTCACTAGGCTGAACATGTCCAGCTCCTTCAACCCCTCCTCACATGTTTTGCTCTCCATATCTTTTATCATCCTTGTAGCTTTTCTCCGAACTTGCTCCAACTTGTCTATATTTTTTTCTTAAAATGAGGTATCCAGAACTGGACACAGGACTCCATATGAGGTCTGACCAGCAAAGAATACAGGGGAATGGTTCCTTCTCTCAACTTGGAAACAGTGCTTCTATCACTGCAGGCTAAGACAGCATTTGCCTTCTGGACTGCACTTTCACACTGCTGTCTCATGCTCAACTTATGATCAACAATGATTCCAAGATCTTTTTCACATGTAGTGCTGCTCTCCCCTTCTATACCTGCACATTTGTTTGTTTGTTTGTTATGCGGCCTAAATGTAGAATTTTGCGTTTGTCTCTGCTTAGTTTCATTTTATTAATTTCACCTCAGTTTTCTAGTTTAGCAAGGTCCGTTTGAATTCTGTTCCTATCTTCCAATTTGTTAGCTATCCCTCCCAGTACTATTATCATCTGCAAATTTGATAAGGATTCCTTCCACTCCATCATCTACATCATTTCTAAAAAGATTGAAGAGAATCAGCCTCAGGACAAAATGAGGCGATTCATGACTTACCAGTCTTGATATGTAGCCTGGATTCTTAACCAAGGACTCTGCTGATGCCTGGAAGTGCATAGTCTTCTTTTTTTTTTGGGGGGGGGGGATTGAAGCAAAATAGGCATTGAATAATTCTGCCTTTTTTTTGTGATTGGTTAGCATTTCACAATCCTTGCTGAGCAGCAATCTTTCTTTTCCTTCATCACTCCCTTGCTTTGAACATATTTGAGAAAACCCTATATGTTGTTGTTTCTTGCCTGCCTAGCCAGTTTCAGCTCTTGTGCTTTAGCTTTCCTTACAGTATTCCTGAAAGCTTGGACTACACATCCTTATTATTCCTTGGTGATTCTTCCTTCTCTCCTTTCTTTATGCATGTTCTTTCTCTTTTTTTTTGTTTTACTTTCCACTTCCTCTTCCAGTTTATTGTGTAGCCACAGTAGCTTTTTTCAGATGTTTCCCATTTTTCTTCTTCCAAAGAATTGTTTGTGATTGTGCTTTTTGCAACTCCTTCCTTATGAAATCCCACCCATTTTGGATGTCTTTTTTCTTTGGCTTTTCTAGCCATGGGATTCTTTGTAGTATTTCTTAAGTTTGGTAATATTAATTTTCCCTAACTCCATGGTTTGTGTTTGACTGTACAGTACTCTTATTTTACTTGTTCTGCAGTCATGACTTCTAGCATTACATAATCACTCTCTTCTCCTCAAAAGTACCAACTGCTTTGATTCTAATGACCAGCTCCTCCCTATGGGTTAGGATTAAGTCCAGGATTGCTGATCCTGGACTTCTTCCTTCCTTCACTTTTTGAAATAGGCAATTATCTCAAGGCACATCAGGGATTTATTTGACACTCTTTGCTTAGGAGAGCTGGTCTCCTAGCAGGTATTAGGATAAGTGAAGCCACTCATAATTACTAGTTGTTGCTTCTTGGAGATTTCTGAGATTTGCTTCAGAAAAACATAATCCATCACTTCATCTTGGCTTGGTGGTCCGTAATAAATTCCTACCACAATGTTGTTGTTGTTATTACTTTCTCCATTTATTTTTACTCAAATGCTCTTCACTGGTCCAGCTGGATCACACACACAAATTTCTGTACAAGCAAATTTGTCTTTGACAAATAATGCTACTCTCCCTCCATTTCTCCCCCTCTATTCTTTCTGAACAGATTATATCTCTCAGTTGTTGTACTACTGTCATGGGAGTCATCCCACTGAGTTTCTGTTATACCTATTAAGTCATATTTACTTTCCTTTGCTAGGAGTTCAAGCTCATCTTGTTTGTTTCCTAGTCTTTGTGCATGGTTTTATAAACATCTAAGGTATTTCTTGTCACCTTTTATTCTACTCTTAGTTTTATTGTGACTTCCATTCTCTCCCTTACCTTCTCCTCTAGTACATAATCCTTTTGTTTAGAAATTGCATTCAGAGAGATGTTTAAGCTATCGTCTCCAGCCTCCAAAGGATTTAGTTTTTCAAAGCTCTCTTGATCAATTTTGCCATGCTTTTGCCAAAGAAATTCCTCCAAGTCTTCATGAGGTGTAGCCCATCCGTAGCCAGTAATCCTTCATCTAAGAAGTGAAGGTGAGGGTCCAATAATAGCAATAGCAGTAGCAGTTACATTTCTATACCACTTATCAGTGCTAAGCACTCCCTAAGAGGTTTACAATGTGTTTTTAGCTAATTGTTTCCAACAAGCTTGGTATTCATTTTACCATCCTATGGAAGAATGGAAGTCTGAGCCCTGCAGGATCAAACTCACAACATTGTGGCTGCAGTACTGCATTTAACCACTGCACCACCATAACCAAACTTCTCCTGCCAACACCATCTCATAGGCATTTGTTCATCTGCAGTAAGTTGGTGTCCCTGTCTGATCCTCTGTCTTTCACTAGAAGAACTGTCAATAATACCACCTGGGCCTCTAAACTCTTCACTTTCCTGCCCAGGCCTTCATAGTCAAAGATGATTTACTCAAAAAGTTTTGTTTTTGTTTTGTTTTTTTGCAGTGTTGATGCCTACATGTCTCAGAAGAAAGGAGAACTGCTCTGTGTTTTTTTTCTTTTTTGATTTAAAATCATATTTTATTACAATAAAAAATCCACATGGTACAAATAAATACAAAATGCTATTCAATATCAATCAAACCAGAATGTGATCTTTAGAATCAGTTTCTTCTCATGGTTTTAGACAAAGTTGTAGGATCTCCAATAAGAATTCTATTAAGTATTCAAATATAGAACATTCCTCCAGAAATCTTGGTGGTGTTCTGGTGTGTGCCTGTATTTATAAAATTAATGAATGGGAACCACTATTCTATAAAAAAAAGTCTTGGGTTGTATCTCCTGTTCTGTGTTTTTGGTGAGCATCAGTAAATTCTCAGTTCATGTAAATTTGTTAGATTTCCTTAATTCTGCCTAAGCAACCATGAACAGAATGCATCCATTGTGCAAATTCCAAAAACTTACAAGTTTATATGACATCAACGGGATTCCAGTCATGACATTCTGTCTTCATTATAGGTTTGAGGCATGGTTGCACATCACACTTGTACTATTATATGCAGTTGGCTTAATTTTGTATTCCTTCCTTCCTTCCTTCCAAGATCTCATGATAATACCTTGAAGTCACCTGCATGTTTAAGACACTTCCATTACACATATGTCAACTTTTCTACCAGCAGTGAAAAATCAGAGGTACTAGTGGCATGCTTTCATATTTGCATTGTAGCAGAAAATGGACTGTATCGTTTAAATATCCTGAAAACAGTAGACCCTGTTTGAACTGGGAAGCTAAAAAGGCACAGATCTGGTTGGTATTTGGAGGGGAGTCTGGCATGGAATACTGAGTGCTGTAGGCAATATTCAAATAAAAGCAATGACAAACCTCTTCTGAACAAATCTTACCAACAAAAGCCTATGATAGAGTTGCTGTAAGTCACAAAAAATGGAGGAAGAAGAGGAGGAGAAGGAGGAGGGACTATCTTTCCAATTTAGAGGGTCTTCTTTTAGATCCCTATGGACATAAGGATCAGGCATACTGACATGCAAAGCTTGAATAAATCATCTTTCATTTACAATTTATTCTTCTTCTATACCTATTTCATGCTCAGTTCCTTTCCTTGCAAATCTAGAGATCTGGAGCAGTAGGTATTAGCTAGGAATTTTGACAGACACCAGCATGAGGGAATACAAAGCAGTATGACTGGAAGAGGCAGTGCAGTGCTGCTGAACCACAACTGAAAAGCATGGTAGGGTGGGAACAAAGTGCCCAGCAAGAGAATTAGATTGATAAAAAATGTTCTTAGAGTGGAATCTTTAATGAAGGCAGCTCTGTCAAAACACAATGGCAGTGGGTGAGAGCAGAAAGAAAGAAATAAAGAGAGAGAGAGAGAGAGAGAGAGAGAGAAAGAAAGAAAGAAAGAAAGAAAGAAAGAAAGAAAGAAAGAAAGAAAGAAAGAAAGAAAGAAAGAAAGAAAGAAAGATTTTTGCACTGTTCTGTGCTCAAAACAGCTGGCTTAAAGCATATTCAGGTGTTCCAACCCATGCACACTTGGTACTGCTATCCTAGAATATTATGCCTTACTTCTGATCCACTTAAGAAGCATCTTACTCACTGGATCAGCATCAGACCAAGTCCAGCATTCCGTTCCCTACACTGGGATCTCTAGAAGCATCCCTCAGTGGTTTGCAGGCTGCATTTGGTGCAGAGGGCTGCTGCCTAGATGGTGAAAGGATCAGATGGTAAGAGCCATTTGACAGTGGAATCTGCTGCTGCCTCAGTGGAGTGTGGTGGAGTCTCCTCCTTCTTTGGAAGTTTTTACACAGAGGCTGGATGGCCATTTGCTGGAGATGCTTTGAATAGTGTGTCTTTGCATGGCAGAATGCGGTTGGACACAATGACCATTGTGGTCTCTTCTAGCTCTATGATTCTAAGAGGAAGGCAATGGTAAACCTCTGAATAAATCTTACCAGGAAAACTCTAGGATAGGGTCACCATAAGTCAGAGTCAACTTGGAGAGACACAATAGCAAGAAACATTTTAAGTGTCAGTGGTATCATCATCATCACCAACAACATCATCTAATACAGTGGTTCTCAACCTGTGGGTCCCCAGATGTTTGTGGACTTCAGCTCCCAGAAGCCCTGAGCATTGACCATAGTGGCTGGGGCTTCTGGGAGCTGAAGTCCACAAACATCTGGGGACCCACAGGTTGAGAACCACTGATCTAATGTGACTGTTACAATTACTACCTCCCGTATCCACAGCAATGGCATTTCACACTCCACATGCAGACATAATTTTGCCACCAATGGCCTGAATCCTAATATTAATCTCAACTTGAGTAGACCCACTGAATCAGTAAAACTTACCTATGTGTTGGCTTACCAGTCAACTGTTTATTTAATGGATCTACTCTACTTCACTCTAACCAACAAGATTGAGGCCAATATCTTTTTCATAGTGCATTTATTAAATTTCCCAAAATACTTGGCAGTAACAGGCAACATCATGTTCTGCCACCCTCTAGGACAAACAACTGATTCATGGGTCTACATTTTCCTGCCTTGCTTTCTTGAAAAATTTCTTCAGATTGTCAGCAATGCAATTTGGAATGCTCTTTGGTTGGTAGGTCAGGCTCTCAAGGTTAAAGGTCTTACCTAATAGCAGGGCTATGCTTAAATATTACTTTCTCCAATAATTGATTATATTTATTAGAGCCAAAGGAAGGTCCATGGGTCACTGAAAAGTCAGAGTAGCAAGCCATAACTTGGAGTTTCAGAAGACCATCAGCTCAACCTATTGAGATTCACCCAATCGCTTTGCTCATCAGTGTGAGTACATTAAATGATAACAAATGTGTGTTCATGGGAAGCTTCCTTGTTTGGGATGAGGAAGAAGTCATGCTAAATCTCAAATTATTCTCAAATGTAGGGTTCCTTAAGGTGAGCAAGAAGCTTGATCCTGAAATTAGTGGTGGCCAAATATGAGTGGGAAACAGCAAAAGATATCAGATGAATTTGGGTGTATGCCACTTTGGTATATTTTGTCTTAGGTTCTTTGGTGGGAGAAAGGTGGGGTATAACTTGAATAAATAAATATGTCTGTTCTCACCTGTTTCCATAGTTATTTGCATTGTTGATCAAGTTAGCATTTGCATTGCTCACTCCATCCTCATGACACTCTATGTAGAGATGAGGGCATTTTGTGCTCCTTCATAGAAGAGGGGAGACACTAGATGGCATCCTGTTAGTGAAATACACGGGTGCAAGTTGTGTCATGCCTGCAGAAGTTTGTTTATTTGTTTGTTTTTGACAGTCCAAATGGTCATATCCAGGTGATGACTGTGTAAGCACAGTTATACATGGTGGGGGGACCATTGCACATGCAGTAATGCATTAAAGTGCACAGAGCAGTGTGCAAATGTGCATTGTTTCTGCACATGTACTCTGTGGACTGTACATAGCAATTCCACAATGGGTTGTTAGTCATGTGCTTTGGCCATTGAGGCATATGTCTTGTGCTATGTTGGTATTCAGTATTCACGTTGTATAACATAACATGCTGGCAGATATTGAAACTATAGAGAAACAGTGTCAGGTCTTGGTCTCTCTCTCTGGCAGTGCCACACACTGAAGCATGCCAACACTCGCAACGGGGAATTACACTGGATTTATAAATCTGCCCTACTCTGCCATGGCCTCAACCGTTGAAGCTTTTGGGTTTGGCCCACCCTCCTGCCTTGAGGACTCATTGCAGGCTACAGATGATTGTTTCAGAACCAAGGAATGATTCTGATTGCTATCTTAAACAAAAGATACCAGGGAAGTTTTGGCTTTCTCTGAGGGCTCATGGAAGATTGGCAGGGTGTTGCCACTAGATCAGTTACATTTCCTGGGTAGTGCAGAAGAAGAGAGTGTAACATCTTGGGTGAGCACACATTTGCAGCAGTTTTGATGGCGTGAAATAAAAATATGGATTTTGTGAGGGGAAATCTATTAAATTGTAGTTAGAACGTGATGGGTCATGCAATGCTTGCTAGTCCTTGAAGGCCTTGTTTTCTGCTCTCGGGAAGTGGGCCTTGGAATGTAGACACAGATAAAAGTTACATGGAACGCAATGAGTAAGTCTGTCTTCCACAGACAGATGTGCAAATCTTTGGACAATAGAGACAGTGTTCCTTTGTAGTCAACTAAGATAAGAAAATGTAAAAGTTAAGCAAGAAGCAGTTCAAACTAGATTGAGGGGAGGGGGGCAGTTAACCATGAACTTTAGTTACCTTTAGCTCATTATAATATTAAATTTTACACCTGGGAGTCCATCGAGGCCTAGGGTGGGCAGTTCCAGGTGTCTCTGGCTCTGCGAGATCAAGGCAGGGAGAGGAAAGCACTTGAGGGTAGCAATGTTATTCCCCAGTGGAGAAGAACATACCTGGCCAAGCTAGACAACGCATCGTCATCCTGCAGGCTGCTGATGCCATCCAAAGTAGCATCTTCTGGACCCTGGGAAAGACAATTGTGGGGGAGGAGTGAAATGGTGGGACCCCCCTTCCTCATGGGGCACAGGGGGGTTGGAAAGCTCATCAGATGCAACCCGCAAAAAAGAGTGAGAGAGAGAAGGAAGCCCAGGGAGGAAGAAAAGATGGCTGTAGAAAAGAGGGGGAGAGGTACAGCACGGAGAGGCAATGCAAAATGGAAGCAGTGATTGGGTTCGAAGGCCAGGGAGAGGGGAGTGGTCAAGCTAGAATCCTCCTCTTCTCCTGACTGGGGAAAGAAAATGAGAGAGCACCATCTTGTCATTTGGCTCGGGCAGCAAAAGGTTTTGGGGTCAATCTATTCTGAAGACATTTGAGATCACCTATATGGACATGCACAATGCTTGAATGCTGACATAATAATATATTCATGACATAGTTCCTATACATATGTATTTAGGGTAGTTGTTACCCTGATTTCTGGGGTCCCGTGGGGGACACCTCAACGTGCTCCAAATACTGGGGCATGGGAATTAGCCAGAGCACGAGCTATAGCGCTACAAGAGGCAGGGTAACCTAGCGAGATCTTCAAACCCAATTTTCACGGGGTCAAGCCAAGCCAAAAACCAATCAAAACTGTCTAATAAAATGATTTTATTGAGGGGAATTCACTCATACATGCACACAAGATGCACACAGTCACACATTCACACAAGAGCTAGCTGAAAGAGAAAGGGAGGGAAAATTATAGGAGGCTGAGGGGTTTGGGGGGATTTACAATTACCAGTCCAGAAGAGTAGTGAAGAAAAGAAATGTATTTTGGCTTTGGTAGGACCTAAGGACAATTCTCATTCAGGAGCCAGATGGACAGAGTGACGGGTAGACCTTCAAGAGACTGCACTGGACATCCTCAAATCTGGGGTATTTGTACCCTGAAAATGGCTTGTGGCTGTGAAGGTTCCAGATGCAAGACAAAAGGAACCTGTTGTGGACAATGAGTCTTTCGCCTGTTGACGGGCTTAGTGCTTTGATTGACAAAGACATGATGAATGTTGTAATAGCTCTCTATTGTGGGCACTGTGAGGACAGAGAAAAGAATCCAGGTGTACAAGGGATGGATATCTGTCAATTAGTGTCCTGGTGGGCTTCTCACAGTTGGATTCCTTGGAAAATTCCAGCTTCCATTTAAGCCTATTATCCACAGGAATGGTGTGTATTTGCCTGACAGATGACTCAGTCTTACCTGGAGGAATTCTGGAGTTAACCTATGCTTCTCACATTTACAGTCCAATTCTTTCCCTCGCTCAGTTTGACCTCTCTGTCACCTCTCAGACTTGAATTTGATATAAGAGCCAATAAAATGTGTTGCCAATTACATATGATGCCAATTAGGTATGGTGCCCATCCAAACCATATTGATATTGACCCCCAAAGCAGGGCCGTACAGATCCAACTGACTAGCATTTTCTGCTTCTGTAATCATGCTTAGCAGAGTATACAGTTGCCTTCGTGCAGCCATTTCTTTGGAGTGGTTTGTCTTGGGTGCATGAGCACAGAAGCTCCCTGCTTGTGCAAATGAAATAAAAAGAACCCTTTTGTTATAATCCAGGTGTTATTGACTAGTTATTAAATGGGAGTTTGCTACTATATTTTGGTTAAAAGCAAAGTCTTGGATTTTCACCTTGGGCTGTGTAGGATTCAAGTTCTGGGAAGAGAATGAACATTGGGGTCAGTGTGGTATGGGCTTCTAGTTAAGTTGCAGGGTCTGGGGGGGACTAGATTGGATTGAAGTCTACGGGTGCCTGTCTGACAAGGTGCAAGCATATAACCTAAATATGGGGTTTGGCTGCGAGCCCTTTGTAGTAGAAGAAGAGGTCAAGATACCCCCTGAAAGTCTTCACTCAAGAGGCTCCACTGAATATGAGTGGGTTAAACTACTTATAAAATGTAGGTCTAGTCCACACTTTCATTTGTGTCTTATCTCTTTATCCCTGGCAGGAGTGCAATTAAATAGATATTTAAACATGTGTTTCTGAACAATTTTTGTTTCTCCCAATGTGCCTTGCTAAATTCATTTTCTCCCAAAACACATTTTTATAAATAGATTTGAGCTGAGAACATAGATGTTGATCAGGGCAGTCCAGACTGAATTACTTGATTTAGGAAAGCTAACCTATGAAACGACTGGGCATGGCATCTGTAAATTCAATAAGAATGAGAAATGAAGTTTGTCCTGCATATTCATCATGCAGATTATCTCCGTTCATCATGCAGATTATCTCCAGCTGGAACAGCTTTCAGGGGTGAATGAAAATAACTTCATGGTAGATAATTGGGAATCCACTGTCCAACTGAGAATTTCAGACAACTTCTCAGGTGTTGTGTTACAGGTCCAAAGGCAAAAGGTTGGATCCAAAATTCTAATATATTTTAGTTTGAAATTTTTATTGAGAAGGAAAAATACAAACTGAGGAAACCAGCCAGCAGTGGTAAGGAAAAAGGTCATCTGGGAATCCAAGTGGGCTCAACTGGTACCCCAACAGGACATGATTTGCATCCAGAGCTGAAGGTTCCTTTCCCTTTAATTAAATGGACCCTACTTTTAAAATGGCAGTATACCAGATATTGAGGACTTGATACTTGAAAACTATGTGCCAGGAATGAAGTTCGTTATATTTATGAATTTTGAACATGCGTCTTCTGGTTGCAGGTCTAACATATCTTCTATATGCAGACGACCAATTTTGTTTCACTCAGTTTTCAATAAAAACCTAGCCAGAATTGTTTTAAAAAATTGCTTCATACTTAAGATGCAAAGAACTTGAGATTGCAGATATTTGATTTACTCAGGACTTTGAGTGGCGAGCCCAGAAAAATCCTAGTTTGAATTACTGTGTGTTCAACTATAGTAGTGCTGAATTAGAGAAAGCACTTCAACATGATCTCATCAATGCTGGGTTTCAATCCACCAATTGAATTTATCTGCTATAAATGGAGGAGGATTTCATTGTGGTTTGTTTTGAAGAATTTAAAGAATTTCCATCTTTTGTTTTTGTGAGATAGAAAAAAATACACCTAAAACTGCCAAAGAAAGTGAAGGTATCGTTTTTACATCCTTACTACCATTGATTGCCATTGTATGAATTTCTCCAAATTCCAGCCAGATTCCAATGGATGTCTTATGTATGTGCAACTTCCTCTTCAGAAGCAGTGGGGCATTTTTGTAATAAGTGGATAGTTGCATTCAGTTCAAAATGCTGGAGATGGTGTTGCACATATGATGCTATTGCAAATGGTTTCACATCACACATGATTGCAATGGTTACACACCACACGTAATTGCTCATGAAGATATGGAGACACACTTGGTTACATAGTGTCACCATTCACTAATGACACAGCATTGTGCAACCACTGCATAACTCAATTAGTGTAAAGTTACTCTCTACCTCCATGATGCAGGAGCTCAGCTTCCATCAATTATGATATGTAGTATAAAGAAGTATTTTCTTTTATGTGTTAGGGACTCTGTCCTTTGTTAGAACATGAAGATTATGTATTTCTTTATTTTGAGAGCCAACATGGTGTAGTGTCTGAGTGTTGGACTAAGATTTTGAGAGATCAACATTTCATTCCCCTTTCGGTCTTGGAAACCTACTGGGTGACCTTGGGTAAGTCACGCTCTCTCAGTCTCAGAGGAAGGCAATGACCTGTGAAGAAATCTTCCCAAGGAAACCCTATGATATGTCCACCTTAGGGTCAGTATAAGTCAGAAATGGTTCCAAGGTACACAATGACAACAATCTTGGTCAAGGAATGACAAGAAAAGAGATATAATAATTTATTGAGAGTAAATGTCTATTCACATCAGTCCTTATCCAAGCAACTGACACACTGACATGATGATCTCCTGCACATGTCTCTATCAGACTCCAAGATGATACTCCTGGCATGTTGGCGTCAATGGGCTTTGCACACATGCTGTTTGGTCCTTTGTATGGAATTCTTGATGGACCATTTTTTTTCCACAAGGGAAAGTGACAGAGGTATTTTTATCAAAGGCGGGGAAGCTCTGCTCTCAAATGTAGTGCATCTTCCCTGCCACTGCATTTGTCTTGCAACTAACAGAACCCCAAGCAAGATGTGGCACTAATATATTAATCAACATAAATTATTGCTTGCATTTCCCTGTTTGTTGTGAGCGAAGTGCCATATTTCAAATCAGTGTGAACCCAATCACAGCAATAAATGTAATAAAAAAATATGGATGTAATTATTTAAAGCATTTATTTCAAATTTCAGCTTTATTTACAAAGGACATAACAGTGATTACAACAGCCTGTATTACATTAACAGCAGCTCTGGATTATTTTGTTGGAGAAGGCTAATAAATTCAGCCAGGCAAACAGCATGCCATTCCATGGGAAGGTTAATCTGAATAAAATTATAAAATAATTATGATGATGATGATGATGATGATAACTATTATTATTTATATTACCTACCTCTCCCCATGGATCAAGGCACGGGACAATAATTGATCAACATATAACACTTAAAAAATCTTAAAGGCAAAAATGCAAATGTCAAAGAGCAGACAATACATATATAAAATTAATTGTTATCATTCACAATTTAAAATCAAATCAAAGCAAAGTCCTCATGATAAAATTCAATGGGTGAAACCCTAATTTAAATTTAAAATCAAAAGCAAAACCCTCATGATAAAATTCAATAGGTGAAACCCTAAACTGGACACAGATCATCAATCAGGTCTTGTGTCCTTCTCAAGAAATTAGTATACCCTTGCTACCCTAAAAGGTGGAGGACCTTGAGGTCCTCCATCAGTGCCAGTGTCTCCTTACAATTTGAGGAATTACTAGCTCAAAGGAGGCCTGTGAGCGGAGGGTATTGGCAAGTGCTTTTTGCCTCTGTATACCAGTACTAATTGTAGAGAGGACTCCACTTGACAGTTAAAAGAGTATTTTATTGGAAATTGATAGGCACATGTAACAAATCAAGCAGTCTCATGAACCACACAAAGCTAGTAAAGGGAGATGTGAGAAAGGTTGGATAGAAAGAGATTTTAAGTGTAGAGGGTGATATTTACCTGTCCTGGAACAAAGGATCAAAGAGAAGTGGCTGAAACAAGAGTCTGAGGGCAGTACAGACAAATGAGAATCTGGGGTACAGCATGATGCCCAAAGTGCTAGCAAAATACCTGCACTGGACCTGAGGTTTTTAATATTCTATTTTCCACCCTGAAGGGGTGTGCGTTAATTGCTTTCTGACAGAGTAAACAAAAGGGGTCCAGAATGGACTGATTATCTTACTTTGGGTGACAAAATGTTGATGGGAATCCTGACAGCCTCTTAATGTTTTGGTTGGGTCAGGTAAATAGGGAAGGTCTCTGTAGGATATGCTCACAGCAGGGCTGCTTGCCTGCTTCACCTGGGCAGTTTTGTCTTCTGTTGTATTTGGAGGTTGGGTCAATGAAAGCATTATCTCAAACTCATTAACATTACGGGTTTCCATCTAATACTCTTGAACTTATGATCTGGTGATGCAGAGGTCATCCTGACCTGGCTCATGTTTATAAACAGTGTCCTACATACGTTAACAGTCATAAGTGTCTAGTTTTATAAAATGATATTTTTTGCCAATTTTGCACAGCACAGGATGGGGATGTAAGGGATGATAACAACATTTTGGTTCTTCCATCAGTCTGCCTAGGGCTATAAAAAGTCTGCTTATTGAACACATTTCAAGCTAAGGTTATATAATTATGCCAAATGTGTGACACCTCTTAATTGTTTGAGACAGGCCACCTAGAACAAGTATTAAGCAAGTTTCCTCTTGCAGCGTTAAAATCTTGTTTCCCCTATTGTAAAACAAGAAGCCAAGTAGCCTGAGAAATCTACACTGTAAGAATATGCCGCTTCTGTTCATAGATCATAATAGTAATGGGAAGATGAAGCCCTCCAGATAGAAGATGATGGTGATGGTGATGGTGATGATGGTGATGATGGTGATGATGACAAGAACAACAATAACAGAAAATCACAGTCATAGTTATGAATGTGACGTGTTGATATCATCATCCCTAAATATTTAATAGTGCAGGGCCTACGTAGGGATTCTAAAAGTACCCCAATAAGGACCCACCTGGTAGCAGCCACTGGAAACAACCGGGATCTGTTCTCCTATTGATTAGGATGCAGCAAACTGATGTCCCCACTCTCTTTTCCCTGGGTGATAATTTGGTGGGAGGAGGAATTGTGACCGAGATCCTGCTTCTGACTATTGCATCACAGGTCACTGGAGGGAGGGAATGTGAACATCAGTCTACTGAGTCTTGATTGACAGAAGAACAGAACCCTGTTGCTTATAACAGCTGCTGCCCTGTAAGCCCAGACTGGGAAGTCAGGCCTGGAGATGTTACTTAGCTACTTAACTGTTTTGTGACTAAATAGCTGATATAGAATTGTGGCCAATAATAATAAATTCCTACCCACCTCTCCCTACTGATTGATGTGGGGGACAACAACAAATTAAACACATAACACCAATTAAAAGGAACATATGAGAATCGGCCTTGTATAGTGGTTTGAGCGTTAAGCTATGACCCTGGAGACCAGGGTTCAATTCTCTGCACAGCCCTGGAAACAAAATGAATGACCTTGGGCATTATCACACACTCTCAGCCCCAGAAAAGCCCATGATAGGTTCTCCTTAGGGTCACCATAAGTTATAAATGACTTGAAGGCACAAGAAAAACAGCAACAGCAACAACAGCAACACATGTTGAAATAACCAATATGTATTTTAAGATTCATTATTTAAAAATCTTCTATACATTCAGGGGAAATGTTCAGCTATTTTCCTTCACATGTCCTGTCAAATGTGTGGTCACAGTGACTCCAATCTGTCCTTATGCCCTCAGGGTTAACGGCACTCTTGTCTAGTTTCCGCTAGTGAAACATCTTCCTCTTTTCCCCATTTTGTCAATGCTAACAATGGTGAGCGTGTGGCAATTCCAGCCAGGTGTATAGTGCCCCACTTTACCCCTTGTCAAACATAATCGATTAGCGATTTCTTTCAAAATTTTATTCAAAGAGCAGCCAACATGTGAGCTTCCACTGGCACATGGTGGTCTATCATAAAGACATGATTCTTGCTTTGTTTTCTTTCACCTTTGCCACGAATACAGTTCTGAAAAGCCACATTTCTTATTATATTGTATCTTTTCAGACAGATATTGCCAGACTCCAACTCCCAGAAGCTCTAGTCAGCACAGCCAAGAGTTAGGACTGCTGGGAATTACAGTCCAACAACATCTGGAAGAGAAAACATTTCCTACTCTAGTATTACACAGTCCCAAAATAGAGGAAATAAGGAGTCATTAGGAAGGAAGCAAAAGTTCCTTCCATTTTATGAGGAACGATGCTGTGGCATTCCATCTTATCTTCAATGTGCTCTGTCTAACAATATCCATACAATTTTATAGATGAAGTGAAGAAAATATATTCCCTCCAATTTGGAGGTCAGTCCTTTTGATATTTGGAAGTGAGGGGTAGATAAAATTGTATTTTTTTTTTGGCTGGTTCCCCTTTTGCTGGTAATTAGACTCTATTGGAAGATTAGAATGGTTTTTACTCCTTCTATGTGTTTGTTCTGGGACCAGTTATTCAGCTCTGAACAGATGTCCACCATTTCTCTCTAAAACAGCCAGACAAATGACATTGTCCACTGTTTTAGAATTGGACCATTCTTGCTTGCTGGCTAGAAGAAGTGTGAAGAAGGACTGTAGGGGGGATGATGAGAGAAATCAGATTTTTCCTTCTGCAGTGTGAACAGTTGAACCCCACTCCATGCAGTCATTCAGAGGGGTGTCTGCCATTTGTTTGGGGCAATGTGGATGCCATGTGACATTTGGCTGCAAGCTCAATGGTGCCGCTCTCCTAAAACTGACAGGTCTATGAAACATTCATGATATTCTCAAAGCACTTCTTAAGCAGAAGAATGACTCAGTGTGTGTACCCCAGATGCCTTTGCTGGCTTACATCAACAAAGACAGTGTGAAGCCATTAAATTACAAGGGGCCTATATTAACAGAGCAAGAGGCTAGGAAAGTGAGAAAACAGAATATTCAGCCCATTATCTCTTTCCACAGGGGTGGGTAAGATGTATTCTATGACCTTCCTGTAACAACCCAACATTTTTGGTGCTTTCAAGGCATATTGGATAATCCCCAGGGTCCCCAGACCCTCACATTTTGGGAGATGAACATCACCTGAAAATCATTGCAAACTGCACCATTGTTGCAGGAACCCAGAGACCACAGAGACCACAGAGCAAGAAAAAGAGTAATTTATTATGCGCGGGCTTTTGGCTGGATTTCTCCAAAAGACCAAAAGCTCGCGCGTAATAAATTACTCTTTTTCTTGCTCTGTGGTCTCTGTGGTCTCTGGGGTCCTGCAACATAAATGGTGCCGTGACTCGGATCGCTGCAGGTGCTGAGACGCAGAGGTGGCGTTTTGCCTGCTCTTGAATCTCCTTGCCGGGCGGGGGGGCTTGCCGCACGAGCCCCACGTTGGGCCCACCAGCTACCTCCTTTTGCTGGAACGGGGGAGCCTGCGCTAGGGGTGCCCAAATGGCAAGCGCTGAACCGAGGGAACCTTCCTCCTGGATGCAGAGTATAGAAACTGAGCCCTGCCTCCACTGAAAATTTCCTCTGTGTTCGATTTGGCAATCATCATCTTCGGAGAAGTGGTTCGTGGCCCGCTGCACCGTCAAAAGACCTAGGCAAGTAGAATCTGGTTAGAGGCCGGACGCCCCACTCGCTTCAGGGTGGAAGGGGAGCCTGATCACCTCCCAAGTACTTAACCGTAAAAGCGCTAAGGAAACTGTTCCGCTTTGTGGTACGGAACGGCGGGAGGCAGGGACTGTGTGTGCGAGTGTGTGACTGTTGTGCGGTGATTGGTTGCTGCGGTTCTGGCTATTGACCTTGATCGTCCGGCGATACCAGCCAGTGACACGTGCGTATGCTGTTTTATTCCTCGTGTGTCAGTCGATGAGACCCCTTCACTCACCGACCATTCCCTTCCCCTATTGTGTCTGTCTCATCTTAGGCGGGAGGACATGGGAGGTGGCGGAAGCAAGGGTTGCACCCCTCTGCAGTGTATGCTGAAAAAACTTTAAGAAAGGGTTTAGCGGAGATTATGGAGACCCCCCCCCCCATGAGCCCTCAACGGTTGCGGTTTCTGTGTGAAGTAGAATGGCCATCATTCAATGTAGGATGGCTCCGAGAGGGGTCTTTAGAAAGTGATAAGATCAGCAAAGTGTATTCTGTGATAGTGGGAAATCCGGGGCGCCCAGACCAGTTCCCTTATATAGATTCATGGGACACTGTAGTGCGTTCTTCCCCACCGTGGTTACGGAGATGCCAGGAGTCACAGGCAAAAGTTTTGGTATTGAGGAAGGAGAAATTAGCTAAAAAGTTAAAACCAGTGTTAGAAGTTCCTGAAGAGGAACCCACAGAGCCATCGGCCCCCCTCGTCCCATTCTTAGGCTTTACACCGCCGCCACCATATACACCGCCTCAGGCGGGGCCAGATGAGCAGTTAGGGACTGGAGCAGCGGTGCCAGCGGCGGCCAGGACTGAGCTGGAGCGCGCCCCTCACGCCGCAGGAGCAACGGCGTCTCCCAGCAGTGCTGTCTCATCTCAGGGGACTAACATAGACTACTCTCAGACGGCAACTACCAGTCCGGCCAGTACCCTTAAAGGTTCTGATTGGGAGGACACGGCACACGATCTTTGCCTGTGATCTTTGTGTATGCTGTGAACTTTGTTTATAAAAGAGCTGTGAAACTCTAATTCAGGGCTTTTGGTCTTTTGGAGAAATCCAGCCAAAAGCCCGCGCGTAATAAATTACTCTTTTTCTTGCTCTGTGGTCTCTGTGGTCTCTGGGCTCCTGCAACACCATAATGTGAAGTTTTGAGATAATTTGCCTTCAAGACCTTACCTGGAACAAATGGCTTGATATCAACTAAAATTGAAAAAAGAAAGCAACTCTGGTCTCTTCCAGGTCAGTATGAAAGTGATTGCTTGGCCCATGGAAATAGGAATGGGGGAAAATGGATATTGTCCCCACCCAATTACCCACCCTTATCCTGCCAGGAGGATATGCTCTAATTCAAGGATGGGAAATGTATGGACTTCTAGATATTGGTGGATTGCAACAGTTGAAGTATGGAGTGTCACACGTTCCCTAACCATACCTGTAATGAAAGAATAGCTAGTCATGAACCTCGCATGATGAATCCTACCAATCACATTGGCAGATTGGTTTGTGATATAGAGCATCATATGGCCTATGCTTCTTCTCATTTCATAGAATCATAGAATCGTAGAAATGTAGAGTTGGAAGAGACCACACGGGCCATCCAGTCCAAACCCCTGCCATACAGAAATACCCTCAAAGCACTCCCGACAAACAGCCATCCAGCCTCTCCTTAAAAACCTCCAAAGAAGGAGACTCCACTATACTCCGAGGCAGCATATTCCACTGCCGGACAGCCCTGACTGTCAGGAAGTTCTTCCTGAGGTTCAGGTGGAATCTCCTTTCCTGCAGCTTGAATCCATTGCTCCTTGTCCTGGTCTCTGGAGCAGCAGAAAACAAGGCCTACATGGCATCCCTTCAAATATTTAAACATAGCTATCATGTCCCCTCTTAACCTTCCCTTCTGCAGACTAAACATACCCAGCTCTCTAAGTCTATCTTAATAGGGCGTGGCTTCCGGGCCCCTCACCATTTTGATCACCCTCCTCTGGACTTGCTCCAGTTTGACCATGTCTTTCTTGAATTGGGGTGCCCAGAACTGGATACAGGATTCAAGATGAGGTCTAACCAAAACAGAGTAGAGTGGTACCAGTACCTCCCTCGATCTAGACATCATACTCCTATGGATGCAGCCGAGAATTGCATTGGCTTTCTTGGCTGCTGCATCACACTGCTGACTCATGTTCAGCTTAGGGTCTATGAAGACTCCTAGATCCCTTTCACATGTACTGCTATCCAGCCACGTGTCCCCTATCCTATATTTCTGTATTCCATTTTTTCTACCTGAGTGTAGGACCTTACACTTCTCTCTGTTGAATTTCATTTTGTTAGCCGTGGCCCAGCTCTCCAATCTATCCAGGTCATTTTGAATTTTGATCCTGTCCTCTGGCATATTAAGAACCCTTCCCAATTTGGTGTCATCTGCAAATTAGATGAGCATGCTCTCTATTCCTTCATCTAAGCCATTGATGAAGATATTGAACAGCACTGGGCCCAGGGCAGAACCCTGTGGCACCCTGCTAGTCACTTCTCTCAAGGATGAAAAGCAGCCATTGGTGAGCACCCTTTGGGAACGGTCACTCAACCAATTACATATCCACCTGACAGTAACCCTGTCCAGCCCACATTTTACTAGTTTCTTTGCAAGAATGTCATGGGGAACTTTGTCAAAGTCCTTACTGAAATCGAGATATGCTACATCCACAGCATTCCCTTCATCTATCAAGCTAGTAACTCTATCATAAAAAGAGATACGATTAGTCTGGCATGACTTATTCTTGAGAAATCCGTGTTGACTTCTCATGATTACCGCCTTGCTTTCTAAGTGATTAGCAACTGACTGCTTAATGATCTGCTCCAGGATCTTTCTGGGTACTGATGTCAGGCTGACTGGGTGATAATTATTTGGGTCCTCTTTTTTCCCTTCTTGAAGATGGGGACAACATTTGCTCTCTTCCAGTCTGCTGGAACTTCTCCTGTCCGCTAAGATTTCTCAAAGATTACAGCAAGCGGTTCTGAAACGACCTCTGCCAGCTCTTTTAATATCCTAGGATGCAATTCATCTGGCCCTGGAGACTTGAATTCCTCCAGTGTGGCCAGGTATTCCTGTACCACCCCTCTACCTATTACGTGCCTCATTTCCCCCTGCTTCCTCACCTGCTCCCCAGCCGCCAGGTTGTGTGCTTGTATCCTTCTGGGAAAAAACTGAGGCAAAGAAGGTATTAAGCAGTTCTGCCTTTTCCCTTCCCCCTGTGAGTAATTCTCCATCTTCTCTGCGCAGCGACCCTATCATCTCCTTCTTTTTCCTTTTGCTGCAAACGTATTTAAAAAAGCCCTTTTTATTGTTTTTAATGTCTCTGGCCAGCCTAAGTCCGTTCTGTGCTTTAGCCTTTCTGACCTCCTCCCTACATCTCCGGGCTACTTTCTTAAATTCTTCTTTGGTGGTTTCCCCTTCTTCCATTTCCTGTACATGTTTCTCTTAACACTGAGCTCAGCTGAGTGTTTCTTCTGACTTTATTTCAGGATCAAATGGATGAAATAGCCAAGTAGATGAACATCATAGCTTGGGGAAGTTACTTTTTTGACCTGCTAGCCATCTCACACAGGCATTCCATGCTTTCAAATTAGTAAGCAGGATTGGAGAAATGTCTGGCATTTCCCTCCCTCAAGCCAGATGTGCAAGAATTACAGAAGCCCTGAGACCTCTGAAAGAGCTTGGCAAATATCAGTGCTGATCTCACTATTGTGTGTTTGGTTATGGAGGGGAGTAGCCAGATCTTCTATTTTACCTGTTCATGTTGAAGCATGGAGTGCCTACATGAGGCAGCTTAGATGTGTTAAAGTAAGTTGAGAGAGGGTGTGGTATATGGGTCAGTATGAAATAAGATCTTCATGGGGATCTTTACACTACAATGAGATGATGTTGAACTGAGAAAAGCATAATTTCTTGTTAACAAGGGGCACAGACAAAGCTGCCTTTTATCATCATATCTGCTAAATTTATGTTCAGAACATATCATACAGAAAACAAGGTTAGACTAAGAGAAAGGAGGCATGAAAACTGTAAAAGGGACATCAGCAACTGAAGATATGCAGATGACACCATACTACTTCCAGAAAATAGCAAAGTCTTGGAACAAATATTGATACAGAATAGTATCAATGATACAGTACAGAAATAGAATTACAGCTAAACATTAAGAAAACAAAAGTCATATCTACAGATACTTTACATAACTTTAAAGTGCATAACAAAGATATCAAAATAGTCAAAGATTTTGTATGCCTAGACTTAATCTTCAATAAAAATGAAGGCTATAGTCAAGAAATCAGAAGAAGAGTAAGACTTGTAAGGGTAGATATGAAGGAGCTAAATGAAATCCTCAAGTGTAAAGATGCATCAGTAGATACCAAAGTTAGAATCATCCATGGCATCGTGTTTCAGGTTTCTAGGTATGGATGTGAAAGCTGAAAAGTAAAGAAAGCTGACAGGAAGAGAATTAACTCCTTTGAAATGAGGCACTGGAGGAAAGTTCTGCAGATACCATGGACTGCCAAAAAGTCACAGGAACAGTTCCTAGAGCAAACAGGGCTTAAACTCTCAACAGAAGTGAAGAGGATCACAAGACAGTGTCACTCACTAGAAAAGAGTCACATAGCAAGGTGGAAGGCAGTACGAAAGAGGGAGAACACACTACAGGGGGATGGATTCAATCCTGGAAGCCATAGTCCTGCGTTTGGAAGACCTCAGAAGCACTCTTTCTTGTCAGTCTCTTGTTCATAGCATCGCCATAAGTTAAAGCTGACCTGATAACAAGTAAGAATAACAATAAAAGCAGGAAGGTACACTCCAGTGAAGACACATATCTAAGCAATGTGTGGAATTCCTGCTCAAGCAAGGATAGAAACAATGTGGAGAAGTTTTCTACTGTCTACTGAACCGCCATGTTGAATCAGGAATGAAAGACGCGTATGGCCAATTTCAGTGGTGCAGGGAATCTGTGAAGTAGCAAGACAGTGCAGTTGTTTTCCATTAGGTAGGAAATGTTTATTCATAAAAAGACAAAGTTCCACAAATATTAAACCAAAGCTCATCATTTCTTCCTTGCAGGATTAAGTGGCCCATATATTTTGTGTTTCATCTGAAAAGCAATCTACTGCAGTAAATTTCAAAGTAAACACTGTAAATCTTGATAAAAGTAAATCTATTTATAACTAATGCTGGGTTATTTCCTTGTTGTTTTTGTTTTTTTAAAAAAGTCTGTGGTTTTCTTAGCTGGAAGAGAGGGATGAAAGTGTCCCAGGAAGGACTGGGGCTCCTACAACACTCTGTCCCAGGTCCAACTAAGTGATCCAGAAGGATGCCAAAGCCAATGTTATTGAAAACACAATATGTTCCATGGGTGGGCAAATTAGCCAGGGGTGGTGTTATACATCGCCACATGAGTTCACTCTTTAAGAAGATAGAATCCTTTTTTTAAAAAAAATATATATATCCTTCACCTCTTCAGGCAAGTACAAAACTATTTTCAAACTCCTTCTGTTTTCCCCAATGCTCACACCCCACCAATGACTAGAAACCTTTTCACGCTGCACAGTGATAGCATTATGATTCCACTTAAAAGCCACAGACGCGACCTATGGAATCCTTGGCTTTGTAATGTGGTGTGGTAGTACAGTTCTCTGGCTGAGAATTCTAAACTCTCCAACATAAACTGAAAATCCCAGGATGCCACAGGACGTTACCATGGCAGTTAAGGTGGAATCATACGGCTATAACTGGGTAAGTATGAGAGAGCCCTAAGTAAAATTGAGCATAAAAAGAAAGAGAGGAAAGGACATTGAGGAACAGTCTTTTAACTTTCATGATTTCAAACTGCTCTTTCAGATGCATTGATGAAATAGAAAGCCAAGTCACAGGTACATAAACATACGTATATAGTTGTAAGTTTAGAACCAGAGTGTAAGATACAGAAAAACAGAAGCTGTAACACTAGTCATGAACCTTTAAAAGGTTGTGTAAGATTGCACAAGTCTTTCAAGCAGCTAGTCTGTTAGTTTTTGCTGAGATGTAGGGATATACTTGTTCAAATGATTCATTCCTGCAAAGGAGTACAAATCATTTGAACAATTTTCTCCCTGCTGCAAAAACTCTCTCTCTGTCTTTAAAAACTCTCCTTCAGTTTCATTTTTTCCTGTCCCTCCCATGGGCATGTGGTGCCCAGGAGATAACAGGGTGGGAGACAGTCCCTGCTGCCTTGCTGCCCCAATAGCCATTTGGCAGGAGGAGCTGGAGGTAGGGAGCAGCCAAGCAAAGAGGACCACCTATTGTGAGCTATCATAGTCAGTGATGGAGAAGTCTTGCTTGGTTGCCCTGTTACCCTGATTTCTGGGGTCCCTTGGGGGACACCTCAATGTGCTCCACATGATGGGGACTGGAAACTAGCCAGAGCACAAGCAATAGCAATGCGAGAGGCAGGGTAACCTAACAGGGTCTTTTTACCCAGTTTTTACGGGGTCAGGCCAAGCTAAAAACCAAACAAAAATGTCCAATAAATGATTTTACTGAATGAAAGTCTCACGCACCAGTGCAATCACTCACACACTCACTCAAGACGTATTAAGAAGCAAAAGAGAGGAAAATGGATAGGGGAATATTGAAGGGGTTGTAGCTGGGGTAATACTGCACCTTTTCCTGAAGTCCTTGGTTCAGGAAATACAGCGGAGAAGTGGGGCTTAGCACAGAGAGGGCTCAGGGGAACACTAATGGACGGAGAAATGGTCACCTGGGATGACCGGGGGTGATCCAAAGAACCGCTCCAAAACTGGGACTATTTGTAGGGGAAAAAGTAGCTGGTGGGATAATCCTTTCCAGGAGAGAACAATGGGTGTTGCAACAAGAAAGAAGCTCCACAGTGGTAACTTTCTTTGCGGGATGAGGTTACAAGCTGTTGCCAACATCTCAGGATCTTCGGCTGCATTGTGTTGTGGTGTGACTTCATGTAAATGGTCCTTGCCTGATAGGATATTTGCTCAACTTGGGGCAAACATGCTGATCCCCTTAAGATGGCTTCTCAGGGGCTGAGGACCCTTTGTTTATTGTGGGTTTGCACAGCTTGAGATCTCCTGGGGCTACATGACTGGGGATTTTACTGGCCTGACCTGGTTTTCAGTTGTTTGACCATTGCTGCCTACATCCCAATCCAGGTGACCTCTCAGGCACATTGAATCATATTTTAATATCAAAATTGTAGACCCCGGGATAGGGTTTTTCCAGTGGAGTAACAGCTCCATCTACTTCAGCTGCCATCATGGTCAGTTAGTGGTCCACAGGCCTATGGTAGAAGGGACAGCCAAGGAAGCAGCTGGGAGAACTGGATCACCCCTTACCAGCTATCATAGCAAGTGATTGATCAACCTCAGGAGATGTTCTCAATGGCATGGCCGTGGAGTGGCTGGTGGGAGAAGCAGGTGAGCTAGAAAGGTTATTTATTGCTGGCTCTCAGAACAGACTCGGTAGTGGACTAACCTTTTTCTTGTCTCTAATCCCCATGAAGGGACTTTGACTACATGTCCATACAGTTAATGCCAGGAAAAGCTGCTGGCTTTCCTGGAGACACAGCTAGGGTGTTGCTTTTTGAGAAAAAAGACACTGCTGCAACTACAAAAAAGTAAGTCCTTGTTTTAATGCCACAACATATTTTACTATACCATATTTCACCTGACAGTTTCAGATTCATTAGATGGCAGCTTCATTCTTCTCAATGGAATCCATGACTGTGAGGAACTTCATATACATTTCTGAAACATAGTATTAACATTTTGGAAATACTTGCAAGTTACATGGAGAGGAATGCCTCAAAAATCATGCATTACTAGAATTGTAATCTTCATTTTAAATGCATGATTTCATTACTCAGAGTCAAACACCCAGTACCTTGGGCATGTCATACTCTCTTAGACTTAAAGGAAAAACAATGGCAAAACTCTAAATAAATATTGCCAAGAAATCCTAGGATAGGATCACCATGAATCAGAATTTACTTGAAGGCATACAACAGCCATAACAATAATGAATATTTGAGTTTTTAATTAGGTATTTTAAAATTCTTTTAATCCTTTCCCATTGTTCAATTATGGCCCTTTCCACAGGACATTGGTGTACTGCATTAGGGATGGGAGAAGTATGGGACCTGGATGTGAGTTCTGCGTGACGTCATCTGTGTCCCATTGTTCACATGTCCCCAGGCAGTGCGACTGCACCGCAAATCATTGATGGGTTCTTCTCGCCAATGACTGGTGATCACACCACCACCCCACACTGACCTGAGCTGTAGAGGGTCAGGAAAGGCAATGGCTATGCTTCGTGACCCACCACAGCCTGGAACAGTGCTTGGCTGCACTGCAGAAGGAAAAGGTGTGGCCATCCCACCTCCTCCAGCCAGTGTGGAGGGGAGCGCTCCTGTCCCACTCCCCCTTCTGGGACAGGCTCTACTGGAATCCCGGGGACACCACTGAGATCTGGTAACCTGCTCAAAGGACCTATGTTTTAACTCTTGTATTCTATGGGTTTTAGCTATGTCTTTTAATTGGAAGCTGCTTTGAGTCCAACCTTTGAAAAAAGTAGGGTATAAACAAGAACAACGACAGCTGTGTCTATATCCTGTGTCTATATTTCAGTAACCAATATTTTCAAGTTTAACACAATTATGTGAAAACAAATATTTTAGGGAGCCAGTGTAGGGTGTAGTTGTTTAATTATTGAATGAGCACTGTGGAAGACCAGGGTTCAAATCTTGCTTGGCTGTTGAAACCCACTGGGTGGTCTTGGGCGTATCATCTCTTGGGCATGTCGTCTCTCAGCTTCAGAAGGAGGTGATGACAAAACTGCTCAGAAGTAATCTTGCTAAAAAAGCCTCATGATAGGTTCTCCTTGGGGCTTCCACAAGTCAGAAGAGACTTGAAAGCTCACAACACACAAAACATTCTGTTCCTAAACAGGTGATAAGATCCAGGAACCCTGAAGCTGACTATCAGCATGTGCATCTAGTGAAACAAAGCAGAAGAGTGGGGCTTAGAAACAAGCAATGAAAGTTCATCCACATAGACATCTTTAAATTCTAAAGAATCACATAGAAAGCAGTAAACATTAGTATATCAGAACCTCAGCCTGGTCAGAGCTCTCATTATGCAAATAAATCAAATCAACATCTTGTCTATGATACTTTGTCCTTTGTCTAGTTTTGATGAATCCCCCTGTCAGCTCTTGAAGCTTATAAGCAAGATTGGCAGCTAATATCTTAACATTAACGTTTATAAGAGAAATTGGTCTATAATTTGCTCAGTGATTTTGCCTGGTTTAAGTGTCACAATTATATACGCAAAGACAGCAAAGAACCAGACCTTAAAGATTTATTCAAACACTATACTTTTGGAATTAAAAGAAAATTCAGCAGGAAATCCCTTTGGTCTAGGGGCTTTCCTTGTATTCTTGTTCATAATTATGTTTCCAGTCTCTTCTATAACTAAAGGTATTGTCCAAGGCTGCTGCTGGGAATAGTCCAAACATGAAAGCTCAATGTGTGGGGGGAGAAGATCCAAATTATGCTCAGGAGCCCCTTTGCTATTACCATAAGACCTCTATTTGCCTTTACTAAAATAATTCAGCATAGAATTAATAATATTATGAGGTACTGACCTGAATCCTATTAATTAATTTCACCTTGAGTACACTCCACTAACTCAATTATTGAATGGAGCTTCAACACGTAGGGAAATGTCACTAATTTAATGTGTGTACTCTGCTTGGGGTTATCAGGGTTTGGACCAGTGTCACTGGAAATATACCCTCCAACATTTCATGATTGAAAACTGAAATACGTGTGATCAGTCAATACCACACTGTGGTCAAGATAGCAAAAGTTATTAATGGAGAAGAACATCCAAGTTAGGAGTTTGCTTTTGCCTGAGTTTCTTGGGAAGGGGAAGACTCCATTGCCTAAATGTTAATTGGGTGCAAACTACCTTTTGCAATTTGCACACTGACGTTTGCCCTAATGGAAGTAAGTTGAGGACAAAGGGGAAAATGGGAGGAAGGGAGACAATTTGGGGCTCCTAAAAGCAGCTGGAAAAGATGAACACCAGAAGTTTAATCAAGACTATCCCTGACAAATCTGGACAGTTGGAGGTATGGTGAAGCAGTATATATAGCACTGTCCTCACCCTTGATAGCAGAAATAGAATCTATGTTCTTTTGTTGCTTTACAGCAATGGCGCCAAGATCTTCCCTGATTTCTGACCACATTGCCAATATTTCTGATGCTAGCAAGTTAAAAGAAAATTCTGCCTACAAAGAAAGAATATTGATCAATTCAGTTTTAGTGTTTTGCCAATCTTGGTGTAAATCAGGAGCTGAGGATATAGCAAATTGGTTCAAAAATCTCAACTTATTGTTCAAGGCAGCATCTGTTACAGTTCTGTTTCTTCGGAACAGAAGCAAAAGAGAGGATGCCCCATCTCCTAAAAAGCTTACTTTCATCACACTTGATGCCACGAGCACTAACTCATGTGCCATCAATATTAAAAAGCACCCACTACTTCCGCAACCATCTGTATTCTAAAAGTCTTAGCATTCAGTAAAGAAATATTAAAATGTCAACAGCCAGGTATCTGGGTCTACTGTGAAAACTGGAAAGTGAAGATAATCAGGTGCTGATCGGCAGCTAAAATTACATGCAATAATTTGAGATGTCAAAGAAGAGGAGACTAAAAATAATCCAAGCAAAACCATTTATGTCTCAGATGAAACAATCATGCATACTCCATCCATTGGATGCAGAATGCCTCATACACCTGCCCATTCTAAATCAACCATGTACACTTTGAATGTTGATCACACTACAGAATGTGATTTACAAGAATAACTCCATCCTTTCTCGCAGAAATTAATAATCATACGTAATGTTCATTTTAACTTCCCAGAACTTTCATGAAAAGTAACAGGTAAATCTATGTTTAGCTCATAAACCAAAACAAGGCTAGAATCAGCATACTTCATCACCAATATGAGGAAACATCTAACCATATCTTTTAACCATTGCTGGACTATGGAACAGACATGCTTTTGAAGTCACAGCAGTGGAACAATTTGATGGATCAGTAAATGCACACAGTTTTGATTTAGCTCCTCTGCTCCACGAATATGTGTTTTCTTTCCCAGCCTAGAGTCTCTTCCTCTTTAGCTAACGACCTTTTTCTCTCGCTGCCCCTGTGCATGGAATTGCATTCCGGTGACCTTGCAAACTGCTCCTTCTCTCACCGTTTTTAAAACTAAATTGAAAACTTTCTTGTTTTCTGAAATTTTTGGAGTGTTTGACCAGCCTTTGCTGTTAATTAGATATTGTATTTTATTGGGATTATAGTAACATTATGTTGTACTGGTTGTAATTGCATATACCTTTGACCGTTTTCATTTTCTACATCTTCATTTTATTATGTATTTATCTATGGCAGCTGTTGTATTTTACTTTTCTAAAGTGCCATGTACGTGGATGGCACTATATAAATAAAGAATAATAATAATAGTAATTTATTTTGACAGGATCAAAATTCAAAAGGACCTGGACAGATTGGAGAGCTGGGCCAAGGCTAACAAAATGAATTTCAACAGAGAGAAATGTAAGGTCCTACACTTAGGCAGAAAAAATAGTATGCAGAAATATAGGATGGGGGACACGTGGCTGGCTAACAGTACGTGTGAAAGGGATCTAGGAGTCTTCATAGACCACAAGCTGAACATGAGTCAGCAGTGTGATGCGGCAGCCAAGAAGGCCAATGCAATTCTTGGTTGCATCAATAGGAGTATGGTGTCTAGATCGAGGGAGGTATTGGTACCACTTTATTCTGCATTGGTTAGACCTCATCTTGAATACTGTGTCCAGTTCTGGGCACCCCAATTCAAGAAGGATATGGATAAGCTGGAGCAGGTCCAGAGGAGGGCAACCAAAATGGTGAGGGGCCTGGAAGCCATGCCCTATGAGGACAGACTTAGAGAGCTGGGTATGTTTAGTCTGCAGAAGAGAAGGTTGAGAGGAGACATGATAGCCATGTTTAAATATTTGAAGGGGTGTCATGTTGAGGAGGGAGTGGGCTTGTTTTCTCCTGCTCTTGAGACCAGGACAAGGAGCAATGGATGCAAGCTGCAGGAGGGGAGATTCCGCCTGAACCTCAGGAGGAATTTCCTGACAGTCAGGGCTGTCCGGCAGTGGAATGTGCTGCCACAAAGTGTGGTGGAGTCTCCTTCTTTGGAGGTTTTTAAGCGGAGGCTGGATGGCCACTTGTCGGGAGTGCTTTGAGGGTTTTCCTGCATGGCGGGGGGTTGGACTGGATGCCCTTGTGGTCTCTTCCAACTCTACATTTCTATGATTCTATGATTCTATAATTCTATAATAGTAATAGTAATAATAATAATAATAATAGTAACAACAACAACAACAACAATAACATTTTCTCTGCAATCTTTACATGTAGAAACTTTATCTGAAGACATTAAATGAGTCTCCTCCTCACATCAGTAGTAAGATGTTTTAACTTTGGGCCTTTCTGCACGCCGCTGTTGTAGTGCTATCATTCCACTTTCAACCCCCTGTGGAATCCTGGGGCTTGCAGTTTAGGGAGGGACCTTGAGGATTCTCAGCCAGAGAACTCTCCAGCCTCACTAAACTACAAACCCCAAGATTCCACAGGAGGTTGAAAGCGGACTAATAGCAGTATAACAGGGTAGGGCAGAAAAGCCCTTAGAATGATTTTTAACTTTCTGCTCACTGGCATTTCAGATTTCTTTAATGATGTATAAGATCATATAGAATGCACAAAATTACAAAAATCTAACCATTCACAATTCCCAGTTCCTTAATTTTCTAATGAGCCAATCAACTTTCATGAAGGGAGCCTTATAAACCATAATATTGAGTAAGGCCCTTTCTGCAGCTTACCTGTTTTCAGCGCTGGGGTGCCTGCTCGCGAGCAGGCAGTGTGAGAGCCCCTCCTCTTCCTTCGCAGTGCAGCCTGGGATTTTCCCAGGCTGCACTGGGGCAGGAAGCGTGAGCGCCGCGACTCTGGATGTCAGGAACCGAAATCACACGCAGAAACGTAACAGCGAAAATACACGATTTATTAGGAGTGTGATGCATTGTACAGGACTTCAGTGAGCAATCTGGGGGCAATTAGCAGAAACTGAGCGTTAGAAGCAAAAGATTCTTTCCCACAGCAATAGATATCAAGAAACCTTGAAAGCTCTCAGCTCAGGCTGGTAGTTCTTATCAGAGCTGTATTCCTGGCTTGTTTATCTAGCGGTCTCTGGTTTGTTTCCTTGGTTACAAGCAAGCAGCTAATTAACTACTACTACTACATGTCCCATACTGAAATATGCAGGGCTACCTGACAGAGGAGCTCCACATGCACAGTAAGTGCGTGCGGGCCCTGGAGTGCTGTGCAATCGCGCACCATTTTCGGCTCAAAGCCGAAAATGAAATAGTGCACGATTGGCACCTACCAGCCTGTGGAGCATCGCGTGATTGTGATGCGTCATGTGAATCGCTCCTTGAAATTGCATGACACTCCAGGGTCCCTTTTGCATGGTGAATGCCGTGCAAAAAGGGCCTAAGATTTGTACAAACACAAAATATTAATTAAAAATCCAAACTTATTTTTTAAAAAAAGATATCAAATGAAACATCAAAAGATACAGAGGGGAACCACAATGCTTCTAGCTGGGAAAGCAGTGCAACCCTCAGCCCCAGCCAATCCTGTAGATTCAGGACTTACACCATATCTAAAAGAAGGAAGTTTTAAGAAGCAAGCAAATGAAAATTGCGAAGAAGTACATGCAAAATAAGAGAACCAGCTTGGTATAGTGGTTGGAGCATTGGACCATGACTCTGGAGACCCATATATGAGTCCCTTCTTATCCATGAAAACGCACTGTGTGACACTATCTCAGCTTCGGGGGAAAGCAAAAGCAAAAACCGTCTGACCAAATCTTGCCAAGAAAATCCTATGATAGGCTCTCTTTAGGGGTGCCATAAGTCAGAAACAACTTGAAGGCACACAAGAATAACATTCTGCAAAATGCAGAATCTGGTCCAGTTCCCAAAGAGGCTATCTCACCTGCTGGTCCTATGACAGCACCTTTAAAGTTGAGACTAAAATACAGAACAAGTTCATCTTCCTGCAACATGAAAGCCAACAGTCACTGCTTCTGGTGCAATCATTCCCAACATCGGGCAGAGTTATAGGATTTCAGCCAATGCTGGCTTTGCTTTTGCCACAAATTTCTAATGCAGCCCGCAGAAAATGAAAAAGAATAAATTCATTTGCATCCATTAGAGGGCATATATACTCTCCTTCACGTTCCTGTAATTAAAAGGAAACTTTGTTTCTCATTTGCTTTCCCAGAGGTAATTATAGAGAGTGTGTAATTAGAAAACTATATTACTTTTGAAATCAACACGTTTGTCCCTGCACAGCTCCAGAGTGGAATTGTGTGTCGGCCTCCCGCCCCTACTGATACGATGACTCCCTTAAGACTGCAGTTTTGTAATCTGGATTCCCATGGAGAGTAAATGAAGAGTCTATTCATGGAAAGGACTGGTTTTTTGAAGACCAAAAAGGATTCTCTGCCTGCACTTACAACTGCTTGGTTCAGCAAATAAATTGCTACGTTGCAAAGACTCTCGGAAAGAAAGGAAGAAGCCAGTTTAAAATGCAGAGGCAGACGCTCCGAGCACATTAATCAACACACATCTGCAATGTTGTAAACTTGCACATCTTCCCTGTGTTATAATTACTTGTGGGAGCTGATAGAGACAGAGAGAAACTAGGCTTCTTAGAAACTCAAATTATTTTCCTCTTCCAAGAAAAAGGAACTGAAATTTCTCTCTATGTATGAAATTGAATTGTATCTTTTGTGGCAGTTTTTTCACCTGAGTAAGAAGATGTTCTGGTCAATATTACTGTGTGGAACAACACACACCACTGTTTGCAGATATCTTCCTGAAAATCTGTTCTTTTCAGACCCCGAAAATTGCCCTGCTGAATGGTTCATCTAGTCCAATATTTAACAGATGAAAAATGGAACCCATGAAGGGAAGCAACACCAGAGTGTGGTCAACATGGCAAAAGTTATTGATGAAGAAGAGCACACGAGCAAGGAGAGGCTGTGGCAGTTTGCTTTTGCCTTGGCCTACCGGAAAGAGAAAGATTTTTTTCCCCCACATTGCGCTGAGTACAAACTACTTTTGCACTTTGAATTCAACATGCAGCAGTTGAAGTAAAGTCAGGACAAATGGGAAAGGTGGAAGGAGGAGAGTGAAGCTGGGGCATTTTAAAAGCTGCTGAAAAAGTGGGATGACAGAGGATTAACTGGAACTGTTCCTGCCAAATCAGGACAGTTAGAGGGTACACAATCAATTTTTCTGAGAGCCTCTGAGGAGTTGACATCAAAACAGCAGTGACGCTTTGTGGCACAATGCTTCATGGCAGCACCACTGACTGCAATAAATCTTACAACAATTTTGCAGCAGTATGATTGAATAATAGAAAACCACTTTCAGTGACATAGGTTCAGATTTAGTCGTACTGTGAGTTGAACTATGAAAATCAGTGGTCACTTCAGATGATCTGTGTCATGCCCACTCCCAAAGGAATCCTTCTCAGATGAAATATAGGCCTTACTATACAGGGATATAAATGAAAAGATCAAACAGATATTCAGGTAGGGCTTTTTCATTGGAGGCAGGTAGGCAAATCACAATTGCAGCTGGATAATAGTGACTTTGGCTAGGCGTTATCACATGATGTTGGTTCTTTTCCTGGTGGAAAACTATTTGGAAAGTGTTTCTTTTGCAAAGAAAAAAAAATCCATTATTGACCTTCTTTGTAAAGGAGACACTTTTCAAAGGTTGTCCTGCTGGGAGGACAACAAAAGAGGAAGAAGGTAATTTGATAAGTTCTAGTCAAAGATGCTGTTATACTGCTATAATTGAGATTTACTTGCACCCCATGATAAAATCCACAGGTGAGGATCAGGAAGGCTTTTTACCTTCTAATGTGTGATAACCGGAAGTCGGAGCACAAATGAGTGACCACTCAGGCCCAGAGAAAGAAACTGACAAAAGAGGGGTTGACACAGCTTCTCCCCACCAATGCAGTGCTCAATGGCATTCTGGGACTCAGTGGGAGGAGGAGATCTCAGAGGAGATCTTTGGCCAGCATCAGTCGTGAAGCTGGGTGAGCCTAGGAGCCTTCAGTTTAAAAGTACCAAAGTCACTCTAACCTGTTGTTCCAGGCAGCATTGTCTCTAACTCATATTACTGACTGGAATGTCTGCTGATAACCTTTTTTGTTGCCTCAGCTCTGGTGCTGAATTGTTATCTGGTAATTGACTTGGCCTGCTATTAGCCTAGATCAGTGTTTTCCAAACTCTTATCTTCCAGGTATTTTGGAGTTCAGCTCCCAGAATCACTAATCATTGGCCGAGGCAGCTGGACTTCTGGGAGCTGAAGTCCAAAACACCTGGAAGACTAGAGTTAAGGAATCACTGGCCTAGGTGTTCCACCCCTCCCATTTTCAGCATTTCAGCCCTGCTGGTAAGCAGAACTCAGCTTTCCTAAGACCATTCCTTGCCCTCTTCTGGCTCCAACTAGCTGGTCTTTGTACTGTTTGGAATTACATTTAAACCAGATGGACAGGATGAGCTAGGCCCGCTTCCAGATTGCACCATTCAAAATTGCCTTGGCTTTTACTCAGAATCTAGTATTTTTGAGGTGTACAATCTTTGCATTATAATTCTGTCACCACCTTGGGCCTTGAGGTTGATCTGATTGAACATTGCTTTGGTTCCAGTCCCTCTCAGCAGAGAATCATCAGTGGCACACTCCCTCCCTCCTCCACCCCCCCAAAAAAAAAGATAGAAAAAGAAAGCATGGGGTAGAAGCAGTAACATGGCCTCCAAAATTTTGCAGATGAAAACTAGGACATGTGTGGCCACCTGCTGAGAAAAGTCTATTCCACCGTCAAACAGCTCTTACAGTAAAAATGTTCTTCTAACGTTCAGGTGAAATATCTTTTCATTACCTGTGTCAATTGGATTTACCTGTGTGTCAGCTCACTGTTCAAGAATGTATTATTGATTCAGTAGGGCCGTTCTAGCTGGCACTGAAAGTAACAAAATTCTTGCCAGAGTAACTGGCCCAAGGTGTCTTAGTAAACTACATAACTCAGTAGGAGTGTGGACACTACTTCCATACTCCAGTATTTCACAGGAAAACTGGAACATGTAGCCCAGCAACATCAGTGTGTGGTCAAGATGGTTAAAGTTATCAGTGAATTAAAACACATTAACCAGGAGAAAATGAAGCAGCTTGCTTGTGCTTGAGCCTGGTGGAAATTACAAGGTTCTGCCCCATCTTTTCTTCTCCTTCTGTTACCAGCTCATCCCCCCACAGATTTGATGTGGTTTCATTAGTGAAATATGATTTAATTGGCATTCATATAAAATGAACTCATGTGACTGTACAGAGGAAAAATGCTTTCTGAACATGTGTGCTGCAAAGTAGGTCAGAGATCCTCTCTAGGCCCAGCTGGGTCATTGTCAGGAAGTCACCAGGTAACTCCAGAGATAATGGGCTTAAGTTGTAATGACTCTGCTATCAGACAATAGCAAAAGGAAGTTCCCACCAAACCACTGATCGTTTCAACCCTTCTCCTCATGGACGTGGACATTTATTTCATTGGCCCTACACCTGCCCACTATTACAGAGCTATTACAACAACCATTAACTCTTTGTTACCTAACACTAAGTTCATTAACACAATCCGGACCTCATTGTCCACTCTGTAACCTCAATTGTTTACTTGGCCAGAGAGCCATTTACACCCATGTCCTCCTGGTGGAAATTGGGTATAAAAAAATCAGTTTTAGGCAGACCAACACAGTATCTTTCCTGCTGAATGCCATACTGTCACTTTGATTCTGGAACAAGTACTGTCCTTAGGTGCAAGTCTAAGGCCATTTCTGCACTCCACTTTCAACATGCTATGGAATCCTTGGGTTTGCAGTTTGGGGAGAGGCCTTAGTCACATCACCGTTTCTTCCTGCTCTCTGGATCAGTAATTATTGCCAAATCCTTGAAACTCTGCTATCAGTCTTTCAGTCCTTTTCCTTCAGTTAGCTTTGTGTGAGCACGTTTTAGTTTACACTTGAATCTCTGGCTGGTTTTTCCCTACATGGTACCCTGTAAACATTGGTGGAAGATCTTATTAGGTTACCCTTCTGTTACAGGCCTCCAGGTTTAGGCTAAATAATTCCCCACTGTCATGTGGAGGTACTGCCATTGTGGGTGGACCACTGAGTCACCCACATTTTGGGGTAACATCTCTATTGAGCTGAATACAAACTAGTTCTTCAGTTTGATCTCAGCTGAAGTAAACTGAGGACAAATGGGGAAAGTGGGAGAGGAGAAAAATCCAGGACATATTAAAGACAGTTGAAAAAGTAGAACTATAGAGGGTTAATCAGGACTATTCATGCCAAACTGAGATGGTTGAAGAATATGCAGTAATATTGTTATAGTGATATGACAACGGTTTTAAGAGGAAGTTTCCATCTTGTATAATACCTTCAGACACTAACATTCCTTCTTCACATGGAAAGAACAAAGCCTTCTCCTTAAATTATTTTATGTCATTTTCCTGATAATGAAAATGTAATGATGCAAGTGAGATCTTCCCATGATTTTCATGATTTATTGTTAATTGCAGCAGAGGTTTGCTCTTATAAATCCGACCATTTGGAATTTTCTTCTGGATGTCAATTTCATGCCAAAAATTTATCATTAAACAAGAACCAAAAACACACACACAAAAAAAAAACATGCAACTGCTGCATGGTGTGAAATGATAAAACTATTTTGCAAAGATTTATTGGACGGGTTGGTGTTTTAACATCTGTGGCTTTAGACCATTAGTGTGTTGCTTTCTTCTTTTCCCAGGCTCTGACAATACACGAGGGCAAGTTTAATAGGTGATATTAAAAATCTAAGAGCTATATGTTACAAGACCATACAGATCATTTGTTCAGAGCTGTTTTCAGGACAAGCTTCTTACCATCTGTTGTTTGTGAGTTCTCCCATGCAAGCAGGAGGCATGGCATAAATGCTAAACTTGATGGAATTTGATCAAGCTGCCAACTTGGAGCTCTGGAAAATGAATTTTCTTACAGTGAGAAAAAAATGGAGTAATAGGGTTGCCACCACTAGTGGCCATACACCCCTACTCTTTGATATGGTTCAATTGATAAATTGATACACTGCTATGGCTGGAAGCTTTGCTGGATAAGAGGTAAGTTGACTGGACAAGCACGTCAGGTCAAAGGACTCCTCCAGTGCACAGTCAGGTTGTAGGCAGGTCACCAGATGCTTTCAAGTGCTAGTGAGCTTCCAGATAGCCTCTGCTGAGACAAGGAGTCTCCAAAATTCACATAGAAATGTTGATTGTTCTATTCCTGTTACCTGTCACCTTTCAAGTTTCTTCCTTTATCCCATGCCTTCCCTGATAGAGCAGAACTATTATATCAGCTATTAATTCCTTGTCACCTACATGCTAAGGCCATCAGTTCATTCCGGACTCCGCTGTCCATGTTGCTGGAGAGTCGTTAACTTATTCACCCTCCAGGCAGAAACAAGGTACTTAAACCTACATTTTCACTAGCTCTGATGTGGTACGTCAGCTGCTGAACATCACTCTGCCACTCTGAATCCCAATTTGTACTATCCTTAAATGCAAGTGTTACCCTGTAAATTGGGGTCCCGGGAAGGGCACCCAAATACCAAATAAACCTTGCAAAAATGGGGAAATTAGCTGGAGCACTCTCTTGGCTAACGAGAGGCAGGGCAACACAGCAGGATCTTTTATCCTATGTATACCGGTTCAGGTCAGTGAGGAGTCAAGCAGTTTCAAAATACTAACAGTATTTATTAAACACAAAATAATAAAAATGCAAGCACACTCCTAACTAGAAAAGGAAAGAAAGAGAATTTGGGGAATGGGCAATACGCCACCTGTCCAAAGTCCTGGAGACACCAATTTGAAGAGGAGGAAACCCAGTGTGGAGACCAAGGGGAATCTGCTGGACCAAGCGGCAGTGAGGCGAGGAAGAAGATCCAATGGGAGCTTCAAGTGATTTCAGCAAGTGATTTTCAGCAAGGTCTGACGAGAGTTCCAGTGATTCAGCAAGAGTTTAAGTGATTTCAGCAAAGTCCAGCGAAAGTTCCAGTGATTCAGCAAGAGTTTAAGTGCTTTCAGCAAAGTCCAGAGAGAGTTCCAAAAAGCTCTCAGAGCAGGGGATTTTTATAGGGAAAAGAACGACTGCAGGCTAATCTGGTCTCTGGTAAGAACAATAAGTTTAGGGCTGGAGACAAAGCCTCCGAAAGGTCAGAATTTGCATGATTGAATTATATGCCGAATTGACAATGGTATGGCCGGTATGTAGATGCAGCTAGCTCGGCTGTTAAGTGCCTAGCTCGCCAGGGTGTTCTCTCAGGCAGAGAGTCCTTTTGTTTTACTGTGCAATTGTAATTGAGGGGTTTGTTTCGGGAGGTCTCCCCCTGAAGTGGAACTGGCTATATCTGGTACTTTAATGAAAACAACAAGTATCACCCATGCCTAGCTTTGCGCTTGTTCGGTGGGGCCTCACACACACTTGGCTGGTGGCAAAAGGCCGAATTATGATATCAAAAATGATATCTTTAGTTCACCAAAGACCAGACCAGATCGCGACGGTTACACAAGTCTAAGCCACATAGCTTTTTCTTTGCTGCTCTCCTGGACTGGTAAATATTGCCCATTCTCTGAAATCTCACTATCAACTTCTCCTCTCTTTCCTTCAGTCAGCTCTTGTGTGAGTGTGTGAACATCTGTATCTAGTGTGTGTGCATGTTTGAATTCCTCCAATAAACACATTTTAGTTTGCTTTTGAATCTCTGGTCGGTTCTTCCTGCAATTTCTCTGTAAACATTGGTGGAAAGGTCTCGCTAGGTTGCACCACCACCACTTGCAACCCTCCTAATTTGAGCTAATTAATTCTCTATCTTTCCACTGAGGCATGGGTTTTGTTGGAGGACTTCAAGGTCCCTCACATTTTGGGGTAGCACCACATGTTCATCCCTGAGTATTTCTACTGGAATACCAGAGGTCACATGAAGAAGTATTTTGTGGGTATGGGTGCTTATGGATTAAATTATAGGGAATGCTCAAATTTGGTGATTAAGGACATTACAGATGTGAAAATGCCTTTGGCTGAGATTGTGCTTAAAAATGTCATAACATAAATACATCAATATTAAAATCACTCCACTGACTGCAAATTACTTTCTCAGCAAGATACAAAGTGTTGGTTGTTACCTTTAAAGGCTTACATGGGCCCTTTTCGCATGGCATGGCATTGCTGATGCAAAAGTGCTCCTTGAGCATTGCGCAAATGTGAGGAGCGGTCCACACAATACATCCACATTTGTGCAATGCTCCAGGGCCTGACATGGACAGCACATGCATTTTTTCATTTTCGGCTTGAGGCTGGAAATGCTGCGCAGTTGCGCATCGCTCTGGGGCCCTGCATGCACTTACTTTGTGTGTGGAGCCTTGGGAGCTGGGCTGGTTGCACTTCCTGTGGAAGGAAGAGGCGGGGCTCTCATGCAAGCAGGAAGCTCATGTGGAGCCGAAGGACTCCGGACGTGAGAGCCTCTCTCTGGAGGCTGCTCGTGCGAGCACCGCACCCAAGCGCTGAAAATGAGTGAGTTGCAGAAAAGGTCATAGTTTGGAACTGGGTCACCTACAGGATATCCTTCCCCCATATAATTGAAGGAATACAGTCCTCTGGGGGACATTTACTTCATACAACATGAAATAGGCTGACAACTCACCAAGAGGACTTTTTCTTCAGCCACCCCAAAATAGTGGAACGACCTGCCAGAAGAGATTTGACAGCTGGCCTAGCAGGTCTACCCAGGTTAAAGTATGAGGCCAGTTCTGCACTAGACTGTTATAGTGCTATTATTCCACTTTCAACATCCTATGGAATCCTGGGGTTTGCAATTGAGGGAGAGGGCTTTGCTGGTGCTAGAACTCAAGAGTACCTAAGTGGGACTGAAAGGTAGTCAAAGAATAAAAGTAACTGTGAAGTTTAATACTCAGAGATTCTGAGTTTATTAAATCTCATGGATCTTCAAGGGAGGGAGGACCCCAGCCCTGTGGCAGGTGGAGGGTGGAGCCACACCAGCAAAGAAAGAATTCAATGTATGCGTTAATGACATATTCTTTCAAGCAGACTTCTCACCCTCAACTTCAGTTAAAATCTCTCCATGGTCTAATTGACTCAAATAACTACTAGGCCCAGAGGACTACCTACTTAAAATTGAAAAGTTTTGCTTAGGATGAGAGTTAATGTTCAAGCTGATGCCCACCACAAGTTTGGATGGACAACTAACTAAGCCCCCTTATGCTACTGTCTTCGTGATCTCAATGAGGTTGAGAAGCTCCCCACTGTTTGTTTACTTATCCTTTCTCAAAAGGAGTTAGAGAAGAATATCTTGTGGAATACATACCAATTTTAAAAATTGAACATCTGCCAAAATAGTAGAATTTTTTTTAATAACGATTCTATTATCATTAGAAGAGCCACAGCTTTTTAAAATGGCAGTACCTAAAGCTTGTGAATTTCTCACCGTGAGACCCGCCTATCACTCTTTCCTCAGCATACTTGGGTTTTTTTTCAAGTTAAGGCTCCCCCAAAAGTTTGAAGTTTCCCTGCCATTGTTCTTTTATTAATGGAGCCATAATAATGACTCGTTCTTATTGTTAATTGCCTTCAGGTCATGTTCAATTTACCGCAACCCTATAAAGGCACATTGTTATTAAGAGACACCTCCAAGAGACCTTGGCCATTTCCACACTAGACTGTTATAGTGCTTTTATTCCACTTTCAACATAATATGGAATCCTGGGGTTTGCAGTTTAGGGAGGAGCCCCAAAGGCCATCCTCAAAGGACCCTCCCTAAACTGCAAACCTCAGGATTCCCATAGGATGTTAAAAGTGGAATAATAGCACTATACCAGTCTAGTGCCGAAATGGCTCTTGTATTTAAAGTCATGCTCAAGTCCTACAAACTCAGGGCTGTGGCTTCCTTGATTGACTCTATCTACCTCTAATGTGGTCTTTCTGTTGTTTTTTTATACTGTCTCACACTTTACCAAGCATTAGCATTTTTTCCCCAAAGATCTGTGTCATCTCAAGGTAATATCTAAGACAGCTTTAGGTTGATCATCTTTGTTTCTAGTGAGAATTCAGGCTTGATTTGCTCTTGAACCCATTTATTGAAAATTTTTTGGCAATCCATGATCTCTGTAGAAGTCTCCTCAAGAAAAGCACATCAGATGAGTTGATATTCTTCCTGCTAGATTTCTTTACATCCTTCTTTCACAACCATACACAGAAACTGGAAACTGGATGATCCAAACTTTAGTATTTAATAATGGATCCAATTAATGGCCACCTTCTCCTTCTACTTCCTCCTCCTCCTTCTTCCTCTCCTCCTCCTCCTCCTTCTTCTCCACCTCCTCTTTTCATTAGGTATGCTTTTAAATTGCTTTAATTTCCACTTATATTTTAATATATATATTTAGTGATACGAACTTTTATCTGTGTCTGTTTTGATTTTGGAAGCCACCTGGAGTTCTGGGGCTGGGAAAAAAGGAATAGATCCAAAGAAGACTGGAATTAGTAATAAGCACATTTTGGTTTTACCTAGGGCCTCAATCCCTGGATGTGCCACTCTGTTTTTGCCAACTGTTGTGTTCTTGTGTGCCTTCAAGTCATTTCCAGTTTATGGCAATCCCAAGGTGAACCTATCACAGGATTTTTTGGGACTCAGAGTATGTGATATGTCCAAGGTCACCCAGTGGGTTTTCATGGCTGAGCAGGGAATTGAAGCCTGGTCTCCAGAATCATACTCCAAAGCTCAAACCACTACACTTGCAAATTCTTGTCAGTCCTTACCTATAATCCTTAATCATGCCGTAATGTTATTATGCAGCCTTATGGGAAATCAAAATGGCTGCATCTCTTGCAGTCCTATCATTTTAGTTTCCAAGCCCATCTTAGAGTTAGAACTTGCAAATGTCTTTAGGACTGCAACTCCCACAAAGTCTTTGAGTCAGCACACCCAGCCTCTTTGGGGGTGGTGATCCGAACAAGTAACTTCCTCAAGCTCTGTTCAAAGTCATACTTAAATTCTGTGATTTAGGAGCTAAGATCTTATATTCAAGTTATGTCACATACATCTTCACGTGTGGAATTATTGGTTGCCTGTGCTGTGAAATCAATGTGTTGAGTAGAAGCATTGGGCAGCTGAATGTGCAACTAAAGGAGTACTATTGCCAAATTCAGCAGCGACAGACTAGCATGCATCAGTCAAGAACGTGCATCTGCCTCTAAGACAGCATGTGGAATGCAACTTCCATGACTTTTCAAGGAATATATGCTTTGCTTTGGATGAAAATGTCCAGCAACCTCCATACAAAGTCCTCCATATGGGGTTTCTACTAGAGGTCCCATTTAGCAGTGGCCATAACGTTCAACAAAGTATGAGGGGCCCAGCTAGACTGCATTTTAGTAATCTCCCACTCAGTCCATTAACCCTTTTCTCCTCTAAAAAAAAAAGCTATCAGTACTTTGCCATCCAGCATATATAGTGTGGTTCTGAATGACAGCTCTCTTGTAATAAGCATGAGCTTGCAATGGTTGCAGTTTGGAAAGAGTCACTGGATGCTTTCCCAGATTGACTTGAACCAAATCCAGTGTGACTTGATTAAATGTTTATAGCCAAAACTATACACCAGTTTTAATAAGCTAACTACCAGCAGCTTAATGAAAAGCTTCTGCTGCATTAAGAGATAGGAACTATTCCAGGAATGTTAGTCTTAGATTGATATAAACTTCCACACATTAAAGCGCCTCTTTTGGTTTGCAACATTAAGCTAATGAAAGTTGCCATTTTGGAATAGAGGAAGGGAAACTTGCGTATTACTGAGATTCAAATTTCAGGATAGTGCAGTATTTCCTTTTTACATTTGCTAAAAATGTGTTTTGTTATTTTTTTTTTCTCTTCAGTGATTTTTTTTTTTTAAGCTTACCCATTTACTCTTCCCCTGCCATTCTTTAGGGAGCTCAAAATAACCTGCAAGGAGGTTTCTCCCAGGCAGTCTTCCAGTCTGGCACCAACAATCTCCCTACCCTTTAGCTTTTCCAAGGCTGTTGAACAATGCAAAGTTCATTATCACCATTTTATTAGAAATAGTCAACAAATGCCATGAAACTCATCTAGAAAGATATCAAGTGAATTACTCAGCTGCAAAGGATAAATTCAGTTCCAATCTCCAATGCATACGTAATTGCAACATTCACTAGTAAACTTTTCAAGTTTGTAACCTGAAACAGCCTGCCTTGTTTTGCTTTCTAAGTCAGTTTCAGTTCAGGGAAGCCACACAGAGATTGGGACATATTTTTTTTTTCTTCTGTTACTCTGCTGAAAGAAGGTTGATTCCTCACAGTTTTAGCTTTCATAGAATTTTCCCCAAAGGGGTATCACCCTGTGAAACAGATCAGATTTCTCTCAGTGTCACCAATGGCATATTTAAATCTTCAGTTTTGTAAGAAGTTTATTCAAGTCCAGCCAAATGAATGTAAATTCTTGTAGGAGTGTACCATTTCATAACTGGAATTACTTCTCACAATTGGGGAAACCACACTGGTCAACTCAGCTTGAGTAGGGGAAAAGTTTTGACTACTTCATTCATGGCAGGCACAGATAAGCATGACAATCTGGTCTGAGGCAGGTAATTTGCTGAAGATGGTTTTGGGCATTTGATATCCTGTTACTTTTTATGGGGAGGGGATGGAAAAATAAAACCCATCCGGGCCAGTCTGTTGCTTTATTTCCTCCTGAAATCTTTTATCCTAATTAAACAGCTGGTTCCTTCTTAGCTGAGATAAATTCAGTTTACTAAATGGGATTTCAGAGGTCTGCAGCAAGGCACCATTGGCCTAGACTTCTTGCGGATAACATCTGGAGAGTCAATTACTGCCTCAGCCAAGATCTATCACACGTAACACCTCAGACAGTGTAAGATTAACATGGGAAACCGAGTGGACTATAAAGAAATTTCCTCAGGTGATTATCCAACTGTTCCAACAAGGAAGTGTCAGTAATATTTTTTTAAGACCATCGCTGTACTTCAGCTAACACTCAAATCAGCTTAAATTCACCCTGTTTGCATCTCGTACCCCAAACTCTGAAATTATCCACAGTGTGACAGTCTCAGTTGACAATGAAAGTTGCCTAAGGGTGAAAGAAGTCAAGGTGAAATTGGAAGTATAAAGAATTTCAAGGGAGATAAAATGGCCCTTGGAAAGACTGGCATGGTGTGTCCGCTGGTTTGTTGTACATCTTCCCCTGTGATAGATAGATAGATAGATAGATAGATAGATAGATAGATAGATAGATAGATAGATAGATAGATATTGGACTGCAGTTCCCAAAATCCTCCGACTAACACATAGCTTGTCTAAACTCTGCTTGAGACCCTTAGAAAATATTTGATCCAGGTTGGTGGTCAGGCTTATTTTACTTTATGTATTAGAAATATTATACATTATATAGATATTCTATATTTTGATATCTATTCATTAGATACAGAGAGAGAGACAATACTGAAAATCTATCTCTTCTGTCAGGCCTACCTAGTTGATTTTAAAATATGAATTTTAAATTGGTATTTTCTTAGATTCATGGAGAGAGGATGTTAATGTGTAATGGCTGCCTTTTAATCTAGATTTATGTGTTAAATGGCTTTATGTGTTTTTAGTTATTTTGCATTTTAATTTATGTTGTACCCCACCTTGAGCCTTCGGTAGAGATGGGTGAGAAATAAAATTGTTGTTGTTATTTCCCATCACACAAAGGACTTCATGAGTACTTATGTTTTCTTCATGTTTTTGTACACGTAATTAATGTATATATTTTAAAGTATGGAAAAAATGTAAAGCAATTTCATCAGGTTTTCAATTGATTAAATTGCATCTTAGGTGTCTGCATTTTCCAAAAATATTCTTCTCATTTGCACATATATCATTCCTCCCAAACTTCACAGTTATGCATACTTTGGAAGCAAGACGTGTTTTGCCTTGCAGTGAGTTATAAGAAGTGCAAAATAGTTATTTTTGTAGAGAACTGAAATCCAATGAAATCCCAGCTCAAAATTTTGCTCTGACAACTGCCCTGGTCTTCAGGAATATATTTCTGATGAACATAAAGGGCTACAGTTGAAAGTAGCCACCCATAATTTGGATGGACTTCACTTGTGGCTCTTGGTAAAAGGAGCACAGTTTCCATTTCTTGGCACAATTCAAAGTGCTGGTAATAATCTATAAATCCCCGTATAGCTTGGGCCCAGGCTATCTTGACCCACAGGACAGTACCTCATATAGGGACAATATTTCCTTAGACAACAACAACAACAACAACAACAACAACAATAATAATAATAATAATAATAAAAATTATTTCTATCCTGCATCTCCACATGGATCGAGGTGGCGAACAACGTGAAATACATTAAATACGTTAAAAGACATTAAAAACATACCCAATCCTCCCCACCCACCAACCCACCTAATCCAACCCCTTAAAAGACACAACAATTAACAGTCAATCAATTAACTATGAACAAAACAGCAAGACAATTGATGGGAGGCGGTGGAAGTACTAGTCTGGGAAGGCCTGTTGGAAGAGAGCAGTCTTGACTGCTTTTTTAAAGCAGTCAAGACTGGCAATGTGCCGGGTCTCCTCCGGCAGGCCATTCCATAACTTGGGAGCGACAGAAGAGAAGGTCCTCTGGGTAACCGCAGCCAACCTAGTTCTGGCCAGCTGCAGTAAATTCCTCCCAGAGGACCTTCGTGTGTGAGGCGGATTATATGGGAGAAGGCGATCCCACAGGGAGGCTGGCCCCAAGCCATGAAGGGCTTTAAAGGTAATGACCAACACCTTCTACTGTGCCCGGAAACTAATAGGCAGCCAGTGTAAAGACTTTAAAATTGGTGTTTTATGGTCAGTTTTAGATCTTCCGGTGACCAACCTGGCTGCCATATTCTGAACTAATTGAAGACAAGACCGGCTGGTCTCTAAGATCTTCAGGGAAAGCCTTTCTTTGACAGCCTTTCCACACTACCTTGTTCTAGTGTTATTATTCGACTTTCAACTTCCTGTGGAATTCTGGGATTTGCAGTTTACAGAGGACACAGAGCTCTCTGGCTGAGAATTCTCAATGTCCCTCCCTAAAATGCAAATCCTAGGATTCCATAGGATGTTGAAAGTGGAATAATAGCACTAGAACAGGGTAGTGCGGAAACGGTCCAAGCTTTGGATCTCCCTCTTTAGGAAGAATATGATGGCTCCCACCTTCCATCATTGGTGTGGTCCAAGAGATGTTTAGAAACTGACTGTTGCTTTTTTTAAATGGTGTGCTGTTTATGGTTACTTTATTGTTCTGCTGATTTTTACCTTTTGCCTTTTAATGGATGTATTTTTAAGAGTTTAAATTCTAAAGAGTGTTTAATTGTATTTTAATACTAGCTTTTTATTACTGTTTCTTTTTGTAACTGTCTCTGACTTTATTTCTTTTGCTTTTCTATGCCCAATGCTGTGAAGATCTGCACCCCGATTGTTCTGATGTGAATGCAGTAAAACAATATCCTCTTAACAACAATAGTACCAACAAGACACTTGGAGGGTTAAGAACCAAGCTCATCATGTCGTAGAGTGACAAACAGTTCACATTATGTCAGGATTTTTCAGTTAAAAGTTGGAGCATAGGGGATATCCCAGCAATTTGTCAACCTGAATTAATGGATTTTTGTAGGCGGTTTAGCATTTGCATTTGAGTCAAATCGCAGGTGATCTCAACTATATTGAGCTGTCTCTGTTTTCTTGTTTAGCCTCCCAGATGGCTGGTTATGCAGGCACGACATGTCATGAATACCTCCAGCCTTGTTTTTCCCTATTTGTCATGCTCTACCGAGTGAAGAAAGTAACACAATTGTAGGGTGAAGCCAACCACAGAGTGTGTTATTTAACAAGATAGTGAAACCTCAGGGGTAACCAACAAAAGTAGCTTTTTGGCCATTTCTCTAGAAGGAGAACACAGTGAATGACAAGTTCTATTTTACATTTCTAGGAAAAGGCCATAGCTGGTAGATGATTGCTAATATAAGAGGAAGGAATCATTGTTGCAACTGTATGGGAGGAATGTGTCCCACTGAAATAAGGAAACAGCAAAAAAGAGACATGACAGTAGCCAACCTTTCCTTAAAACATACCAGGCTAAATAGATTTTTAATCTCCCTTCCTTCCTTCCTTCCTTCCTTCCTTCCTTCCCTCCCTCATTCCTTCCATTTCTCCTTCCCTTTCTCTTTTTGGAAAAAGAAGATATACAAATTTTCATTACTCCAAGATTCAGATTACGTGAACACTGGGAATGTTTTGCTCTTTTGCACCCAGCTCACAAGGAGCTATAAAGCAGGCATCAAAGGATTGTGTGGTATTTTTTAATGATAAATTGGAATTTTAAGAAATTTCCCAGTAGGAATGGAAGGAGTACAAGAGTTCAGTGAAAATGCATAGAAAAATTAAGTTGACTGGGAGTGCAGCAGCAGACCGGTGAAGAAGTGTTCTCTGAAGTCCTATTCAGGCACTCAGCATAGTGAATGGAACGCATGAGGAAAATAAATAGATTCCCCCACCCAGTCCCAAACCACAACCAAATGCCAATACCGACAGTAATTTGCTTTCTCTTACATTACATTCTATCATTTCTTCTTTGTGGTGGAGTGTGATAAGCTGAAAAGAAGAACTTCTGGTACACATGGAGGCTCTATATGCAATCTGGAGCCCGGAAGAAGTAGGCTTACTATTTTTATGGGGAGACTGCATGTGTTGAGCAGTGCTTTTTCAAGCTTTGCTCCTCAAAATGTTTTGCACTTGAAGTCACAAGAATCCCAGGCCAATGGGCAGGAATTGGCCAATGGGCAGTCCCAACATCTAGAGAACCAAAGTATGGAACTATTTTTTTCCAGCTGGCAATGGAAGGAGGGTAGGTTTAGCCAACTCAGTTCCTTCACCATGTCCTGCACAACCAAATAGGGCTGGATAAATACAGGAATGTCTTTTTTTTTTCTTCATATAAAGGCTTGTTACCACTGTGAACTGGCCTGGCCTTTGGTAACCTTTAGATATCATTTTGATATCATAATTCGGCCCTGCTCTGCCATCAACCAAGTGTATGTGAGGCCACCGAACAAGCGCGAAGCTAGGCATGGCTATTATCTGCTAAGTCATATCTATTTGCACCAAGGCAAGCCAGAAACTGCCAGATCTGCTTTAGGGGACCTCCCGAAACAAACACCTTCACTATTAAGGCAAAGAGACCTCTGCCCTGAGAGGGCACCCTGGCAAGCTGAGTGCTTAACTGCCAAGCTAGCCGCATCTGCATACTGGCCATACTACTGTCAATTTGGACCATAACTCAATCATGTAAATTCTGACCTTTCGGAGACATTGTCTCCAGCCCAAAACTCATTGTTGTCGCCCAAGACCAGACTAGCCCACAGTCATTTCTCCCCTAATAAAACCCCCCAGTTCCAAGAGCTATCCGGACTGCTTGGAATGCTCTGATCTCTCGCTGGACTTTCATCCCACCCTGCTGCCGCTTCTGCGAGCTCCCCTCGGCAGCCACGCCGAGTTTCCTTCTCCCCAATTGGCTTCTTCAGGACTACGAGAAAGGTGGCATATCACCCGTTTCCCCCAAACTCTCTTTTCTATTTCTTAGTAGTAGTGAGGTTATGTTTTCTTGATAATTGTTTAATAAATATTGTTGTTATTTTAACTGTCTGACTGCTCACTGACCTGACGCCGTATACATTGGGTAAAAGATCCCGGCTAAGTTACCCTGCCTCTCGCTAGCCAAGAGAGTGCTCCAGCTAATTTCCCCATCTTTGCTTGGTTTGGTTTGGTTATTTGGGTGCCCCTCCCGGGACCCCCAAGTCACAGGATAACAGGCTAACTTGTATGTCTCCAGGCAATGCCCAATCCCTATATATATAAGCCAAGCCTGAGGAAATTGTAGAAGTTCTGAAGTGTTGTAGACTTAAGTCAATTGACTTCAATTTGGCAATAAATGATGCACTGGCTCAACTCAACTTATGACTTGTATATTTTTAGTGACTTGTTTGCTGCTGTTGGTTCAGTAATATAACATATTCATCCAGAAATCTTACAACTTTGAACGATGCTTCTATCTTTCTTTCTTTATTTTTTTGACCTCCTGGTCACCTGACAAGCTGGCCATTTCCACACCAGACTCTTATAGCGATTTGCGTAAACTGCAAATGCCAGGATTTCATAGGATGTTGAAAGCAGAATATTAGCGCTATAACAGTCTAGTGGCCTCTGTCTCAAGCCCAAAGCTCGTACCATTTCTTGGAGGGGAACAGCAAACATGTTAGGCAATGGGCTTGAGGTAGTGCTGAGATCTGCTGAGCTTCTTGTTCCTGCTGCACATTGGAGGAGCCTTCTAAAAATTTTCCTAGCAGCAGAAAGCAAGATTTACCCCTCAGAATGCAGGATATGATCTTTCCTCCTTAACCTTTTGACATTTCAGTAATGGAGAGTAAGAAGGATCCTATTCCCCACTTACAGTAAATCCTCCAGTTTCAGAAATGGGGAGTAAGCAAGAGCCTATTCATCATTTTTTTAAAAAAGCAAAAAGCCTCCAGCTTCAGAAATGAGAAATAAGAAGGATTCTATTCCCCTCTTCAGAAACTGGCTCCCAGACTTGACTTGAAAGTATCTTGCAGGGAATTGAGACTCAACTTGAGACTTGAAGATAGAGACTTGAGACTTGACTTGAGACTCAAAGTAAAAGATTTAAATAAAGCTCTTGTTTTGAGACCGAAGGACTTTTACTGTGGCCATTTCTGCACTACACTGCTATAGTGGTATTATTCGACTTTGAACATCATCTGGAATCCTGGGGTTTGCAGTTTAGGGAGGGGCCTTTAGAATTCTCAGCAGAGAGCTCTTTGGCCTCAGGAAACTACAAACCCCAGAACTCCACAGCAGGTTGGAACTGGAATAATACTAGAACAGTGTAATATGGAAAAGGACTGTATCTCAGCTTCTACTGGAATGGTAAAAAAGGAAAACCACACTTATTATCTGCAAAATTAACATGTGGTTGTTTTGCACAGAAAATGAAATTTTTCTTCATTTCAAACAGCATTACCTGAATATACTTTTCCTATGCAGACGTATTATTTCCTGCCCAGTTGTTTCCTATGCAGATCACCCATATGTGAATTTTGTGTGTAATAGGTATCAAAGTAAAGCATTTTCTGCACCGGAAACCACATTTTCAATAGAGAAAGTAATATTTGCTGACTGACTATGGAATGATGAAATCTCCAAAAGAAGATGTCAATGGGGATGGAGGACTTTAAATATCCCCTTTCCCAACACTCACCCTCCAGGTGCAGTTCTGTCTGATGTAAAACTCCCTGGCCTGTCTTCATTGGAGGCCAACAAATGCAGCCCCTCCTTCACAAAATCTTGTGCTGCACAAGTCTAGGGCTGCATTATGCATTTTCTGTACCAAAAATGTTGTTTCCTGCACAGAAAATGCTGTTTTCTGCACAAAACCATCATGTATGAATTTTGTACAGAATAAGTACCAAATTGCAAAGAATCTTGGCAGTCTAGTCTAGGATTCTTCTCATCAGAATTCCTCAATATCTGAAAGCATCTCTCTTAGTCTCTCTCTGTCTCTCTCTCCCTCTCTACAACCTTTTTTAAAACATTATTTCCATTTCTAATACACTTACTATTTCCGCACTAAGCTGTTATATCGCGATGATTCCACTTTCAACCTCCTATGGAATCCTGGGGTTTGCAGTTTTGGGAGGGGCCAGCCGCAAATCCCAGGATTCCATAGGAGGTTGAAAGTGGAATCATTGCGATATAAGAGTGTAGTGTGGACATGGCCACTGTCTTGTACATGCACACACAATGTCACTCAATGTGCTCAATTCCTGTTCTGCAAACTTGATCAGAATATGTACATTCTGCATGAAGAAGAAGGAAAAAAGTCCAGCAACTGCCATGGGGGACTTTAACATCAGCAGGATGCCAATCCTTTGTCATAGTGAAGAGGAAAATAAGTATGCCTTTCTTATATTTTCCACTTATTAAAGAATGCATCTCCTTCCACCTCAGAAACCAATGGATTTTTAACATCCACTTTTTCACCATCAGCAGATTGTCTCTTAAAACAGACCTAAAAGAAATAGAACAAATTACTCCTCTTCCTTGTCTGAGTGTGATAGAAATCTTTTTTTAGAGACAGAGAGGGAGAGAGAGAGCTGGCATTTTCCCAGACAATCCAATCAATTTTTCTGTGGGCCAAAGTACTCTTCAAGTTCCTTCTTCACGCAGCTGCTTCCTTCAAGAAATCCCTGCTGTGTTCTCCAGACAGCTGGGTCTCTTCCAAATATACCTGCTCAAGTCTTGAAGCTGCTTGGAAAAGAAACTGATTAGCAAAATCGAGAGGAGAAGTGAGCCCAGCCTCTTGCATTTTGCATTAACATCTGGCCCAGGAACGCTGCTTGACAGAGCTGCCAGCAGTGAGGTTTTGGCATGTGTCATTTGCAGACCTGGTAGGAGATCTCCCACATACAAAAGGTATGTGTGAAATGCTATTACAAATCCCCAGCAGGATGCATTCATGCTATCATTTAGATTAGTTTGGAGGCAAGCAAATACAGATCCACTGTGAAGGAGGGGCTGAATCATCAAGTCAGTTTCCACAGACTTTTTTCTTATTCTTACTCTATTTCTGTTCTCCACCAGTTCTATTCAGAGCTGTTTGCTTTTCTTTTTTTAAGGCAATCTCATAATCCCCGCATTCTGTGCAACCCATCCTGTTGCCCAAAGCACGCGGCATTGGCTGCACCTACTTACCCGTTGCCTGAAGCACATTTGTCCTCCTTGTGGCTTCCGTGTCACTGAAGCAGTGAATCTTCCTTGGGTTTTAGTTCAAGTCAGCTGTCTAAAGTGCTAAGTCATACCCTTCAAATATATTCTTGAGTAACTCCAGTTCAGTTTAAAACTGGAGTTTAAAACTGGGGTGGATTCATCGTCTCACTGACAAAGAAGTGACTAGTTATTGCAATCTAAGTTATTGGCAACTTAAGGCTGTGGCACCTGGGAGGAGAGACAGAAGACATGGTTGCCACCTTCCATATTTTCATTTTGAATGTATAAGCATAGCTGAAGGAAAGAATATCTAAGGAGATCAGCCAGGATCCTGTTGGTGTGTTACTCATGTGCAAATTCCACTCTGGAAGCAAATGGACATTGTTGACTACAAATCCAAAGCAGAAATCCCACCCACCCACCCACCCCCAATATAAAAGTCACCATCTGCCACTTCTTTCCACCCCCCCTTTTTTTTTTTGCAGTGTATGCCTTTTTCCACGTGCACATTTTATCAGATGTCAAATGGAACATGCTGCTAGATGTGAAATGTGAGGTCTGTGGTTCACATAGACATCCAGGCAGCACAGATGGGTAAAACTTGACTCTGCCACACACATTTTTTTCCCAAAAGAAATTCCCAGTTAGCAGATCCCTTCTGCACACCAATTTTCATCTTTATTGTTCAAGTTTAAGAACTATGCCTTCTTCCTTTGTTAACCTCTTTCTCCTCAGGTTAAACAGGAAAAGATGCAGGAGATATGGAGAGTGCCCCTTCCTCCTCCTCTTCCATCATCAAAATGCAAAAAGCTCTTAGCCTGAATACAACAATGGCATGGGAGGAGAACTGGGATTCCAGAATTATTTGACTCTTAAACAATTCCCAGTTCTTCCTTTTCCCTCCTCTTCAGAGGAAGAAAGACATGAAAACAGTGTCTTTTCCTCAGTGGCCAATGTCAACCAGCAAGAAAACAATGGCTTGTAGGAAATCATTAGCCATTCTCTGGTTAGAACTGGTCTCTCTCCCACATAGCTCCACTGAAACCAATCAGTAAATCAATCAGTCAATCAAATAAATTAAATGTGTTTGACCAGGGATAGAGATTTCATATGCCTTCTGTGATATACCTTTGTTAGACCCTGCAAAGTTCTGTATGGTTTCTATGAGGGTGTTTCATGATACAATTCCACAGTGAACTGTTTTGACTAGAGAAGATTTTCTTAAGCATCCGTTGGTTATTCACTACCATCATCATCTGCCCATATAGGCTTCTCAGAGTAACGTCCCTCCCCTTGCTTGGACCAGAGGCCATTTCTGATTATTGGGAACAGATGCACTGACACATGGCTGCCATTTGATGACTGGAACATTGCAAGATGACAGAGATGGAGTTTTTTTGCTAAGTCTCTTGATAGAAGGTGAAGGAGGAATAAGTAATTTAGCAACTTTCTTCTTGCTGCAAGCAATCTTTGAAAGCTGAAGTTTTTGGTGTTTGTTTGTGGTTTGGGACTTATTCTGCACACCATCATCGTCATCATTCTATCTAGAATTTGTTTTGTGGAGAAAATGTCCCCCCCCCCGTTCAGATATTGCTATTTTCTATGCAAACGAACCACATTGCAATTTTGTCCATAGAATAAGTTCCAAACTACCAAGATTCTCAGCAGTCCGTAGTTCTTCTCATCAAGATTTCTTGTCACTCAGTAAGATTTCTTAAGCAGCTCTTGAATATTCTTCTCATCACCACGAGATGTGAATATGCGAAATAGGTGGGTATAACTGCTTGGTGTTTATCTTTAAGTAAAACCTGATGACAGCTAAAACATGTGTATCCCGTCTCCCTGAGATGTATCACCACCTTCATCAAACATCTTTTGGTTTCCACCCATTAATTACATATTTAACCTCAAGAGACACCTCCAAAATCAAGTGTGGGCACATTTCTGAGAGGTGAACAGCGAATGGTTTAGGCAATGGGCTTGAGGCAGACTTGAGGTCTGCTCAGCATACTGACACCATTGCATATCAGAGGAGCCTTCTAAAACTTTTCTTCAGAGCAGAAGACTCACCCTCAGAGTGCAGGGCACATCTCTCAGGCCCTTTCCTCACCTTACCATCTTCTGGTGCTGGGGTGTGGGGATCACACTGTTAGCACAGCATTCTGGTCTGGTTTTTGGTGAACTAAGATATCATTTTGATATCATAATTCAGCCCTTTTTCCTGCCACCAGCTAAGTGTTTATAAGGCTCCGCCGGACAAGCGCGAAGCTAGGCATGGGCGATATAGCCAGTTCCACTTCAGGGGGTAGCCACCCGAAAACAAACACCTTGATTGCAAGACAAAGAGGACTCTTTGCCTGTGAAAAGACCCTGGCAAGCCAGGCACTTAACGGCCGAGCTAGCCACATCTACATCTCAGCCATACTATCGTCAATTCGGTTCATAACTCAATCATGCAAATTCTGACCTTTCGGAGCCTTTGTCCCCAGACCAAAACTCATTGTTCTCTTGCAAAGACCAGACTAGCCTGCGGTCGTTCTGTACCTATAAAAGTTGCCCCATTTTTGAGAGCTCTTTGGAACTCTCACTGGACTTTGCTGAAATCACTTAAACTCTTACTGAATCACTGGCTGGACTTGGCTGAAATCACTTAAAACCTTGCTGAATCACTGAAACCGTCCGGAACTCTCGCCGGATCATCTTGCTACTGCTTGGCTCAGCAGGTTCCCCTCGGTCTCCACACCGGGTTTCCTTTCTTCTCCCCAATTGGTGTCTTCAGGACTTTGGACAGGTGGCGTATTGCTTATTTCTCCACAAAACTCTCTTTCTTTCCTCACTAGTTAGGTGTGTTTGAGTTTTATTATTTTTCTTGCTTAATAAAACTGTTAGTATTTTAAACTGCTTGACTCCTCACTGACCTGAACCGGTATACACAGGATAAAAGATCTCGCTGCATTGCCCTGCCTCTCATTAGCCAAGAGAGTGCTCCAGCTAATTTTCTCCATTTTGCTTGTTTGGTTTGGTTATTTGGGCGTCCCTTCTGGGACCCCCAGTTTACAGGGTAATAGCATGAGCAGCCTCCAGCGAGAGGCTCTCGTGTCGGGGTCCTTCGGCTCTGCACAAGCTGCCTGCTCACACAAGAGCCCCACCTCTTCCTTCCGCAGCACAGCCTGGGACTTTCACAGGCTGCACTGGGGCAGGAAGCATGACTGGCGTGGCTCCGGAGGCTCCGCATGCCAGGTAAGTGCGTGCAGGGCCCGGGAACAATGCGTGATCGCGCACCATTTTCAGCTTCTAGCTGAAAATGAAAAGGTGCACAATCGGCACCTGCTGGCCCCTGGAGCATCTGCATCATGCAGATTGCTCCTCGCAATTGCGGGAGGCTCCAGGCCCTCTTTCGCATGGAAAATGCCATGCGAAAACGACCTCAGAGCGGAACAGCAAATGGGTTAGGCAACAGGCTTGAGGGGGAAGGATCCTCCCTTCTAAAGCATTTGAAGCTTCAGTAATGGGGATTAAGAAGGATCCTATCCCCTACTTCTGACAAATCCTCTAGCTTCAAAAATGGAAAGTAAGAAGGATCCTATTCCTTGCTTCTGAAGCTGCAGATGGCAAAATAACAAATGTGGAGGGCCAACTCTACTTAAATTGTTAAAACTGACTTCATTGGACTCTGTTCAGAAATCTGGAATATAGGTTGGGGTACAAAGTTGGCTCCCAGACTTGAGACTTGACTGGAGGCTTGTCTTGAAAGTATCTTCAAAGACGTGGGACTCAACTTGAGACTTGAAGGTAGAGACTTGAGACCTGACTTGAGACTTGGAGTAAAAGACTTAAATACATCACTGCTATAACAATATAGGGTGGTAAAACCTCTGGACAGCTTCCTACAGATATTAGGAATTGATGCCATTTTCCTTTATTTTAAGTGAAATTTCAGGAAAAGTTCTCATTTCAATGTCCTGCAATGTGAGAGTTTCAGAGAGCTTGTTGTGATCATTTCTCATCAACAAAGCCTCTCCAATCCATATAGAATTTAAGAAACATTACTCTTTTTGGAGTACAGCTTCTAGAAGCCCTTCTCCAACCAACTTGACCATAGAACATGCTGACAGCCCTTTGAAAATGTAGGGCAGGGATCATGGTTTGCCTCTTTCTGGATCCTATTGCATTCTATCCCGCACCCACAACTGCTTAAATATGCTTTATTCCTGAGGCCTTAATACCACTTGGTACTGCATCCAATGAAGTAGTGTTACATTCACAGAAGCTCCTGCAAAAATAAAACAATCTCACACATGCTGTCAGGTTTCTTTCTTTCTTTTTTCTTTTTTGTTTTTCCTCCCCCTTCTTTCCTTCTTTTTTTGTCATAAGAGACTAGAATGGCTACTTCTTTGAAAGACAATATTTGGGGAACTGTAGTTAAAAAACCCTAACTTTTCCAGGCATGACATTTGAAGTATTATATACAAGGAGTTAAATTGCGAGGGGAGGGAGGATTTCTCTTCGCTTTTTTCATCCTTCTCCTCTGTTTCTCTTGAGCTGGTGATCAATAACATCCCTTTCACTTTGGTCTTGCAAGTTGTTGAAACAGTTGTGAGTCTCCAAGCCCTACCTAGAGGGAAAAGAAATATTGATGCATGACAAAGCACTGGGCTGGGAAATTTTCATTGTCACATTAATTGTCTAATGACAGATGGCATACAGTCGGCAAGACAGCTGCGTCAGAGCTTTTGATCTTTATTACCCCTGGAAGGAGAAATTCCGATTGCCACATGAGCTCTTGAGTGGACATTTGTCCCTCCTGTGAAAAACAGCCGCATCATTCAAAGGAGTCGTAGCAGAAGCGAAACATTTGGATAAAGGTGGAGGAGGAAGCTATGATCTGGCCATGCGGGGAAAACTATGAATCAGGGTAGAAAGGTGGGGGAGAACCCCTGGGGTGACTTTCACAGCAGTTACAACAAGGCAATATGAAACTTGGATAAAAATCATTTTGCCTTGCAAATAGCCGATAGGCTTATGGGAATTTTTTTGGCTTTAAAAGGGAAAAAAATGGAATCCAAAAAGAGGAAAGGACAAGCAGAAGAAGATACCCATGGTGAAAGAAATAACCCATTCCTAAAATATGAATGCAATTCACATACCATGCATGCCATAAGCTATGGCAGGAATCCATTTACTGCCTTCCCCATGAATAAATTCCCCTATAAAAATGGCTGGAGATTTTGTCCGATGTAAAACATTGCATGACTGAACTAACTCATAGGAATTAACTCATAACGAACTGAATGCATACCCAAATGCACATGGATGTGTTCTGCGGATCCATGCAAAATTAAACATGCACAGCTCCACTTCTATAATCTTGAACTGTATGCAAGCATCCCACATTGGACAAAAATGTCCATTCATTTCCAGAGTGTAACTTATACATGCCTAATAGGTCAACAGGATTCTGATGTTGCTCTGCAAGTCTGTTTTGTGTGTGTGTGTGTGTGTAATAATAGTACTGGAGAGTGTTTATAGTCAGCTATAAGCATGTGCAGAAAAGCATGTGAGGATTTTTGTGTGAAGAAAAAAAATGCCCTATGTATGAGAAAAGGCTTCTTGTGCAGGAACCAGTGTTTCATGGGAAGAAATTAGTGCAATATTCTTGTTTTATCTTTTGTTTTTCCTGACAGGGTTTCCATTTCAATCTGGGAATGAAAAATAATGAATATTGTTCCCACACCTATTTCACTCATCCCTTTGGTGAGTGAGCAGCAGGGCATTCATGCATTCTTCTTAGTGTTTGTACAGAAGCATACTCACCAACACCTGGCTATGTATTGTCACCTCTACGCCCTTAAGAAGGACAGTTTTTTCTGAGAAGTAGGCAAAAATGACCAGACGTTTCTTGGTTCAAAGGCTAGAGACCAAATTTATTAAGTATAAAAATATTTATTATAAAAAGTTCTGCTATAGCAGGGTGCAGGAAACTCTCTTTTAAAAGAAAAAGTGGGGTCCGGAACGGTAAACAAAGGCTCAGCATGGACTTTATACCCATGCATCCAGGTGGACATCAGACACACCCACTGCAGCACTATTTCACCAATCACAAGTGACCTTTCCAAATTTGGCCAGGGTCCAGTGAGGTAGTAACAGACATAAGGCAGCAGGCGGGAGGGGCTAGGGTCTCCTGTGTACGTGACAACCCCTTAATTTGTGATGGAGATTGTCTTTCCCCCACTCACAGTTTGGTTTGCATAGGAGTGATTAATAGGGATGTTAAAAAGCTAGAAAATGTTCTCATCCTTGATGAGAAAAGGTATCCCAGGTCATCAATATACCCTGTTAAAATGATTAACTGCCATAGGACTTTTCATTTCAGTAATTTTATGGTGAACTTGTTTTTTTGGGGGAAAACATACACATTATTTTTGTGCAAAATCTTGGTTTTCGTGCAAAACCCTAGCATGTTGACTGGGAGTCAGAATTGCCCCGGACTGAAGCCAGAGCCATTGTCAGGGAAGAATGAAAAAAGAAACTGTCTGAAACCAAAGAAAGAAAGAAAGAAAGAAAGAAAGAAAGAAAGAAAGAAAGAAAGAAAGAAAGAAAAAGGCTTCAATGGACAACGGATGAAACTCTTTGAGGACAGATGAGAAGCAAAAGTAAAAGGGGACAGAAATAGCATCAGAATCTGAATGTAACTATTTAATGACTTGTGCAGAAGGACAAGGAAAATTATTATAATAATCAATGCAGAGAAACAGAAGCTGACGATAACATAAAGAAAAAGAGGCCTTTTCAACAACGTGGAAGAAATCAAAGGGAAATTAAAAGCAAGAGTGAAGATGCTCTTTAAACAGCAGGGGAATACATTGCACGACCAAGCAGAAATAAAAAGACAATAGAAAGAACGCACTGAAAAAATATGTGAAAAAAATGAAAGGATGACACATGCATTCATGAAAGAACTATGTGAAGATGAACCTGCAATTTTAGAAAGTGAAGAGGAAGCTGTACTCAGGCCCTTGAGAGAAATAAATTTCAAGAAACCGAGGGCATTCCAATAGAGCTGCTTCAGTCTCCAGAGACAAAATCTACTCTACTTCTAACTTAAATATGTCAACAAATATGGAAAACAAAAGAATGGCCAAGAGATTGGAAATATTCAATACACATTTCAATCCTCGAGAAAGGGGACACCAGGATTGGAGTAACCACAGGATCATTGCCTTAAGTTCCCACACAAAGTCATGTTCAAAATTCTACAACAAAGACTTGTATCATATATGAAATGAGAAATGCCAGATTTCCAAGTGGTATTCAGGAAAGGAAGAGTCTCTAGGGATCATATGGCAAACATATTTTGGATAATGGAGTGCACCAAAGAATTCCAGGAGAATTTCAGGAGAATATCAGACTGTACTTTATAGTGCCTAACAAAGCTGTTGATTGAGTAGGTCATGAAAAACTATGGACCTTTCCTAAAGAAATGGATGTGTCACAACATTCAATTGTCCTGATAAGTAACCTGTGGCTACCATTAGGACAGAATACAGTGAAATGAAATGGTTTCCAATTGGTAAGGGGCAAGGCTGCATTTTGTAACCTTATCTGTTCAATTGAGCATATCATACCTAAAGCAGGATTAGACTTAGAGGAAGAAGGTGAGAAAACTGGATGAAGGAATGCCAACAATTTAAGAAATGCAGATGACCCATACCACTAGCAGAAAATAGCAAAGACTTGGCATGATTATTGAAGAAAGTCAAAGCCGAAAGTGCAAAGGTAGGTTTACAGCTGAACATTAAGGAAACAAAAATAATGACCACAGATGACTTACACAACTTTAAAGTAGATGATAAAGACATTGGAACACTTCAAGATTTTCCATCCCTTGGCTCAGTAATTAGTATGAGTCTACCATTTTATGAAAAAAAAAAAACATCTTGGGAAATCAGCCCACAGGACCTTAATAAGTAGGGCTCTCTTATGTCAACTTCACCCACACAGCGAACTTCCCTTTTGAATGGTAAGAGCTTAATTTGGTAACCATTTCATTTGCTCTAATTGGATCTGCATTAACATAATCTGAAATTCATGACATTCACCTCAATTTGTCTAATTTGTTTCAGGCGTTTAACTTTGTCTTTGCAAAAACAAAAGGGGAATTGGCATCCCATCCTCACTTAGCAACACTGTCAGCTGTTTGCAAAAGAAATGCAATCACTCATTGCGTCCAGCAATAGATTCAGGGAACATATAAAAATACCTTTGTCCAGTGTTCTTTCCTATGGTTCGTGGTCTGTTTGGTTTTTTTCCTCCTCTTTTGGCATTTTTATTTAACATTGCAGCCGAAGCTTTGTAAGGTACGATACAGAGGACTCCGAATAAAATGTCAAGTAATTATACAGTGAAATAATGGTGGTGGTGGGGAGACTCTTCAGTTCATAAGAATAATAGCAGCTGTTGTCAAACACATCAGCTGGCAGGGGCACTGAGCCATGCTCTAAAGTGCAAGAAAATTAGCTTACAAACTGGGATGAGCGAACTCTCCCTATGTCAGTTTGGAAGGAGCCTTTGTTTCTCTGAATGTGCAGGGAACATCCCAAGGTTATTTACAAAAGCCAAGCCTTTTTAAATTCAAAGCTGCAGTGTTTCCAGGATTGGGAAAAGCTCATTATCCCTGCACTCAGGAGGGGTGAGGGGCTATTTCTGAACACAGAGAGACAAAGGTAGGGCAAGAATGGGGATGAAATGGATATTCTCAGTTATTTGTTTCCTGGCTCAGACATTAATAAGTAGAAAAGAATAACAGAGTATCAAAGCTTTTGCACAGTTTTCTGCCAGTATTCCAAAATCCTGAAGTATTCTGAGCATTATTCTGCAGAAAAGAAATACACTTTTTGCACAGAAAATGGAGGTTTTGCACAGGAAGCTTCCTTCCTTCCTTCCTTCCTTCCTTCCTTGGCACAGTAAAAAAACCACTTTTTTTCTGGGCAGAATAATCTCCTGGAATACTTTAGGATACCTGAATACAGGTAGAATCTGGTGTATAATTATACTTTAAAAATCCTGTGTCACTCTATCAGGGCATCCGATCCACTAAAACCCATGCTTAGATAGATCAGTAAGTCTTAAAGATGCTGGTTTCCCCCCTCTTTTTCATTCTGTGAGTAATGCAGATATTTAATTGTGTCTGTATCTAACTTGCTTTAAGTATTCATATAGCAAGAACTAGTATACTGTAGTGGTTTGAACATTGGACTACAACACTTGAGACCATGGTTTAATCCCCTGCTTGGCTGTAAAACCCTACTTTCTATGTACCTATATATATTTATGTTTGGACTGTATGATGGGAAATGTTTGTTTCCAATTTTTTCTTGGGACTTCTTTGTTTGTCCTTTGTCTTTCAGGTAGTACTTTCTGAAAAACAGAAGAAAATCATGGAGGTCAGCAGCAGAAGAAAGGGACAAACTGAAGGACAAATTGACTAACAATTGAATGAGCAGTATGTAAACCACTTGGCGCCCTGCTGTGAAGAATTTGCACAGCTCTTTGTGGATAAAATCATTCAGATCCTTTCTGACCTGAAGTCTGTCGTTGATATAGGTCCAGTGATTATAACCTTGTTCTTTGCTGGTCCTGTGTTAGTGGATGCATTTCAGTTTGTACAATCTGAGAATGTGGACAGGATCCTTGGGGAGCTGAAAGACACAACATTCATTCTGGGTTCATGTCCCTTCAGACCTTCTAGGCCTAAGAGGAACTGGCAGATTGGGCCAAGGGTGTAATGAATACCTCACTACAGCAAGGGAGCAAGTCCAGAGGAGGGCGACCAAAATGGTGAGAGGCCTGGAAGCCATGCCCTATGAGGACAGACTTAGAGACCTGGGTATGTTTAGTCTGCAGAAGAGAAGGTTGAGAGGGGACATGATAGCCATGTTTAACTATTTGAAGGGATGCCATGTAGAGGAAGGAGAGGGCTTGTTTTCTGCTGCTCCAGAGACCAGGATAAGGAGCAATGGATTCAAGCTGCAGGAAGGGAGATTCCACCTGAACCTCAGGAAGAACTTCCTGACGGTCAGGGCTGTCCGGCAGTGGAATCTGCTGCCTCGGAGTGTAGTGGAGTCTCCTTCCTTGGAGGTTTTTAAGTAGAGGCTGGATGGCCATCTGTTGGGAGTGCTTTGAGAGTGTTCCTGCATGGCAGGGGGTTGGACTGGATGGCCCGTGGGGTTTCTTTCAACTCTACATTTCTATGATTCTATGATCATCTTGTCTAAAAGATGCTGTGGTGAAGCAGTTATTCAAAATATCCTCCCTGGACTCCACCATGCTGGAGAACTATCCACTAGTCTCCAGTATCTCTTTCTTGGGCAAGGTCCTAGAGTGTGTCATGGCATCTCAGTTTGAGGGGCTTCTGGATGAAAGAGATCATATATGTCCATTTCAGTCTGGCTTCAGACCTGGCTATGGGAGAGAGACAGCTTTGGTTGCTTTCATGGATGATCTGTGCTGGGAACCTGACAAGAGGAGTGTGTCGCTGCTGGTTCTGCTGGATCTCTCAGAAGCTTTTGATACCATCAACTGTGATATCCTTCTGAGTCTCTCTCTGGGATGGGGCTCAGAGAAATGTAACATACCCTGTGCAGGATTGCCTTTGGAAACCACTCTGACATTTCACCACATCTAAAATACTGTAGCCAGGTTGTTGACTGAGGCTGATTACAGGGTGCATGTGACTCCCCTGTTGAAACAGCTTCACTGGTTATCCATCCGTTTCTGGGCAGAATTCAGTGTGCTGGCTTGGACGTTTAACGCCTTGTGTACAGGCTATCTAAAACATTGTATGTCTTTATATAAGCCTGCTTGAGTTTTAAGATCTGCATGGGAGGGCTTTCCCTCCATCCCATCGCCTTCACAGATGCATTGGGTGAAGTCTCAACAGAAAGAATCCTCAACGACAGCTCCCAGCCTGCGGAACCTCCTCTCTCAGGAAGTCTGGTGGGCTACCTCCCTGCTCTCTATCCATCAGCAGATGAACATATTTTTATTCAAGTAGGTCTTTGAATTTTAAATACGGAGCAGTAGTATCCATGCCATAGCCTAAATCTTGTAAAAGCACCAGATCCTGCCCAGCCTTGGATGCTAAGCAGAGTCAACCCTGGTCAGTACTTGGATGGGAGACCGCCAAGGAATACCAGGTGCTGAAGGATCTGTTTCCGGAGGAAGGAACTGGGAATACCACCTTTGAGTGTTCTTGGCATAAGAAAACCCTGTGAAATTCATGCAGTCACCATAGATCAACAGGCAACTTGAAGGCACACACGCACAGTGTCTAGATGTGAAGTTGTGTGCTGTATTTTTAATATTTTACTGGTGATTATGTTAATGTTTTTAATGACATTTTAAATAATACTATTATTTAATTTTTTTCCACTTTTGTATACTAATGTTGTAGCTAATTTTTTTTTTTAAAATTATTGCAAACCACCTTTAATCCCACATTGGAGTGAAAGATGGAAAATTCAATAAATAAATAAATAAATAGTCATCACAGACAATAGTTGTATCACTGTTGAAATATCTCTTTCACCAAAATATTTGTGACTGAGACCAACAACACTGTTCTTGCTGGTTGCTTTTTCTTAAAAATAACATCAGTTAATCATGTATGTATCTCAATGGGTCTATCTTATAGTTTATATATAATTTTTTTGGTCCCTCCATACCTCCTGCATACGTACATTTCTTCTTAAACTCACTCCACCTCTTCTAGTGAGTGGGTAGATGAGAAAAGGGATTTTCTAATCTTCATGTGACTTTTTTTTTTCCTGCTGAGCTCAAAACAAGGGTGACAGGAGTTGTAAAATCATTCATGGGATTACATTCTGGTAAAGTTCTTAGTGTAGTATAGTAAGATAAATTTAAATGCCAAACCAGAATTCACATAAATATAATGCTCATCTTCTTTTCAATGTAAGTATTGCTTTTTTTTTTGCTTTTGTTTTATTTTGTTTTACTTTTTTTTAGATTTTTAGTGCAAACATAATAATGCAGGACTTCTTTACATACTTTCCTATCTCTGGTGCAACCCTCTTGGAAACTTGGAAGTTCAGTTATTTAACTTCTCCCTGCTTCTGTGTAATTAATCAAGCTCGACTTTCTCACATCCTGAATATATCTCAATGGGGGGATTTTGCTAGCCACAGTAAGAACAAGTGAAAAATCTCAACACATCCTTCTCAACAGGTCTTTGGTTCCAGACAATGAAAGTAATAAGCTTTGGAAACATCCTGGCACTGTGATAATGGAGGAATATAAATATCTTGGCTAGATTTAAAGGAATGCCTTAATTGGCCGTATATTCCCTCCTGGTTTATGACTGACCTCCGAGATAATAATTTCATAGTGAGATAATAATCAAATCTGCCAGGTCTAGGGAGGAGGGTAAGCGGGCTCATATATTATACATTTGCACAAGACACCATGGTTCCGTTTCAAAAGTAATATATGGCTGAATGTGCTGTGCATCCATTATCTCTTAAAAGAGCACTAAATGATGCTGCAAGGTATGCAGATCTGGGAGTGATTGACAGGAAACTGAGTTATATTTGTCATTTTTCTAGGGCCGGACCAGTAATAGAACAATCCATTTCCTCCTTGAGATTTGATTACTGAGCAGGGGAAAAGCCACCGAAACCAAAAAAACCACAGCGATGCTGCTTTCTTAGTCCGCCGTCTTTACTACGACAGCTTTATGAAGCCTTCTTCCTCATATCCTATGTTGGAGGCATATTATTTAATCAGGAAAAAAAAAAGCCAGAGCAGATTCCTAGTTCACTTGTGACTTATGAAGGTAACTGTGACAATAACCTTTGTGTGTTTTGCTCAGAGTGTTATGGGTTCTTTAAAAGTTGGATTACTGTAAAGCAAAAATTATATTGTGGGAACGAAGGGGGAAAAAATTAAGCATGGGAGCATGTGATGATCTATGGGTATAGTGTGATCAAAGTAGAAGAACTATGCCTTTTATAGTAGAACTAGGTCATGGGGGGTACAGCTTCATACCCCAGTTCAATGCCCACCATGTTATAATAGCTTAGATTGAAAGATTATCATAAATCCACTTCCAGTTACCAGGGGCAGCTGGCGGATCTGACACTGTGGATTCAATGCATCTGGTCTAGGCTTTAAGGCCACTCTTCTTACAGCTGCTGTGGATTCCAAAGTTGCTAATCAGGTCAACAGTGTGACACAGCAGCTAAAAAAGCCAATGTGATTCTCGGCTGCATCAATAGGAGTATAATGTCTAGGTTAAGGGAAGTAATAGGGAACCACTCTATTCCACTTTGGTCAGACCTCACCTGGAGTACTGTGTCCAGTGTCGGGCGCCTCGATTCAAGAAGGATACTGACAAGCTGGAGCACGTCCAGAGGAGGGTGACCAAAATTCTAAAAGGCCTGGAAACCATGTCCTAAAAACAGCAGCTTAGGGAGACTGGATATCTTTAGCCTGGAGAAAGGAAGGTTAAAAGGTGACATGATAGCCATCTTTAAATATTTGAAGGGATATTATATGGAGGGTGGAGGAAGCCTCTTTTCTTCTGTTCCAGAGACTAGGACATGGAGCAATGGCTTCCAACTCCAGAAAAAGCAATTCCATCTAAACTGTAGGAGGACCCACCTGAAGGTTAGAGCAGTTTGATAGTGGAACATGCTGCCTGGGAGTGTGGTGGACTCTTCTTCTTTGGAGGTTTCTAAAGAGAGGCTGTATGACCATCTATTGGAATGCTTTCATTATGTATTCCTTCATGGTAGGGGGTTGGACTCGATGGCCCTTGCAGTCTCTTCCAACTCTATAATTCTGTGATTCTGGATGCTGGACCCTATTTCCTAACAGGGGTTTGCACTAGGACAGTTTCTGTACTATCTGGAACTGCTGTTGGAGGAGCTGAAGGATTTGTCACATACTCAGTGGTGGATCACCTGGCCACTTCTTCTGTTAATATTTGCAAAGTGGGGAAAATCCTGCTCAGCGGTAGTGTCCCCGGACAAGAAAAACCCTTATAGCTCTATTGGCCACTGCTTTGCTGCTTCAATTATATTGTGACAGGCAAGTGGAGCAAAATCTGAGCTCTTTTCTTAAAGACTATGATGGTGCCTGATAAGAACTAAGGGCGCAGGCAATTCAGAAGGTGAACTATTTTCCTGGAAACATTAAAATCAGCTTTAGCACCTTCACCCTTGTCTCTGTTCTCCAAAGATTTACTTGATTGACACCCATCCATGGTAAATCTCTGTCTTGATCCGGTGATTATTTTGTGTTTTGTACGTATGTGAAGGATGCTAATTTTTTTGTTTCAGAGAGCCAGTGTGGTTTAGTGGTATGATCGTCAAAGTAAGACCCCAGGAAACGAGACCCCCCACTCAGCCATGGCAACCCGCAGAGTGACCCTGGGCAACCAATATACTCACATCCACAGAAAAAGGCAATGGCAAACCTTCTCTGAAGAAATCTTGACGTGAAAACCCAAAGAGTTAGAAAGGTGTTGTGGTTTTAGTGCTGTACTAGCACTCTGGGAGACCAGAGTGCAAATTCCTGCCCAGTCATCCTTGGGGTGGTTTGGGGAAGTCACACTATCTCAGTTTGAGACAAAGGCAATGTCAAATTTTCTCTGGAGAAACCTTGCCAAGAAAACCTTCTGAAAAGGTCCCCATCAACTGGAATAAACCTGAAGACACATGACAACAAAAAATAAAAAATCTTTTTGCTGTTTTGTCAGGTTTCCATTTCTTATTTTCCAGCTGCTTCCTTTTGGTCCCTAAAGTGTTGGCATAGCTAAGGTTGGGAATTGCAGATTGAATGAAATTTACACTTCCCAATCTGAACGCAGACAGTAATACATTTAAACCTTGAACTTTGTGCTTTTTTTTAAGTCTGTGATGAAGTTTGCAAAAACAAATATACAGAAAGAAAAGATTTCTAACCTTAAAAAGAAATGCATTGAGCTGGAATTTTATCGCTAGTAATGTCATGATGTAAGATACAAAAACAACACATAAAAATGATTTTTGGCACATCTTTGACCAGAAGAAAAAGACAGATGAACACTTGCTTTGCTTTAAAATCAGTGCAGAAATACAGGAAAATAGATTACAGCAGTGGGTGGAAGACTTCAGCAACCTGTGATCCAGGTTTTTTCTCAGTGATGCTTGGAAAGACTTATGGAGGACAGATAGATATATGTTGCTATTATGATGTATGGTACATTGGACAGTACAGAAAACACTTTACAAGAGTAAGGATGGAAAGAATATCCAAAAATATTCAAATGTCAGATGAAATATGTGTTTTTCAAGTGTGTGGAGGCCCTGATGGAGAGAACACTACAATGGCCTCTCCACTTTCATGAGGGTTCAGGGTGCAGAACCCTCATGAAAGTGGAAAAACTGTGAACAACTCCTCACCACTCCGATTCTGATTCCCTTCCGGGCTCCCCCCTTCCTGATCCCAAGCAAAATGGAAGCAAATGCAGGGGAGGCTCGAGTGAGCCTTAGTTTTCCCCTTCTCCATTCCATGCAAAATGGAAGGGAATGGGGATGGCGGAGGGCTTGTACGAGCCTTTCTTTCCCCCTCCCATTCCTATGCATATTGCCCTGGTGTGGAGAACTCGCATGAGTCTTCCTCACCATTTCCTTCTATTTTGCCTCTGTATAAGTTCTCCATGCCAGGGCAAAATGCATAGGAATGGAGGGGGGAGCTCCAGAGGGGGGAAAGAAAGCCCATGCACACATTCCCCACCCCCATTCCCTTCTATTTTGCATGAGAATGGGAAGAGGGAACTTTGGAGGGGGAGAGGAAGGCTCATGTGAGACTTCCCCCCACACCTTTCTGTTTTGCCTCAGCATGAGTTCCCAGCAGAGGAGCAAAGTGTGTGAGAATGTGAGGAGGAGAATGGGGCAAAGGCAGGAAGGCTCACAAATAATCAACTTTGCAAAGGTTGAACCTGCAACTGTGGTGGGACGACTGTAGACAGATGACAATTTTCACAGTGCAGGACACATCCTTTACAAAAAAAGTGTATTTTTCTTTAAAAGATGCATTTTGTGTGCAGAAAACAAATTTCAAGTGTAGAATACATTATTTTGTGTACAGAAAATAACACTTCTAAACACAGTCAGTAGTGCTGAAGTGGTTTGAGCGTTCAGCTATGATTTTGGAGACTAGGCTTGAAATCCATGCTCAGCTATGGAAATTCACCAGGTGACTTTGGGCAAGTCACACTCTCTTGGCCACAGAGGAAGGCAAAAGCAAATCCCCTCTGAACAAATCTTGCCAAGAAAACCATGTGACAGGTTCACTTTGGGGTGGCCCTATGTCAGAAATTACTTGAAGATACAGAACAACAAATGCTGTTTTCTGGGGGGGGGAATCCCATGTGGGTATTTGGCTCTGAATAAGTCCCTATTTGTGCATAGTCCTAAAAAACCTGCACAGTTTACTTTCCTGCAGTAAAGTAAAACATGGTGAAATTATGCATAATTTATGATTTCCATCAATGTTATATGGGAGTAAGCTTCTTCTCCATGGGAAGTCCCAATGACAATGACTTTTTCACAGCAGAATGGGCTGCCAAGAGGTGGTGGTAGAATCTCCATCTTTGGAGGTCATTAAACCGAGGTTTGACGGACATTTTTCAGGACTGGTTTACTCATGTTTCCTGCATGGTAAATGCCTGGACTAAGATGGCTCTTATGGTTCGTTCCAGTTCTAAGATCCTGTGATTTCTATGCCCTCTGAAAGCAATCTCAAACTTACTAGCGATGTAATGCTGTACTTATATACCTGGAATTAAGTCCTGTTTCAATGGGTCTTCCCTCTGGAGACATATATCAAGGGTTTTGGTGTAAGTGGCTATTTCATTGAGGCACAATGATCTTGCCTTGTGTTCCATCATCATGGAGGGCTGCAAAGGGTTTTCACTGGTAAGATTTCTCCCTGAAGGCTGAAGATGACAGATGAGATCGCACATGATTGTTCATCACTCTGTGACTTTATCAAGTGATGACATCTGTGTGAAACAGGTCATATAGGTAAGAGAACAAAAAAAAAAGAGCTTTCCATATTGTATTGCAACACACACAAAAATGAACAGAGTTGGCTCTAAAGAGCTATTGGCTTGTCTCATGGAATCTTTACTGAGAAACAAATCAGCTACTGATTCAGTGGATCTACCCTACCTGGAACTAACTAAGAGGTTTCTGGTCATTCAAATGTAACCTCCTTATAGACACACACACACTCCATAAGCACATTAAATACTCATCAAGGTTCTCTTCACCAATATATTAAGAGGTGGACATTTCTTCACCTTGCACAATCCTTGTTCAAAGTGAGAAGACTCACTCTATGTGAAGGGAACCCTGAAAAATAAGACCCTCTAAGTGGATGCTTTCTGGAATCTATAGACAATGGGTTTTTGTCCCAATCACTTAATGAAGCAATCAATGTCATCAAGGAGGGATTTCATTCTTCTTCTTCTTCTTCACGGATGCTTTCAGTTTCTGCCACAGACTGTCCTTGCTTCTCAGCTTCCCGTCTGCTAGAGAAAGTGATTTCTCCCTCTTCCGGATCTCCCTCACTAGTTGGTGAAAGACATCATCCACGTAGAAATGCAAAGCAGCAGAGGTCTCAAAAAAGGGGCAACCATATTCTCTGGCCAAGCTCATGCCTTCTTCTCTGGAGACCTACAACAAACAAAACAAACAAAAAACGCTTTTTAAGAGTAGCAGCCAACCTGTGTGGACTGACTATGGCCCAAGTCTGATGAGATCCCAAGAAATGTTATTTTCATGCTATTGCAATCCACTTATAGTTTTTATGGACTGCTCATATTGGAGACCTGAGATCATTGGCTGGAATTCTGCCTGAGATTTCTGTCTATGTAAGTGGACTTTGGTCTGAGGAGAACATAATAGAGCAGTTTTAAGCTTCCATATTCAACAAGGGGCTCCTGTGATTTTACTATACAGGGGTGCAGCAACATGACTGTTCCATGTTGAGACCACTGTGCAACAAGTGCCAGTGCGCATCTGTCGCTCCTGATGCCCATCTGGACAATGGCTTGGGTCTTCCAATGCATCTTTGTAATTCACTGAGAGGGTTCCACAGTATCTCTGCCACATAGCTAAATATGTGTAAAGTTACACAACATAGACCATGATACATAGCCAATCATCATCATCATCATCATCTCTACTTTTTCTCCAGTAATGGGACTCAAGGTGGTTTACAAATTATTAAAATCAGGAAAAATTAAAAGCCATGCAAATATAATGGAAGAATTTGGCTTCTGAAGTAGTTAGATCCCTTTTATATTTTCTTAAATTTTAGTGTATAGTCAGCCCTCCACATCTGTGGATTTAACTTTTGTGAATCTGATTATTTTCAAGTTTCTCCATCCCCTCTCCCCTCTCCTCAAGCACTTCTTTCCGGGGGGGGGGGCAGGGGACCTTCCAGCTTGCCAGCTCTGATCAGGCCCCACAGCTCTTTAAAAACCTCCCTCTCGCCCTCTTCCTGTTCCTCCACCAGCTGCTGCTTAGTCAGATAAGTGCAGCTTGCAGTCCAGTTTCTCAGCACCAGAAACCCTCCCAATGCTCCACTCAAGGAAGGAGATGTGCAAGAGAGAGAAAGGTCTATAGGGCCACCACGCCAACCCACACCCTTTCCCTCTCTTTTCCTGACCTGAGCCATTTCTGCACTAGACTGTTATAGCACTATGATTCCACTTTCAACATCCTATGGAATCCTGGGGTTTGCAGTTTTGGGAGGGGCCAGCTGGCCCCTCCCAAAACTGCAAACCTCAGGATTCCATAGGATGTTGAAAGTGGAATCATAATGCTATAACAGTATAGTGCAGAAATGGCCCTGGTGTGGACCTTGGGTGCCCACTCTTCTCACCATGCCTCAGCTCCCTTCCCACAGACATGTGTGCGTATATGTGCATGTACACACACACACACACACACCCTTTGATATATGCAGTTTTCCCACTTCCATGGGGGTCCTACATCTCAAACTCTAGTGAATGTATAAGGATGACTATACTTCTTTTTCTTCATTTTGTACAAAAATTTCTTTTTCTGTGGCTGTGATTCCAACTGTGAATTCGATTGTTCATTTTAAAATTAATGCACACACACTTTAAAAAGCCATACAAAAATATCAAAGTTATGCTTTTTTAAGAAGAACACAACAATCTGTATAGTTAAGACAATTAAAAAGTCAAAGGCAATATATAGAAATCAACGAAACATCACAGAACCCCATTTTGAAGGCCATCACAGACAATTCCTGAAAGGCTGGTGGAATAGGAATGTTTTCTCTGGCCAGCAGAAGAAAAGAAAGAGAGAGCCACTTAAGTCATCTTAGGAAAGAGTTCCAAAATGTGGGAGTAGACACCAAGAGGGCCATCTCCTCTGTTCCCACCAAATAAACCCCAGTAGGTAGTGGACCACAGTGAAGAGTCTCTCCTGAAGATCTAAGATGCATAACAGGCTCTTATGTACTATTTGGACCTTCCGAATGTCTGACCCAAGCCATATCAAGCTTTATAGGTCATCATCATCATCATCATCATCATCAGTCTTTTTCAAGAAGCAGAGGTCAGCAGCTGCATTCCCACTCTCACCACTGGTACTCCAAGTGTGCCCAGAAATGATTTGTTTGTTTAGTATCTCATTTTTCTCCTGGAACAGGGTGTCATATCACTTCCAGTTTTGTTTTCAGATTATTTTCAGCTGCCACCCCTTGAGAAGGAATTAGTAGGCCATAGAAGGATAGATTTACAGCTGTTGGGGACCATTTGAGGGTGAAAAAACCCCACACTCTTTTGAAATTAACAGGGTCTCTGGGGGCTTCAGTGACCCTCTTGAAGGAAGGTGAGTACCACAAAATAGGGTTCCACAATCCAGTGGCTGCATATTTCCCACTCCTGCTTTTTAAATATATTTAATATAAACCTCAGAAATACACAATCTCTCTTAGTTTCAGAAATGTCTTTGGCTTCTAATGAATTATTTTTGAATTAAGTATGTGCCTGCCTAATTGAAATGAGAACTTATTTATCCTTGTTTGCCATAACCTAAATTCTTCCTCCCCTCTCTATCCATTCTCCAGTGCTAGTTTTAAAAGCATTAGCTCCACAGAGGCAGGAACCTGTCTTCTCTCCATCCCTTTGTGAAATGCATATTGATCTTAATACTGTATGAACATGTCTAGATCCATAGAGACATAGAATCATAGAGTTGGAAGGGGCCTCATGGACTGTCAACCCCAACCTTCTGCTCAGGGCAGGATCTCCAATTACAGCATCCCCAGCATGCAGCTGTCTAGCCTCTTTTTGAAGATATCCAAAGGAAGAGACCCTACCACCTCTCTAGGTAATTGGTTCCATTGCTGAACCACTCTCACTGTCAATAAGTACCTTCTAATGTTCAATCAAAATCTATTTTCCTGAAACTGCAAAGCATTAGATCTGGTCCTACTCTCTGCAGCAGCAGAGAACAAACTTACGCATCCTCTCTGTGACAGTCTTTGATGTATTTAAAGAATGCAACTATGTCATCTCTCAATCTTCCCTTCACCAAGATGAACATGCTCAGCTCCTTCAACCTCTCCTCATATGTTTTGTTCTCCATACCTCTTATCATCCATGTTGCCCTTTGCTGAACCTATTTTTGTCTATACCCAACTTGTCTATATCCTTTTTAAAGTGAGGTACCCAGAACTGAATACATTTCTCCAGATGAAGCTTGATTAGAGCAAAATATGGTAAAATTATTATTTCCTTCGACTTGGAGAATTCTATTAATGCAGACCTTTTTTTCCCTGCAGCTTTACACTACTGGCTCATGTTCAACTTCTGGTCGACAATAACCCCAAGGGCCTTTTCACACACAGTACTGCTGAGCCATGTACCCCCATTCTATACTTATACATTTGGTTTTTGTGGCCTAAATGTGGAATTTGGCATTTATTTCTATTGGTTATCACTTTAGTAATTTATCTGTAATTTTCTAATTTATCAAGGTCTTTTGAATTCTGTTCCTATCTTCCAATGTGTTAGCCACCCCTCCAAGTTTTGTATCATCCAGAAATTTGAAAAGGATCCCCTCCACTCTATCATCTAAACCATTGATTTAAAGAAATATTGAAGAATGTTGGTCCCAGAACAGAACTAGGTGATCTTGATTGTGGCAAAGTTGCTTTGGGGTTAGCTATCTGGAATATCAGTGCAACTTGATGGTTGGTTCCTAAGCAACAGGAATAGCACGTCAAAAAGGAAAGCTAGCACAGTGGTGTACATGGGAGGGGCATATAGATGGGAGGAATTCTATATAAGGAAAAGTTCCTATGTGACTTAAGCCAGTGGTTCTCAACCTGTGGGTCCCCAGATGTTTCTAGACTTCAGCTCCCAGAAGTCCTGAGCACTGACCATAGTGGCTGGGGCTTCTGGGAGCTGAAGTCCACAAACATCTGTGGACCCACAGGTTGAGAACCACTGCCTTAAGCCTTCAGTAAGAACTAGACAGAGGGAAGGTGGCTTGGGTGGGATTAAGCTCACGAATTGGGGTCTGAAGCAGGGATTGATTGTCAAAGTCTGTCAGAAGCTTAACCTGTTGATGTATCAACACTGGACCATAATAGAACTCAAACAAGTTACTTTATTTCTGCCACTACTATCATAAATGTTGCAGTTTGTTTTAGAACAACTGAGTCAACCTGAGTCGTTTAAAGTCACTGGTAATAAACAGAACACACTACTCTAAATAAACAGTTTGGTCCTGAGGAACAATCAAAACTCCAGCTCTGCTACACAAAGGTTGTGACAAAAGGGTAGAGTCAGGGCAAAGTGATAGTGACAGGGTGACTTATTGGCCTGGAACTGCAACACCAATATGAGGGAGAATAAGGAGCTGTCACACTTACTCTGTTATCAGACTTAATTTGTAACCCAGATTCCTTAGAACCACAGAGTTGGAAGAGACCACAATCAAAGTTTCCCAACAGAATGGCCATCCAGCCTCTGCTTAAAAATCTCCAAAGAAGGAGACTCCACCACACTCCTCTGAGGCAGCATCTTCCACCGCAAAACTGCTCTGACCATCAGGAAGGTCTTCCTGAGGTTCAGGTGGAATCTCTTTTCCTGTAGTTTGAATCCACTGCTGCTTGTCCTAGTCTCTGGAGGATTAGAAAACAAGTCTACTCCCTCTGTGATAAGACATCCTTTCAAATATTTAAACATGGCTATCATTATAAAGTTCTCTGCTGATGCATGGAAGCTGTCATTCCTCTTTTGGGGGACTCTGTATTAATCCCAGTTAGAATAAGAGAAGGGGAGAATATAAATCCAAAAAAATAACAAACAAACTGGATCCCAGCTATGCCGTTGCACATTCTTAGATGGTGCATAACTATTGGTCAGTGCCTTCCAGTGATGTAGACTCAAGTCAATTGACTCAGACTCAAGTCAGACTTAAGTTGAAGTAGACTGTGGAGGAGGGTCAGTCTAGGTAGCCTTAATACTCTAAAAAAGTGTTAGAAGAAATCCTCCAAAAGTGTGTGTCAGGCAAGTCAAAGTATGTTTCTCTTGCAAGATGCTGAGCTCTGCTAGTAAGATAACGGTGAAGGCTCAGCAGAGTTTCTGTCTTCATTACAAGGTTAGGACATGGTGTGTATTGTTGCTTGTATATTCTGTAAACCATTTTCTGGAATGTAAACAACTGAGAAGTAAAGGCTACAGCAAAACCTCTGCAAAGGAGGGGCAAGAAGAAATGCGATAAAATCATTCTTTTAACTGAGTTCAGGGCCCTTGGCATATTGGCCAGCCAAGGAGCCCGGCCGTAATTTGCAAATTAACTTTTAAATAAATTCTCATTTTCCTACTTTGTGGTCTCCTTGTCTCTGAGCTCCTGCAACAAAGTGACTCGACTCAGACTTGACTTGGTAAAAATTACACAGTGACTTGGCTGGACTTGACACTTGACTTGCTGCCCTTGGTTCAGTAACATAAAACATTCTTCCAGAAAGCTTGCAATTTACTGGTCACATGACAACCTGTCTCAAGCCCAAAGTGTGGATACACTTCTCAGAGGGAAAAGCAAATGGGCTTGAGGTGAGGTAGCCTGTCCCTGCTTCATATAGGAGGAGCTTTCTAAAACTTTTCCTAAGAACAGAAGGCAAATTTGCAAATGAGAAGTAAGAAGGATCTTATTCCCCACTTTCGAAGCTGCAGATGGCAAAATCATAAAAGTAGAGGGATAACTCTACTTAAATTGTTAAAACTTACTCTATTTGACTCTGTCCAGAAATTCTAGAATACAGATTTCGGTATAAAGTTGACTTCCAGACTTGGGACTTGACTTGAAAGTATCTTGCAAGGACTTGAGACTTGCAGTAAAAGACTGGTGCCTTCAGTGTACCACTTTATGCACTGGGAGTGCGGAAATATCCACTCTGCATTCCCCTTTGTACAACGGGATAATAACCAGATACCCAATCAGTTACATAAGGTCAGTATTAAGCAAAGGGGTGATGTGGCACATCTGCTACCTAACTACATGAATGTAGATTTATACTATGCAGGAATGATGGAGAATCTCAGCTGACATTATGTTAGGGATAACACCTGTAGATGGCATAAACATACAGTGGCGTGGCTCAGAAATGTGTTACATGATGAACACTGATTGAGCTACTAGGAGGTATTGAACAAAATGGGAAATGAATGATTCACTGGGAATTCAAAACTAGAAATTGGATCTTTTAAAGTTCTGATATTCAACAGAAAAATGCTGGGAAATCCCTGCTCCTTCAAATTCACCACTTTTATTAGATTTTATATGACTCAAACAGAGGCAAAGGGGAAAGAAAAATGTCTCTATCAATTGCAAATTCAATTTGGCAAAAAAAAAAAAAAGAGCTTTGTAAAAAGCCCTTCATCCTCTTCTTGTGTAAATATCAAAGTAAATAATTCTCAAATCTCTTTCCTTACCCTTCCATTGGTACTCAAGGTGCACATTCAAATATAGATGCACTTTTAATGGAATGGCCACTTCTCACTGTTATCCCAAATAATTTTGTTATCTCATTGGCAACCCTGTCCTGGGGTCTACAATTTTGATATTAAAATATGATTCAATGTGCCTGAGAGGTCACCCAGGTGGGCACGTAGGCAGCAATGGTCAAAGATTGAAAACCAGGTCAGGCGTGTAAAATTCCCAGTCACGTAGCCCCAGGAGACCTCAAGCTGTGCAAACCCACAACAAAAAAAGGGTCTTCAGCCCCTGAGAAGCCGACTTGAGGGGATTAGTGTGTCTGCCCCAAGTTCAGCAAATCAGGCGAGGACCATTTACATGAAGTCATACCACAAACTAACACAGCCGAAGTTCCTGAGACTTTGGCAACACCTTGCAATCCCACCACGCAAAGGAAATTACCATGGTGGAGCTTCGTTATCACTCCAACACCCATTGTTCTCCCCAGGAAAGGATTAGTCCTCCAGGGTTAGGGGTTCAGGACCCTTGCAAAAGTGGAAGAATCACAAATATCAGAATGTGTGTGTAGCTGTTGAAAGAAAGCCAAGGCATGGTGTGGAGAATGGGCACCCAGAGTACAAACCAGGTCAGGGAAAGGAGAGGGAAGGAGGGTGGGTTGGTGTGGTGGCCCTATACTTCCTCTCTCTTGCCCATTTCCTTCCTTGGCTATGTATGTGGGGAGCGGGAGAGGGAAGAGGGTTTGAGAAATTGGGGCTGCAAGCCATCTTTAGCTCTCCAGGCAGTGGCTGGTAGAGGAGCTGGAGAAGGACCAGAGGTGGTTTCTTAAAGATAGAATCTCTTTGCTTGTTGTTTGAATACATTGGTCCAGGTCTTAATCTCCAGAGCAGTTGAAAATGAGCTTGCTCCATGTTCTACACTAAAGAGTTGTAGCACTTTTATATCACTTTAAGTGCTGTGAGTGCACACCATGGAATCATGGGTTTTATTGTTGAATGAGCTGCTTAGAATTTACTGTGGAAAGCTGCAGCCCAGTCCCCTGAACTACAATATGACCACTGTCTAGCAAAGGCCCTTTCTGCACCCTATCTTTTCGCACTGACATCCGGTGGGGTCCTGGCATTGGTGCTGCTGGGAGGGAAGCTCAACAGGAGAGCTTCCTTCCCCACTGGCTGCCTTCACAATGAAGGAAGTGTGATGGCCCCACCTCTTCCTTCTGCAGCCCAGCCAGATACCTTCCCAGACTGTGATCGGGAAGAAAATGCAGCCATTGCACTTCCTGGTCTTCCACATGACAAGTAAGTTCACAATAGTGGCGTGATCATGGGTCATTGACCGGGACTCTGTGATTGCACTGCTTGGGGAGGGGAGAAAGACAGGACTACTACGACATCATGCAGAACGGTTGTCGCAATCCCATCCTTCTCCCATCTCTACGGTGCGTTGGGAGGGTGGCATGGGAAGGGCCAAAGAATTCTAAGTACCCCACCAAACTACACATTCTAGGATTCCTTAGGATGGCATAATGGCAGTTAGACATGTGCCAAACTATGTAAAGTAAATCTATGATTGTTGAACTATAGAACTGCATCTATATAGTATATGTAAACTCTTGAAGGGTAGACCCTTGAAACAGTGAATGGCGCCTGGTGTTTAGGGGTAGGGACATCATAATATAAACAGCCAACAGCAGCCTAATTCTGAGTTTCAATCAGTGATCAGTCACTGGCTGTGTCTAGTGACTCAGGGATGCCACTTGATTGATGTGTAAATGGGCATAACAGCCAAAAAAAAAGCACCTAAGACAAATAAAAATATAGCCTACTGTTTTGCTTATGGCCATGAGACCTTGGCACCTTTACCTGCTTCCAGCTTCTTGCCTGATCCATGTTTCCTGACCCAGCTGACATTTGTCTATAGCTGCCAGACAACCTTTCTATGTCCTAGTCTCCTCATGTTCTATTTCTAGTTCCAATACAACAAAGTGGACTTTGAGCACCATATTATGCCTATTCTTATCCTCCTGCTAATCTTAGAAGTCCCTTCCAGATGAATTTGGTTTTCACCACGGTTTTTTTCCCCCTCATTTTACTATAATTCCCAGATTCCCCTTTCCTGTCTGGGAGATTATGGGAGCTATAGTACTAAAAAGTAATATTTTTAAGCTCTGACTCTGACTAGGTCATCCATGCCATGGTTGGAAACATATTTGTGTGGATGCTGTTGTCACTTCTCAAAGCCACTGTACTATCAACACAAAGTATGACTGGTATCCTGGTGATGTTTTAAGTATACATAGAATCATAGAGTTGGAAGAGACCACAAGGGTCATTGAGTCCAACCCACTGCCATACAGGAATACCCCATCCATGAATTCCCAACAGAATGTGGTTGTGAATAGAATATACATTCCCTTAGGCATGTGGTTATACATTTTTGGCCATGGTGTAACATCTGTATTCAGTTCACAGTGGTATAAGTCAAGTTTTGCAAGTATAACTGCTTCACATGCAGTTTCACATTTGTGGATGGTTCATAACTGCTTATCAATTGTCAATGTGCCCTTTCATTCAATGGTATTGCAGAAATAGCCAGCACATTCACAGACGCGCAACTGATTGCTCAGTGTTGATCTTCAGCAGAAGGGTAGTATAGAATAACCACCACTTAACTGCATGTGTGCAGATTTAGGCCCTTTCCACAGTAGCCTCCCATCCCAGCAAGGGGACGGGAGAGGAGTGGGACTGCAATGACGCTTCTGCATATTGTTGTCATGGTCCCGTCCTTCTCCCATCCTCAGATGGTACAATCGTGGGTTAAGTCATTGATGGGTTTTCCCCATCAATGTCCTGTAATCATGCTGCCATCCCACACTTACCTGTCCTGCAGAAGAGCAGGAAGCGTCATGGTGGCACTTCCTGCCCAGCACAGCCTGGGAGAGTACATGGCTGTGTTGCAGAAGGAAGAGCCATGTCCATTGCACACCCTTTTGCAGGAAACCAGTCCAGTCTGGAGGGGAGTGCTCCTGTCATGTTCCCTTTCCCCGGCACAGCCGCTTCCAGGATCACCACTGGAGGACCATGACAGAAGGTAGGTTGCAGAGAGGATCTTACACTACATAATTACAATGTAAAATCTCAGCTTCTCATTAAAAACTTGAGACAAACTTTCAGCTTTCTGGTACATTTGAGTAGCCCACATGACCTCACAAAGCACAGAAACATTTACTGACTTCTAGTTGTGTGTTTTTTCTTCTTTTAAAAAAGACCATTAAAATTCTGGTTGTGGCTTTTGCCAGCCTCCCCTCCAAAATTACAAGTAAGATTAAATGGAACGCTGACAGTGTGCAGAGGAAGTGATGGATGACCTGCCATCTGTAAAGACAGCTAACGCAGTGCTAAGGTCAGCTGCCGCACACCAAAAGGACAGAGAGGAAAGGGAGGAAATGGCCAAGATCTGGTACACAGCTTGGCAGGCCCTGCCAATCTTGGGGACCCACTTGACAGGCATTTCTGCAACACCTTGGGGAGAAAGGAAGCAAGAAAACAAATCAATACACTCACATGAACACCCACACAAATAGTTGAATAGTTGAATGAAGTTAACAGTGCTATTTTCAGATGGAACCTGCATCTCAGAGGGATACTATAAAACTGACGCAGATTTAACACAATGATTGAAAACAGGTGTGCATAAAAAGCATCAAACTGTTCAGCTTCTGCCTTCCTTGATGGTCTCTGTTGGTGTGGGAGTGATAAATTGCTTCCAGTGGCATTTATAGAATTGCCAGCATGTGAGTATGGAGTTCAGAGGACAGTACTGGAGGCAAAAGTAGTCTTGCTCCCCAAATTAAGGCCGTGCATCGTGTCAGGGCATCAAGCCTGTAGAAACAGAAATTTAAACTTTCTTTAAAGCATGGTTGAATCATGAGGTTTAACTATTGGAAAGACAGGCATGTGGGGAAGGCTGTGTCCCTTGAAATCAAAATAAGATGCAACAGGTTGTTCCAGCTTTGGGGTGACCATTGACTTATGGTTCCTGTATCTTGCATAAAGATCAGTAGTGGATGTCTGTCTCTCTTTCTAGCAACATCTTGTAAAGAAAAATCTTTTCCATTCCTTTCCACAGCCCTATCATTTTTACCTCTCCTTCAAACTTTCCTCAAACAGCATTCAAACTTAAGCCTTAAGAGTGCTTTTGCTCAGAGAGTTATCATTAATGAAAGCATCTAAATCAGTCTGGCAGATTTGGAGGCTGGTCGCTAAAGCAAGCAAGTGATAAATCTCTCCCTGTACACTGCATACCCGCAGCCACAGCAATCAGTACTCTCAGCTCAAGACAACCTGGCAGTCATTAGAGGCAGAGAGGTTGTCATGACAAGGTTGTGTAGGCCACAGGTGGAATGATAATCAGGACAAAGCCCCTCTTAAAACTGACTCATTCAGCCTGCCTGGCTTTCATTAGCTATAAAACCAAACTGCTTGAGGTCTTTATCCATCCTAACCTTGCACTAGGGATTGGAGACTAAAGCCCTTTCCAAATATTCTGTGATACAGCAGACATCTCAACATCTTATAGATGGAAACAGGGACACAGGAAGTGGAACAACATCGGGGCATTGCCAGGCAAAAAGAGAACAAAAATTATTAATGAAGATGAGGATGCTGTTACCAGGCTGTACACCCCCACTACAAGGTATGGTATAGTTGGCAAACATCATTTAGTTGACATGAATTATACACTGACATGGCTGTAAAGCTATGCTGGCAAAAGAGGACTAGCTAAACATATGTGCAGTGAAAGTGAGCCAGATGAGACCTCTGGGCATGGCCAGGTCATACTCAGGGAAGCTCCAGAGATAATGGATTTCAAATGTCCTTAAATGACTTGATTTTTGGAAACAATAGCACTCAAAAATGCCTCTGATTGTCTTCAACCCACTCCCTCTTCCCACCACATTTCTTCTTTGTTTCTTTACCTTTCCAGCCATCAAGGAGCTATCACAATTCCCATCAGTTGTTTGTCACCTAATGCTAAAAAACCATTAGCTCATTCTGGGGTCCCTTGTCTACTCTGCCAGAGAGCCATGAACAACTTCCCTCTTGGTGCAGAAAAAGAGTATTTAAATCCTGGCTCTCAGGTAGATAACTTATAGTACTGTGGACATAGGCTGTCACTCTGTTGCTCTGATTCCTTTTCTTCTACTACCGTCAGACCCTGAGTCTGAGCCACACTGCTTTGTCTCTCCTCTGCAGAATAGGTAAATATCACCTGCTTCAGCTTTACTTCTCACTAGCCGATTTTCTTCCCTTTTCCTTCTGTTGGCCTTGTGTGATTTTGAGATGGCTTGAATCCTGTGTGTGTCTCAGTGTTAATTCCTCCAATAAAACAAAACACTTTTTGAATCTCTGACTAGTGTCCCTGCAATAGTACCAATATACACAGGAGTGAAAGATTCTGCTAGGTTACCCCACTCTTGCAGGCCTCCCCTTAGAGCTAATATTGTCCACTGTTTCATGGAGGATCTGGCATCATGGGTGGACCTTTGAGTCACCCACCTTTTAGAGTAACAGCACAAAACTACTATTGCTAACAGAGAAACCATAGGAATTATGCACTGTTGAGGAAAGCCTGAAAAAAGATGTGGGAGGAGAAGCCTACTAGGGAAAGGCAAGACTGTCTTTTCCTCTTCCTCCTGCAGAGTTAGTTGAGTGAAAACGACTTGTTTAACTTTGGATTCAGTTCAGTTGAAGTATGTTGAGAACAAAGGGGGGAAATGAGAGTAAGAGAAAGTGACTGAGAAAGTGGAATGTCAGAGGATAAACAGGGTCTGTCAAGACCACTGGTGGAGCTGTCCTGAAGCTTACCAGGTGTTGTGTGTCTGTGCATAGCCTGCCTGCCTGAGTCTCCTCTGGAGTTGCTCACCCCTTCATTAGAGAATCATGGAAAGAGAGAGAGAGTAAAGGAAAAGACCTTTAGTTGGTGGAATTTTGTTAAGACTAAACAGAAGACTAAACAGTCCTCTGCTAAATCAGAGATGGGGAACATCTGTCCCTCCAGATGTTGACAAACTGAAATCCCCATCATAGCTAGTTAAAATGAGTCATGATGAAGAAGCCCAATAAACATCTGAAAACCTCAACATCCCTTGGTTAAATGAACAACAGCCTAAATTAGAGTCACCTATTCAAACACCCAATCCTCTTTCCTATACCCATTTCAGATTTTAGAGCCGTCAGGTTAGGATTATCCCAGAAGCTGAGATTTTAGTTCTCAAACATCCTTGTGATGTCACAAGATGGAGGTCTTGGTGATGCCATTAACTACTTGTAACAAACATGCCATTTATTTTAAAGAAAGTCTAAAGTAGGGATTGGATGAATCCAGAATTTTCCAAATCTGAATCCAGATCCAAATCCCTGGAAGGTTCTGTGAATCCACAAATCTCACAAATCTTGAATCCTCTCCAGGGGGCAGGAGAAGAGTGGAGAGTGCTAGATCATGCTCCCCACAACCTTCTGCTGCCAGCCCCAGGCAGGATCGTGCCAGGGGTGAGCAGCAAAAGAGAAGGGAGTACCAGACTGTGCTCCCCACCACCTCCTCCTGCCTGCTGTGGGCCTGATCGGTGTGGCTGTCAATGGGAATAGAGCGAGGAGCACAGGGTCGTGTTCCCCAACATCTCCTCCCCCCGCCCCTGCCGGATCACACCAACGGGGATAGGAGGAGGTGTGGATTCGAAAAAATTGATTCGCCTATTTTGGCCCAGGAATTCGGATCTGCGAATCTCAAATCCTTGCCCAGGATTTGAGGATTCAGTTGGCCCATCCCTAGTCTAAACAAAAACACACACACACACACACACACACGTCCCATAGCAGGGCACTTTTCCTGAGATGACTATCACTTTCCTTGATGACTGGAATCATTATATGACTCCAGATGACATCAGAAGACTTGCGTAATTTTGATCAAAGCTACTCTTCCATCAAGGAGAGAGTCTTTTGCTAAAATAGCAATATATCAGGGAAAATGTCCATCATTAATCTGATCTCCTGTTCAGCTCAAGAAAATTATAGCCCTCTTACAATCAACTGCCTGCCCCAAGAACTGTGCACTTAACACTGTTTATACAGGCTAGGTGTTAAAACCACTAAATCAATCTGCAATTTAACACAGTAAAGTTGGAAGAACACCGGCACAGCTGCTGTCTTGCCTCAAAAGTGACACTTTTACCCCTGAAAGATTCCTCTTGTCGAGGGCAGGATTGATGGGAGAGTGTAAGGCAATATTATACTAAAAAAAAAATGTTTCAGGAACAATGGCCTGAGGGCCCAGGCTCATAAGACACTCTGATCACCTTGCAGCATCCCTAGTGTCTAACATAATGCTGTGAAGATCTCCACATCAATCACCAAAGAGAGTGATTAAGAGTCGATTTTTTTTCCCCAAAGTGTTTTGCACATTTTTGAAATTATCTGTAATCTATAAAGCTGTGCTGATTGCAATGCCTTTTCAAACATTATTGATGATTAGAAGAGGGCTGCAAGGAAGACTTTTTAAAAATGCATTTGAACGTACATATCTATGAGAAGGTAAACAAGGGAGTGGATTGGAAGACACAACTGTGATTGCCCCTCTACTCAGGAGGAGAATGCCTTAGTGCCCTGATATTTCCTAGATAAACTATGGGATTACAGTGTAGGGTCTGATTCCATGTGAAATGAATTTTATATGGATTGGAAGGCACTGTTTGAACATTATATTTTCAGATGCATAGCCACTGGAACAGGAGGATAAATATTTGCATCAAGTGGACAGGCGGTTGCATAACTGATTGCCTTACTCAACCCAGCTCAAGCGCTCATTAATGGTTGATCTTGAAGTGCCTAGTGAGGTACCTCAGGGTTCTGTCCTGGGCCCAGTCTTCAGCATTTTTAAAGGACTTGGATGATAGAATGGAAGGCATGTTTATCAAATTTTCGCATGACATCAAACTGGGGATTTGGGGTGGGGTAGAGTTAGTGAATACTCAAGATAACAGGAAAAGAATTCAAAATTGCCTTTATATATTAGAGAATTAAGTTGAAACTAAGAAAGTGAATTTCAACAGGAATAAATGTAGCATGTGAAAAGGATCTAGGAGTCTTAGTAGACCACAAGCTGAACATGAATCAGCAGTGTGATGTGGCAGCTAAGAAAGCCAATGTGATTGTGTGCTACATTAATAGGAGTATAGCGTCTAGTTCAAGGGAAGTCATAGTACCACTCAATTTTGCTTTGGTCAGACTGCATCTGGAATACTATGTGCAGTTCTGGGCTCCACAGTTCAAGAAGGATCATGACAAGCTGGAACATGTCCAGAGGAGGGTGACCAAAACAGTAGAAGGTCTGGAAACCATGATCAATGAGTAGAGGCTTTGGGGTGGGGCGGGATACGTTAAGAGAAGGTTAAGAGACAGCACGATAGCTATTTTTGAATATTGGAAGGGTTGCCATATGGAGGATAGAGGAAGCTTGTTCTCTATTGCTCCAGAGACTAGGACATGGAGCAATGGGTTCAACTACAGGAAAAAAGATTTCATCTAAACATTCGGAGGAACCTCCTGATAGTAAGACTAGTTTAATAAAGGAATATACTGTCTGGGAGTGAGGTGGAATTTCCTTCTTTAAAGGCTTTTAAACAAAGGCTGGATGGCCATCTGCTGGGAATGCTTTGATGGTGTATTTCTGCATGGCACTTGACTTAGACTTGACAGCCCCTGTGGTCTCTTCCAGCTCTATGATTCTATGAAATGTAAAGTGCCACATCAAGGTAAGAAAAATAAAATGTGCAAATACAGGATGAGAAACATTTCTCTTGAAAGCAGTAAACGTGAAAAGGATACAAGGCTTTTAGTAGACCACAAGTTAAACATGAGTCAACAATTTGATGTGGAAAACAAAAAACAAAATGAAACAAAAAAAAAAAAGCAGTTCCAGGCTGCATCGACAGGATCATAGTGTCCAGAACTCAGTTGGATTATAATGTCGAGTTCTAGGCACCATCGTTCAAAAAAGATATTGACAAACTGGAGTGTGTTCAGAGAAAGGAAAGAAAGATGACCAAAGGCATGGAAACCAAACCTTGTGTTACCACCATGAACTGGCCTGGCTTTTGGTAAACTTTAGATATCATTTTTGATATCGCAATTTGGCCCTGTTTTGCCACCAGCCAAGTGTTTGTGAGGCCGCCGAACAAGCATAACGCTAAGCATGGCTATTAATTGATGAATCATTTCTGTTTACCCCTAAGCAAGCCAGAAACTGCCAGATCTGCTTTAGGAGACCTCCCGAAACAAACACCTTCATTATAAATGCACGTCAAAACAAAGAGACCTCTGCCCCGAGCGGGCATCCTGGCGAGCTGAGTGCTTAACTGCCAAGCTAGCTGCATCTACATACTGGCCATACTATTGGCAATTTGGACCCTAAATCAATCATGTAAATTCTGACCTTTCAGAGACATTGTCTCCAGCCCAAAGCTCATTGTTTTTGCCCCAGACCAGACTAGCCCACGGTCATTCTTTCCCTAATAAAAACCCCCAGTTCTGAGAGTTCCTTGGATCTCTCGCTGGACCACCCATTTGGACTACTTTGCCGCCGCTTCATGCTGCAAGTTCCTCTCGGCCGCCACGCTGAGTTTCCTTCTCTTCAATTGGACCTCTTCAGGACTATGAGAAAGGTGGCGTGTCACCCATTTCCCTCAAACTCTCTTTTCCATTTCTTAGCTAGCTGTGAGGTTTAATAAATATTGTTGTTGCTATTTCAACTGCCTGACTGCTCACTGACCCAACGCTGTATACATTGGGTAAATGATTCCCACTAAGTTACCCTGCCCCTCGTTAGCTTAAGAGAGTGCTCGAGTTAATTTCCCCATCTTGCTTGTGTTTGTTTTGGTTATTTGGGGCACCCCTCCCATGACCCCCAGTTCTCAGGGCAACACTTGATTATGTTTAGCTTGGTTATGTTTAGCTTGGAGAAGAGAGATCGAGATTTGGTGTGACTGCTATCTTTAAATATCTGAAGAAATTATTGCCCTCAAATGTGGGTGACTCAGGGCTCTACCTGCAATGCAAGTACCTCCGTGCAAATGTGAGGAATTAGCTAAAATTAGGAGGCCTATGACAGGGGGTAACCTAGCAAGATCTTTCTGCCTATGTTTACAGGGTGGAAAGAATCAGTCAGGGAAGAACCATTCAGAGATCCTAAGTGAGCTTAAATGTGTTTTACTGGGGAATTAATCACACAGACAGGATCCACATAGTCATGCAATTATACAAGACTAACTGAAGGAAAAGGAAGGAAAGTTTTAGATGTATGAAGGTTTCAGGGCATAGTGGGTGATATTTACTGGTCTCAAAGAATAGTGAGAAGGTAGCAATGACTTAGACTCACGTCTAAGGACAGTGCACAATCAGAAACTTGAGTAGTAGAGTGGCAAACAGCAATCGGCGTACTGCAAGTTGACTGGAAAAAAATAGAGGTGTATATACCCAATTTCTCCCTGGAGAGCAAGGGTGTGAATGGCTCTCTAGCCAAGGAAACAATGGAATTTGCAGAGTGGACAATGGGGTCTGGAATGGGTTAACAGTCTTAGCATTAGGTGACAAAGGGCTAATGGCCATCATGATAGCTCCATAATAGTCAGACGGGTGTGAGAATAATAGAGAAGTTTGCAGATCAGAGGGAAGAAGAGTTAAGACAATCAGCAGTCTGGTGGGAATCTCCCAGTCACTATGGTTTAAAAGGCAGAGTCATTGAGGCTAACTGCAAGCCTCTTATCTCTGGAGTTTCTTGGTGATTTCCTGCCTATAACCTGGCTACACCTAGAAGTCTTTACTGACCTAATTAGCAGCACATGTGTTCAACCAGTCTTTTCCTCTCAGAAACGAGTACTTAAATCCCAGGTTTTGTTCAGTCAACTTGAAGTACACCAATTGCTGATCATCACTCTGCCATTCCAATTTCCATTCATGTACTGTCCTTAGACTTGTGTCTAAGCCACATCACTTCTTTGCTGCTCTTCTGGATTGGTAAAGGCTTCAGTTAGACATGTATGATTGTTACTGCTTGGATCTTGTGTGTGTGTGATTGTTAATTCCCCCAATAAAACAATTAAACTTACTTTTGGATCTCTATCTGATTCTTCTCTGCACTAGTACTGGTAAAAATAGGTGTAAAAGATCTCACAAGGTTACCCTCCCACACACAGGCCTCCTCTTTGAGCTAATATTCCCCATCTTTTCTCAGAGGTACTGGCATCATGGATGGGCCCCTGAGTTATCCACATTTTGAGGGAACAATGGTTTGCTTCTTCCTCTTGCAACCAGATGGGTGGGGCTGCAAACAGCCAGTGTTATAGAATAATCAGTTGAGTTGACATACTTTCTAAGTAAGCTATTTTTTTATTGAAATTTTAATTACAGAGTTTTTACTTATAAGAAGCCTGTATTGTGCCTTAAGGGAGAGTGCAAAGCTCTGGTCACATGTCTCCATGGCAAGGTCTACCAGGAACTTGTTAAATACTTTCTTTCTCCCAGCAAAGAAAAGGGAGAGGGTGGAGGCTCTTGAACCCTTGCATTCTCCAAGACTGAGGGAAGGAAAGAAAGATTGGATCCCCAAGAAAGGACTTGGTGGCAGCACCACCACTTCTGCTGCACTAGGAAGAGGTGGGCAAGTCTAGAAAAAACTCAGCCATGTGGTTTGCCACATAAAGCTTTATCTGCATAAGATATGGTAATTAATGGCCCAATTTCCATCATTAGTCTTGACCAGAGACAAGCCATTGAATTGACAGGATTTACCTATGTGATGGCTCACCATTCAACAGTTTATTCAGTGAGTATGCTCTCATAACTATCTAGCAGGACTCCAGCCAATATTTATTCTAACTCTGTGGTAAATATCAGGAAAATAGAGGAAAGTAGAGGGGGAAAAGAGTTGAAACTGGAAAGTAATGTGGAAAAGAAGATGTGAAAGAAAAAAGAGAGAAGTACATTATTGCAAAATAAATACACAAATTCAATACTTACTGTAATTTTGTTCTAGTTTTTTTAAGTCAGAGTTTATTTAGAAGGTTGGCCTATTTCATCAAGTGCGACACTTGAGTGGTGTGTTCATTAAGTAAATGTCATTGATCTCCCTCACGACGCTACTGGTTAAAGCAAAATGTCACACACTGGCAAGACAGGAATTGATAGAGAGGGAAAGAAATAGGGCACTCATAGAGACTATCCTTCTGAGACTCCTTTTTTTCAAAAGAGTATAAGAAAGTTATAGGAGCCCTGGTGGCGCAGTGGTTAAATGCCAGTACTGAAACCACAAGGTTGTGAGTTCGATCCTGCCAGGCTCCAAGGTTGACTCAGCCTTCCATCCTTTCGCAGGTCGGTAAAATGAGTACCCAGCTTGTTGGGGGCAATTAGCTAAAATACATTGTAAACCGCTTAGATAACACTCAGTTGATAAGCGGTATAGAAATAAATGCTATTGCTATTGATATTGCTATTGCGGAACAAGAATATTAATTTCGTCTGTGTCAGGGATATAACCTCAAGTAGGTCCATCTTGATGCCTGAATCCTTTCATTATTCTCAACTAAAATAAACTTACCGAATCAATGGAATTCATGTAATCGTGCACATGTTGACTCATAAGTCAACATTAAGGATGGAAAGAATACTCTTAAAGTAAGAAAGCAAGGAAGCTCAAAACAATGTGTTTATTGAATTTGGGAATCTGACAAGCGAAATCATAGACTAACAGGAAAATGCTGTTTGACAATTTTTTTTCACAGAAAACAGCAATTTTTTGCTCATAAAATATTGTTTTCTGCATAGAAAATTCTTTCCTGTTAATAAAGTAGGGGGTTTGTTTTTTGTTTTTATTTTTTTGTGTTTTGTTTTTTTTGCAGTATAATATTGCTATGCAGAAATGTATTCCGTGCAGAAAATGCTCTTTTCCCTATACATGAAAAATGTTAATTTTGTCCAGAATGAGATGCAAACTGCAAAAAAAAAAAAGCCTTCAAAAACTTGACAGTTCTGAAAAACTTTCTAGCAGTGAGAAGAAAATTGCTAAAATTGTTAATTGCTTCCTTTGACAAAAATTAGAAAACACTTAACTACCTCATTCAACCTAAGAGTGGGTATACACAAGTTGCGAATAACCTACATGATCCAAGTCAAAATGTTAGTGAGAATTTGAAGTCAAGTTGGCCATTGTATTGAGATGAAATTCACTACAAAAGATAATTTTTGAAGCATACAGAACTAGTAAGCGGAACACAAATGCTATTTTTCTATGGGTCTCCTGCCATTCACTGTTCAATGTCCTTCTCTAACTTCTCAAAATTATGTTTCTTGCACTTCCTGCTGTCTCCATGGTCTTGTTCTGAAATATTTTCACTTTTGTTCTTTCCTTCTGCCTTCCCCAACCTAGTACCTTTCAAATGTGTTGGAGTACAATATCCAACAAAGAGAAAGTAACTTGGAATTTAATTCGTGGGGGGAAAAATACCTTTACCCTAAAATGGTCAGAAGAGGAACAAAAAAGTGACAAAACGTCCCATAAGTTCACTAAAATCATTGGCGGATTTGGGGGCAATCAAGTGAGGGCAGCAAAGACCATCCCTTACATGTCCACCAGTGGGTCAGTGTGACAGTTCCAAGCCTCTGCTACCGTCTTCTAGAGTCATGTTGCTTGATGACCCTTGTGGTCTCTTCCAACACTATGATTTGATTAGTCAATGATCCCTCACCCTCACTCCAACTGAATTTAAAACAACGCACTGTGAGGTTTGGCACCATAAAACTGAGAACAACAGTAAAATAAAATAACCGGTTCTTTGGAGGCAGAGGTAGGGACTTCTACCCCCTTCATACATGAGCTGAAAGTAAGTTTATTTTTTTAATCAAATTGTGACACTTAACCACCTTGCAAATCAGGGATGCATATCTGTCAGAAGTTAGTGAGACACGTTGGCTCTTCAGGAGACTTTGGAGGACGGTACCCCTTGCTGCATCTCCCAGGAGAAAATATTCTTTTACTCGAAGTGCCACCAAATGCTTTGTATAGTTCATGGAACATTTTTACCATGTTTTCCCCTTAGATCAAGAAAGGCCTCATTTTACAACCTGCTTGCTTCCCGCTTCTCCTGGCCTGAAATGGCCTATGGAGGTCCCAACAATGTCGCAAAAATGGTCGCTACACCATCTATGGGGTGACTCCTGGGGCCCAGAAAATAACACTTAGTGGTTCTATCTGAGCCATGGGCCATACTTTTCCCATTCCTGGGCTATAGGAAGCAGCTGAGATGAAGCACATGCTGATTGCTTGCCAACTTCCATCCCTGCTCCCCTGTCTGATGTGACAACAGTGATCAGGTGTAGTTGTCTCTCACTTCTCAGCAGTCGGTTATTTTTATCTTCTCCTTTGCCTTCTCTCAGCAACTGAAGAAAAACCCTGCTAAGCTCCTCCATGGATACGTATTGTGCCTTTGGTAGCTCAGTAACAGCAAGGACCTTCTTGCCCGCTATGGTACCATGTAGATACACAGCCAAGCAGGATAGAATGTGTGTTGTTGTCTAATAAATGTGTTAAGTGGTTGTTCCTCTTTGTTCAATGCAGGATGTCTGCATCCAGTTCCAGGTTGCAGAAGTGGAGCTGCATGCATTGCACACAGATGTGCATTAAAACACAGAGAGATTAGATGAGCCTTTGATCGGACTGACATGCAGAATATTAGCAAATATTGTTCCCCATTATCAATTCTGTTTTAGCAGTACCAATTAAAATTGCAAGGAGTTGAAGGCTAGGGAAAGAGAGACTGAGAGAGAGAGACAGAGAGAGAGAGAGAGAATTGATTTGTTTGTTGCAAACAGAAAGCAAGTTGGACATAAGAGAAGGAAGGAGGGGAAGGAGCTGTGAATGGCTAGGTTTTGTGTGCTTGTTTTTTAGTCACCACCTGCCAAATTTTATCCTTATGATCTTTTGGAGTCAGTCTCAGTTGGGGAGATCACAGAGATGCTCAGGGCAATCTGTCAGCAACCAGGTCGTCACATTTTCCACTCTCAGTGTTCTCAATTCCCCCAGAAATAGACTGACGGTTTTAACATGGCCACTCCTTCAATAATGTGGAAAGCTGCACTTGTCATATACAAGCTGTGGCAAACACTGTGTGTGATACACACTCCATTATCAGAAATATTGGCTGGAATCCTAGTTTTGTGAATCAACACATGGGTAAATCCAGTTCCTTTCATAGCTCTACTCAGGTCAGGACTAAAAGAAGATTTAGCCACAATATCATATGGCTTATTGTGCGAATAATACATCTAAATGCATCTAAAGCACCTCACAATCACTATTTCAGGACTCATTAGAACGCCCCGTTAAGGTAAATAGCTGGACTCAACACAAGCAACAAATGAAAATAGACACAATATAGTTAAACACAGAAAAGGTCAACATGAATGGAATTGAGCTCGTATAGAACTAACAACATTTAGCATAAAAACAACCCTAAAAGCCTTTTTTTTTTAAAAAAAAAAAATACAAATAAAAAGTGCAATACTCCATTAAAATCAATTTCTTTAAAAATCCTCAGTTTTCATAAGCCCATCAAATGAGGAAAAAAGTGTTCATTTGAAAACAGAAAGATAGCAAAGGAAATGATTTTCTCTTCCCAAAGGGGGGATTTCCAGAGCTTTGGAGCAGCCATGAAGAAGGACCTTTTCTATGTCACCGCTGTGAAAATGAGAGTTCTGGACGGTTTAGTGTTTCACAAGGGTTTAAGTGATTTAGAAAAGTCCAGCGGGGTTCCCGAAGAGCTTTTAAACGGGGCCTTTTATGGGGAAAATACTCAGGATAGTCTGGTTTTTGCAAGAGAACAATAAGTTTTGTTCGGGGGAAAAAAAGGGCTCCAAAAAGGTCGGAAATTTATGTTTAGTTATGAACCAAATTGACAAGGGATAGCAGTATGCAGATGTGGCGTTGGCCCGTTAAGTGCCTGGCTTGCCAGGGTGCTTTCACAGGCAAAGAGTCCTTTTTGTCTTACAATAAAGGTGCTTTTTGGGTGGCCCCCCCTGAAGCAGAACTGGCTATTTGGTCTTTAAAACTTCCCCCATGCCTAAGCCTTTCCATCCCTTTAAAAACACTCAGCTGATGGCGGGAAAAGGGGGCCCCAAATTATGATATCAAAATGATATCTTTTTCACCAAAGACCAACTAAATCCCTTAACAGTTATAGGGGTGTGAGAGCAGACTGAGAAAGAAAATTACAAGTTCATGAACTGTGAGTTCTTGAGGAGCTGCTTGAGTAATTGTGTGTACGTATATCGCTTAGCAAATGTTTGTTCAGCATGTCTATTTAGGTTGTTTTGTTCATTTTTGGGAAACAGAAAAAAGACGTCATAAGGGGGGCGAATGATAAAGAAATGTAGGCTACAAATGTTGCAATTGTCATGAAAAGTATAAAACCAGAAAATGAATGTTCAGGGCTTCTGGTCTTTGGAAAATTTTCCCCCAGAGCCTAGCTGTTGAATAAACTCTTGCTTTCCAATCCAGTGTCTCCAGTTCCTGGAATTAGCCACTACATTTTCTGGGGTTTCCTAGGATCTGGGGGGCCCTTTTTCCCCCCACCTCGTGGTTGCCAAACATCTGGAAAGCCCCCCCTACACTAACCTAAGGTCCCCTGGAATTGTTTGGTAGGAACCGCTCGGCGGGGGGCTGCTCACGGGGCCAGAACCACAGGACCCAGGAGTGGTTTGGGAAAAACAGGAACCAGCTCTGTTCGGTAAATGCCTCCCTGATCTAAAGCGGGGGAAAAGGGGGGCCTGACAACCCCTTGGGACTCAGCCCTAGTACTCTGTCTTTGAACAGATGAAGCCAATGAGGTCCAAATCGCTGGAGTGGAAAGGTGGGAGGTGGGTTTTATGGAATGAAAGTGTGAGTGGATGAGAAGGTGATTGACACCGCAGTTCCTAATGCATAATTGAGAGTCCGGATGCTTAGGTTGGTGTAAAGTGCGAGGATCTTCCTTTTGTGTCAGCCCTTTGGGGCCCCCCTTATAAGACCAAACCCCTTTCCTTTCTGTGTTTGTCTGGTTTGGGGAGGAAAGGAGGGGGGGAGGTCAAGTAACCAACTCCTCGGGGATGTATGCTGAAAAAATTCAAAAAGGGATTTAGTGGGGAATGGGGCCCCTATATCCCGGGCAGGCTGAGGACTTTGTGTGAGGTGGGTGGCCTCCCTTTTAAAGGGGGATGGCCCCCCAAAGGAAGCCTGGATCCTGCTCAAAAAAAGTGGTTTATTATTGTTGTAGGAAATCCAGATCACCCTCATCAGTATCCTTATATTACTCTTAGGACACAGTTGTAACTGAGTCCCCATATCTTTAAATGTAAGGAACAATGTAGTAAGGTGATGTTTCTTATGAAGAATAAGAAAAAAAAAATTTTTCCCAGGGGCAGGTGATTCTGGACCCCCTTATGAAGAACCCATGGCCCCGCCACCATCCTAGGGGTTCAAACAGGGGGGCAAGGGGAATGGGCCCCCGGGGGGAAAATCAGGAGGCGGCAGCACCACTCCTGTCTGGAGGAAAATCTTTAACCCAGCCATTGCCCCGTTGGATATTGGGGTGCAGTCCCGGGATCTATGATCTCAAAAAAGGAAAAGAAGGAAAAGTAAAAGGGAAAAAAAGGGACCTGGAAGGTGACAGAGGAAGAGGAAGATTCAGGCGAAGAAGAAAAGGGAGGAGATTGTAGACCCCCCTCTGCCAAGTAGGACAGCTTGTACCAGATGCCACTCTACAGGGGGGTTCCCCCAAAATGGAGAGCTACCAATACACCACCTTCATTACTTCTGACTTCTAATTAAAACCCATTATGGATCATACACTAAAAAGCCCCAGAATGATTGAATTATGCAACAGCATCAGGGCTACTCATGTGCTAACCTAGGTTCCAAACACTTCATCCACTGTTCACTACAGAAGAGAGGGGAGAATTTTAAAAAGCAGAGAAGATGGCCTGTGGGAGGGACCGCCTGGAGAACCAAATGAAGATACCTGGGTGAGAGAAAGAGTTCCCTTGGGAACCGATTGGGACCCTAACAATAACCAAGATTTCACTCTTTACTAGACCAGGATCCTGTTGGGAGATAAAAAGGGAATAAGAAACCTTTGAATATATCTAAAGTTAAGGTATAAACCAGGGGCCCAAAATTCCCCGGATGTATTTAGGAACCCCTTATTTTGGCAGTAAATCCAGTGAATCCAGATGCCCCGGAAACCATAAGGATGGTTGCACTAGATTTTGTGGAAAAATTGCCCAGACATTCATAGGAAGTTGCAGAAGCAAAAGGTTTGGGGAAAGAGTTTGAGTCAGATATTGGCAATTTAAATCGGGATAAAGAACAGAAGAGGGAGAGAGAGCGAAGAAAGCACAAGAAGGCAGAACTGTTGGCAATTGCCCTAGCTGCAGGAACAGCTGCAGGGGCACGACCCAAAAAATGTGAATAGAGGGATAGTGGGGGAGAGCCCCCCCCCCTGGAAGGATCGTGTGCCCTTGCCCAGGTGGGCCATTGGAAGAATGAATGCCCTGGGGAAAGACAGCACCTAAGGAAGAGGAAAGGCCGGGGGAGAGGAGGCAGGGAGAGGAGGCAGCGGAAGAGGAGGACGAATCATGGACGGATGGTATGAGAGAGAGAATGAGAGAATGCCACTCCTGAGATGACGGGGCTGGCGGAAATAGAATATTGGGATTAAGTATGGAAGAGAGATTGAACAGTTGCAGCAAGTAGTCTGGGCACCCAAAAAGGTTGGCTATGCACTGTAAAGGGCACCAGAAGGGATCAAACCCAATAGTTGGGAAATCAAAGGCAGCGAGCTGCAAAAGAAGCCATGAGAAGGGGAAGAAATGAACAGAAGGAAAGAAGAAACATTAATCACAAACGCCCCGCTGTTTCAAAATTTCTCTAAGTGATCTGGGTAAGATACACCCATGCTGAAATGAGGGAGAGAAAAAATTAAAGGCCAAAAAAAAAAGGAGGGGATATTAAAATGATGGGGATGTACCCCAAGCTCTAGGATGGACAGTAGTAAAGAAACCACGAAGCTGCCCCTCTGGGAAAGACTGTTTAAATCAATTATTACGAAAGGATGTGTTTATAGATGGAATAGCCAGCACACTACACAGGCTGCCCAAAGATGCCTGTTATGTGCTAAAAATAACCCACGCCAGGGGCCCAAGCCAGTAGAAGAAGTGCAACATCAAGGCTCAACACCTTCTAGTCATTATAGTGGACTTCACTGAAATGCCGAAAGCAGGAGTGTATGCTATTTGCTGGTGATTGCCACACTGCCTGGGTAGAAGCCTATCCAACCCCAACAGAAAAAACTCGGAAGGTGATCCGCTCCCCTTTTTTTTCCAAATACTGATTACCCTGATTAGGGGTTGGCAACAGCCCTCCCTTTTTACACGCTGTAAAGCAGACCCTATCCCGAATCCTAGGAATATCATGGAAATTAACTGCACACCAACCCAAAGCTCAGGGAAGGTGGAAAGAATGAACAGAACTTTAAAAGCACAACTCTCAAAGTTGTGTCAAAAAACAAAGTTGAAATGGCTGAGATACTGCCAATAGCCTTATTGAGGATCAGATGCACACCCCATTGATCCATAGGGAACCCCCTTTGAACTAATATACAGAAGGCCCCCCGGATTTAAAGGGCTTAAGGGGAGTCCCCGGAATTAGGGGAAATGACACTGGGGGAGGAGGTTCAGGCTCTGGGAAAACATTGAAAAATACAACCCATGCCCCGAAATGCAAAATCCCCCTTCCACACAGAGCTAAACCCCTTTTTAGCCAGGGGATGAGGTATGGGTTAAAGATGGAAAAGGGGGCTTTGGCCCCAAAATGGAAGGGCCATATCAAGTGTAATTGGTAACGCCTACAGCTGTGAAAGGGGGGGGGAAAACCATGGATACATTACACTAGAGTAAAGGGAGTACACTGATTGGGCTGCACCCACTCACCAGAAAACCCCCCCCAATGAAGATACACTGCGGGAGTAGAAAAGATTCACTAGGCTTGCCGTGATTGTACCTGCAAGCCAATCGCTCTACGCACGGCCAGATGCAACTGGAAGGAATAAAATTGGACTAGGCTCTGCTGCGGGTTTAACCAAGGAGGACTGCCCCGCACACAACCAGATCCCGAAGAAGGTCATCCAAAAGAAAATGAGGACACAATTAATATGTATTTCTATGCTGTTGATACCAGTAATGGGGGTAGGACCTTTCATCAGCGATTCTCCACAAATATATTTACACTTAGCTAAAATATCAAAAGTAGATATTTCTGCCTTTCAGAAGAATTAGCAGTGGGAGATTTGCTGAGCTCTTGTCTGATACTGGTGTAAACACCCCCAGGAGGTTCAGAATGACGCTCAATTTTATGAATTATGTTCTTTGATAAATTTCCCAGAATGCAAACTGGGAATAGGCTACCTATTTGTTACCAGATCCTGTTTTTTAGCCTACGCACTCCCACCATCGCCAGTGGGGAAAATTCCACATGTGCAGTAATGGTCAATTGTACTACTTCAAAGGCTAGAAAATGCCGAAATATCTCTGGGCCAGCTGTCAACTGTACCAGCACCCAAAATATCACTTTTAATTATACTCATGTAATCTTACCCCCCGGGTGGCTCTGGACCTGCAGGTCCCGAACCTGGTCATACATACCTGGGAACCTGTCAGACAATTGACCTTGTTGCTTGAGTAGACAAGTGTCAGCCCTACCCTCACAACCCCCAGAGAAAGGTCGAGTGCAGCGGTCAGCCCCTATGCTATCCAAGGACTGAGATAGTTCTGTATGTTTGCTGTCCTAGGGAGAAATTGTAGCACTAGGAGCATCCCTAGTGGGAGTACCGGGGCTGTCTACATATAGTGCCCAAAATATCAAAAGCTGGCTTGTGCCTTAATAAAGAATACCAATGCAAGCCTTCTCACTCCTTAACAAAGAGCAACATGAATTAAGGGATAACATATTAGAGAACCGGGCGGCAATTGATTATTTGTTCTTAAGACACCATCTGGGTTGTAAAATCCATCAGAAGGTATGTTGTTTCAACCTAATGGACAATAGTAAGGCTGCGGAAGCCCAGATAACTGCCCTACATTCTTTAGTTACGGAAATCACCGAAGACCAAGGAAATTGGTGGGATTGGTTAACATAGTGGCTTCCCAACCTCAGGTGGTTGAAAGCTATGTTTGGAGGGATGATCAGAATACTGGGGGTGGGGATTATTGTATGTTTGTGTCTAGCTTGTGCTGTACAATGTGTGAAGTCAGCTGTTACTAAGATGATGGAAGGAAAAGCTGCACATCATGCACTAATTGCTCAGAAATAGGGGTGAGAATAAGAGTTATGCTCAAATTGCAAGAGAATTTGGCATAAAAGAGGGGAATGTGAGAGCAGATTGAGAAAGAAAATTACAAGTTCATCAACTGTGAGTTCTTGAGGAGCTGCTTGAGTAATCATGTGTATGTATATTGCTTAGCTAGATGTTTGTTCAGCATGTCTGTTTAGGATGTTTTGTTCAGTGTTTGGGAACAGTCAGAAGAGTGTCATAAGGGGGGCGAATGATCAAGAAATGTCAAGCTGACAAGTGTTGCAATTGTCTATGTAAAAGTATAAATCCTTAGAGAGATGAATGTTCGGGGCTTCTGGTCTTTGGAAGAGATTCCACCAGAGCCCAGTCATTGAATAAACTCTTGCTTTCCAATCTGAGTGTCTCCAGTTCCTAGAATTAGCCACTACAGGGGAGCTTCACTGGTTACCAGTCTGTTTCTGGATAGAATTCAAATATGACCTTTATAGATCAATATGGCTTGGGTCCAAATATTTTAAAGACTATATCTTCCTGTATAATTCTGTCCAAGTTTTAAGATTTTGGGGGAAAGGCTTTCTCTTTGTCCCACCATCATCACAGGCATGTTGAGTGAGGACCTGAGAGAAAGTCTTCTCAGTGGCTACTCCCAGATTGTGGAATTCCCTCCTGTGGGAGGTTCAGTTGGTCCCTTCTCTGAAAAATAAGAGAAAAGGTTCATAATGTTTTTTTTTAATCATGATCAATGTTTTTGTGTGGTTTTGATTTTGTTTTTAATTGTACTGTTATTTAGTTCTTTTTAGAAACTTTTGTATAAGTAATGTTTTAACTGTATTTTTTTTTTTAAGTACTCTAGGCTGCCTTGGCTCTTGCATAAGGAAAAAGGTGGGATATAAATCAAATCAAATAAACAAATAAATAAAATAGGATGAACTTCTAATTAAAGGTGAAGATGACTAAATTGAGGCAGTCACACTTTGGCCATATCATGAGACAATGGCAGGAATTCTCTTAGGGACATACACATACCTAAGTCACACTATACAACAAAAAAGCCCGTTGTGCACCGAACCTGTTCCTTGGACAGTGGCAGAAACAGAGTTGCACAGACAGCATGTTCATCAGTGCCTTGTCTTTGCAAATTGTGCATTGCACATTGCATTTGCACACCCTAAACTTTGCATTGAGGTTGGACATCACTGTTGTACATCCAGTATTTATGTGGTTGTGGATTGTGTCTTGTGCATCACACAGGACCACCTAGTCATTGACATGTATTGTGCAACATTGGTATTCTTCATGGGCCATTCTTCATGGGCCATTTCCACACTACACTCTTATAGAGCGATTATTGCACTTTCAACTTCCTATGGAATCCTGGGGTTTGCAGTTTCATCATGCAGGTACTGATGCTACACTTACAGAACGTTGGACTAAGGCTGATATGACTCACTGAAAAGGACAGTAATGATCAGTAAAGTGGAAGGCGGAGGGGATAAAAAGATGCAGTACTACAGGTAGATTGACTTAGTCAAGGAATCCATGGCTGCCCTGAGTCCGCCATATCTGAGCAGGATGGTTTATGACTGGCGATCTTTGAAATCTCTCATTCATAGGGTCAGTATAAGTTGAAACTGACATAAAGGCAAATAGCAACAAATATTTAGACTAATTGCCCCTGCCTTCGATTGCTTATATATGGTAAAAATGACAGAAATAATTAGATTGCATGGCTTTCATCAGAAAACTTTTCATCTTTGCTGTATTTCCCTTACCCCCGCCCCTCACTTTGTGTTATCCCTGTAATGTGCTCTACAGCAGCCCACTTTGATTTCTTTCTTTCTTTTTTTTTCTTCCTTTAAAACATTGAATGGAAGAAGAATGGGGAGGGGAGAATAGAAACTATTGAAGGAAGTGATGTGTATCTCCCAGGTATGTTTGCTCTTCTCCATAGCTAGCAAAAAATGGGGTCACAGACGACCCCTGCATTTGGCATTTCCTGTTATAAGTCACACTATTTATCAGATAGAACCGACATCAAAGGGCCTTTTGTGTGCCATTGAATTTCTATCATGCTGGCAACATCTTTGTCCCTGAAAAGGAATCCACTTTCACTACACTTCTCCTTCCAAGCTGATTTAACAGACCTGATGATATTCCTTTGGCATTCTTGCAACTCTGTGCAATCCTTTCATCAGACGGCATGTGCTAGTTTTTTCGCCACTTCCTCCTTTTTGCATGCCAGTTGCAGCTATGCTAATATTAATACATTTACTTTAGTACTAAACAAGGAGTTACCTCAGGGATGTGTGACACCTACTATGTTATTTCTATGAATCCTTCTGTTTGACAAAAAATGTCATGACATATCTGCCTACACGGGGGGATACCTCTCTTTCACCAGGGCAGTATCTCCTGGTTTCTAATGCTTCACGGTTATTGGAACATTCCATGTGGAGGGCAGCAGCACTGAGAAATAGAGATGGAAAAAAATTTGCTGGACTCCATGGTCTTTACAAAAGTAGTTTGTTTGTTTTTTTGTTTTTTGCATGCTTTGTAACCTGTTGTTAGAAAATGCCCACTCCAATTTGAGTAATTGTACTAATTTGTGAGTTTTACAGGACATTTTTGAGAAATAAAATACACATAAAATTAGAGAAAGAAAGTGTGTGTGTATATATATATACATGTGTCTCCAAGCATTTCAAAATATTTATGTGGATGGAAAGGGTCCTCTTGGTGTTTGATCCTAGGCTATGGAACTCCCTCCCAAGGAACACTTGGGCTGAATCCTGAACTGACAAGAAACTTTGCAGTTTGGGATTCATTCTGTGTAAAATTTGTGTGTGTTGTCTTGAACAGGAAACTGCATTTCTGTATGTAAAACAATATTTATACACAGAGATATTAATTGTGGCACAGAAAATGGAGTTTTCTGTGCAGAAAATGATGTAGTAGAGGAATTATTCTGGACAAAGTATGTTCATGGCTGATTTGCACAGAAAACATTTTTTGTGCAGGAAACTTCATTTCCTATGCAGAAATAATATTTTTGCATTCCATTATTATTTTCTATGCAAAAAAAAAAAAAAAGGCTGTTGTGCAGAATAAGTCTTGAATAGCAAATACCCTTTGAAAACTGCATGGTTTTTGAAGGCTTTCTCACAGCAGTAAGAAAATGGTGAAAATTACTTGTTGCTCACTTCAAAGATAAACTTAATGAAGAGTTGCATCACTACTAGAGAACAGAAGAAATCAGTTCTGGGTAATCTAAAACCAAAACCAATTAACAGTCCAGATTCTAATCCACTGATTTGCAAAGAACAAAGAACAGGGAGAGTCCAGAAGGCAAAATCAAATGCAGTCCAAAGTTGCCCAAAAGCAGACCAGTTAGAAGGCAGGGACAGGAACTCAGTGGTCAAAGAAACTCAGCGGTAACTGGTTGTTCCCAGGTGCATTGGACAGTGAATTTTGTCCAGTCTTCAATCCCGACTTTAAAGATCTGTTGGATATATTCTAGGGGCAGGCTTCAGCAGCTTGGGTGCTGTACCATTGATAAACTTTGTTTTAAAGATTATAAATGGTTTTAATTCTGTTTTAAACTACATATATTATATATTATATATATATATATATATATGCAATTGTTTTGCCTTTTATGAGCTGCCTTAAGCCCCACTCTGGGGGAAAAGCCGGGAGATAGATAAAGTGATTGATAGATGGATTTTCTCTCCCAGTATTTAGTTTTCTATGAGCAGAGACTTTTTTTAATTTTTCTTACACACAGAGAGGAGTAGGCATTGTGCGATTCCCTACACAGTTTGCAATGGCTCAGTTCTGAAACCCTTTTACTGCCTCTTGTGCTCTGTGTAAGAACTAGATGAAGGTCTAACCCAAACTTTGCACTTTTATCCCCAAAGGTCCATGTAAGCAGTTCTGGCTGTTTTCTCGACTTGACATGATTTGTTGAAGGAAATAACTGACATGCTGGTTCTTTCATGTACACTACAGGACAGGGGAATTGGGATTTGTAGTTTACAGCATCACTGGTTTCCGCAGCTACCAAGAAACATCCACAGTCGCATATCAATGGGAGCAACTCTGGTAACAATGGAGATCCAATAAAGCATATTGTGTTGTTATTTGTTGCACTCTTATTATGGAAAATCATTTCTGAGCATGAGATACAACCTGATTTATACCCTGTCATTTATCGAGAAAACATTTTGCTATTATATCTTGTTAACTGGCAAAAGAGAACACTACTTTCAACATTATGAGAAGTAGTATATGATAAATAATAACCCAAAGAGTAATTGTCGAGCCATTTACAACTGATATGTTTGCTAAATAAGATAGCTCAACAGTTTTTGTAGTATGCAGGCATTAAGTAGTAATTCTGGGGTGGAGGTGGGGATTTCTGCTTTTAATACGTTAGAAATCAAGCAAAAAGAATAGATTTTGTTTTTTTTAAACAAACCCTTTAATTCCAAATTACTATACATCTTGCATAAAACGTTGTTCCGAAACAATCAAGCAATGTCAAAATGAGGGATGTTTGGCAGCTGAATATTTTCTGCAGAATGCTTTGCTTCTCCATTCCATGGTCAGAAATCCACAGAAGTCTTAGAGAGATTCTCCCATATTCTTGCTTTTAGAAAATGTGGGCAAAAATCAACGAACATTTCAGTGTGCATTTCCAAAGAACATGCTTTAAGCAGCATGGATATTTGGTTTTATAAAGCCATTCTTAATCTCTAGTAGCTTGTGGACCACTCTATGCATCCTCCAGCTTCCAAGATTTTATATTAATATTGCGCGCATGTGGGGCCCACAGTGAAATGTTAAAGTGTAAAGTATTCTTATTGAGATCATCCTCAAGAAGGGTCTATTCCACACTTTCTAATACTTTTCTGGGTTGGATTTACTGTTTTTGTGTTTTTAAAATTATTGCTGACTTCATTATAGTTTGTCCTAGAGATATTTTGGCTGGCTGGATAGATAGACAGACAGACAGACAGACAAACAGACTATTCTCATTAGCTGTTGTTGTTGTTGCCATTGCTGCTGTTAACTTTGGCCCAAACCCCGTATATGACAATGAAACTCTATCATTGTAGCTACATATGACCCCCCATCACCCCCCAAAAATCTACCTTTTCATCCAGCAGTACCCCATTGGAAGAGTTTCTGAGGTGCTGAAGATCAAGACACTGAGGAAGAACATTTGCAGAGATTTTCCAGTCATGGGGTACATTGGGACAGGCAACTGGAGAGAGTTCTGGAAAGTCTTGCCACATCTGTTTCTCCCAAAGTGCTGCAAATATTATTTCCCAGCATGCTGAACTTCAGTACCTTGGAAATCCATCAGCTGGGATACTGTCTGGCTGAAAGAGGATGTTTTGAGGTCATGTTCGGTCATTAATAAACACAAATGTTAATCCCCAAAGTTACAAGGTTGTAAATTTGGCTTACAGTCTCATAACTACTGAACAGGATGCCAGCTTTTAGGTATACCCTGACTTTTCCACCAAGATGGCGATTCAAGGCAGTTTATTAATCTGGTTGCAATATAGTTAAAAGCACACAAAATGTCGACATTAATCTATAATTGAACTATTAGCAACACTGACATCAATTTCAAACACACACTATAAAAGGATGAAAGGGAGTTAAGAAATAGTACAGTTTAAAACAATATAGCACCTCTTAAAAGCCCCTTTCTTAAAAACTTTCAGTTAAAGACTTTATGTAAATTAACTTAAGGACATTGACAGCAGGGTCTGCCTTCATTATCCCAAAATGTGGGTTCACCTACAGTGACAGTCCCTCCATGTGACAATGGGGAATTACTTAATTCTTAATTTGGAGGCCTGTGAGAGGGGGTAACCTAATGAGATCTCCCACTAAAGGGAGAACCAGCCAAAGATTCCAAATAAGCTAAAATGTGTTTTATTGAAAAAGGTTCAATCACACACACAAAAGATTCAAGTACACTCACACTCACACAAGAGCTAACTGAAGGACAAAAGGAAGAAATTTGTTGATAAGAGCAGTTTTTATAGAATAGGTGATAATTATTGATCTGGAAAGCAGTGAAGAAAGCAATAATGTGGCTTAGACTTGTACCTAAGGACAATACTTGTTGGAAATCAGAGTGCCAGCATGGCATTAAGACAAAGAAGCAGCTGTTCTTAGCTGCAAGAGCATAAGAAACAAGGCCCTCAGCTCACAGCCAAGACTAGCAGTTTCTTCATTGTCCAAGCCCCACTCTTCCCTGAATCACCAGTCCAGTAAATAGCTGGAGCAGTGCCACCTTTAGGGCTTGACAGCTGGTAGGAGAGAAGGTCTGGACGGTGCTGAAGGAATAGCTCTTTACACTCTATTCAAAACACACCTGCACATGAGTCGGAGTTATGTGTGCATGTCAACAAAAGGACTCCAGGAAGAATCTCCAACTTCTTCAAGGTGTCATCAGTTTGCTAACTACATATCTAAATTAGATAACTGTGTTGCCCATCATAGATAATCAACACTTAGTGTGCATATGTGTCAATACCAGGACGCCAGCCCATAGCTGATGTTTCCAAGTGCTTGAAGAAGCCATGGGATTGGGCTGTGAAGTGTCTGCCCTGGTAATGAAATAGAACATCGATAAAGAGAAAAGTAAAATGTGGGATAAATCAAGCCTTGACATTTACAAAGATCTAAGGATGGCAGCTAGCCTCTTGGCTGTTTGTTTTCATTATTTAGTGGAAAATACTAAGCTGAGACCGAGTAGTTTATTAAATAAGAAACTCCTACATGTTATTGCTTTCCTCTAAGATAATCCATTTTTATATGTACATTGCTGGAATAATGCTGCAATTTATCCCACTTAGGTCAATTCTGAAACTTCTTTTCCGTTAGATATCTCTTTCAGGTCTAACTACTAAATTTCTCTTGTCTGTTTTACATAATGAATGGTGTTTGTAAGGCAAATCCCAAACTTTTCACAACTCTGTCCCTATAAGAGGTTCTGCAATATATTTAGCCCCCTTCCCGCTTCCCTGTTTCATACTCGGGGTGTTCCCACAATTTGTCTCATTGTCACGGTGCTAGCCTTTGGATCTAGGGTCACATCAGCCCAGGGTGAGGAAATGGCTCGTTATCTCAGGAAGAATTAAAACTAGCTCCCTATGATGAGGCCATCACAATACAGTAGATTAAATTATGTCCCCCATTTCCTCTTATGAATGGCCTTAGGAGAAAATGCTTAGAAGAAAAATTAAATGCATGAATATGTGTCTTGGTAATATTATACCTGAAAATAAGCTAAAGTCTAAGTAGACCATCAAGCTAAATGTGATTCTACAGTACAGGGACACAAAAACAGCTAGTGGATTCTAGACTACATCAACAGAAGTATAGTGTTTAAAGGGCACCTTCGTGTTTCTTTTTGAAGGGAGCAACAACAAGAGAATGTCTTCAAAAACCACACAGTTTTCGAAGGCTATTTGCAGTTTGGGTCCCACACTGTGCAAAATTTGGATATGGTTGTTTTGCACAAAAAGCAAGAAACAGCATTTTCTACGTGGAAAATGATATTTCAATGTACAAATACTAATTTCTGTGCAGAAAATGCTATTTTTCTGTGCAAAACAACCATAGGTGAATTTTATGTAGAATAAATCCCCCATTACAGCATTTGTGATGTTGAAATATTATTTTGCATGTCAAAAATGTTGTTTTCTGTGCGGAAAATGATGTTTTCTGCACAAAACAACCAAATATGAATTTTGCACACAATATGTCCCAAATTGTGAAAATTCTTCTCAATCCAGAATTTGTCTCATCAGGATTTCTCAACACTTAAAATATATATTTTTGACCATTTTTTCAATATTTTTGAATATTCTTGCCATCCTATCTCAGATCCACTTATTTGCCTTTTTATTTTATTTATTTTTGGTAGTCCTGGTATCCATATAAGTCTCCTCCACCATCTTATATCAAATGGGATGATTTTCTTCTTGTCAACCTTATTCACTGTCCAGCTTGCACAAACATTTTTTTTTGGGGGGGCTGAAGAATTTATCATTATTTGGGAAGTCTTGATAATGTGCAGCAGAAAGCACTTGGACTTTAAAATGTGAGAAATCAAACAGATTTCCCTGTGTCTAAGAGTTGTCTGGATGAAGTTAACCTTGTTAGTCATACTATAGCTGGGCTGGGAAATCTGTGGTTCTCCAGATGTTAGGGAATTGCCATTTCTACCACCCCTAATTACTATGGTCAGTGGTAAGAGATGATGGGAGATGTAGTCCAACAATATCCAGAAGACCATACATCCCCCCATCTTATTAATGCCTTTCTGTATTCTCAGGAATAACATGGGGGATCAACAACCATGTGTCAAAGCATGATGTGCTACTGTGGAGAGTTCCAGCCAGTCAGCCATGACTTTTTCCAGGATACCCCATTCTATTCCTCTTTTCAAACCATCAGTTCATATTCTGTGGACACAAAACATGCTAAGCCCTCATTGGTCTCCTCTCCAAGCATTTCTAAAATATTTGTTTCCTTTGTTTTGTTTCCCTGAAAATCTTATGGGTTCTCCAGTGGTACTTCTTTCTTGTTCATGGATGGTGTTGTGGCTGTAGAAGGATTAATACATGTAAAATTGATTTGCTGTGATCAGCATTAGCCAGAATCCTAATGTGACTCTGACCGGAACCCTGTTAATGACATTGTTACCCTGTTTACTGGGGGACCTGTGAGGGACACCTAAATGTGCTCTACTATAGGTGGGGAAAATTAGCTCAGAGCACTGCTTTAACATTGTGAGAGGCAGGATAACTTAGCAGGATCTTGTAACCCAGTGTTTACGGGGTCGGGCCAAGCCAAGGAGCACACCAAGTTTAAGAATAATTGAGATTTTATTAAATACAAACAAGCAGTGTATGCAACACACTCATAGAAGTAGCTAAGGAAAATAAAGGTTGGAGCAGTATAGAGGGATTTTGAGAGGGATGATTGGATTGGGTGATATGACACCTGTCCTGAAGCTTGAGTTCGTTGGTCTGGAGTCTCAGTACGTGGGACTGAGTGGACAGCTTGCCAGACAAAGTGGCAGCAAGGCTGGATGGAAGTCCAGAGCGATACAAGGAAGGTCTCGGAATCAGGGGTTTTTATAGAGAGAAGTGTGACTGCAGACTATCCCTTACTCGGGGACAACAATGAGTTTTGGGTGCAAGACAATGTCTCCGAAAGGTCACAACTTAGCATGATGGAATCAGAGCCGAATTAACAGTGGTGTAGCCAGTATATAAATGCGCAACGCTTGACGGTGGATGGTTCAGCCTTTGTCAAGTTGCCTGCTCGGGGCAGGGAGCCCTTTGTCGGTAGCGCGCATACATAATGTGATGTTTGCCAGGGAGGTCCCTGAAGCTACGATCTGGCTATTTCTGGCTTGCCTGTATTGTTTGAGAGTATTTCAACAGTTAAGTCCCGAGCCTAGTTTCGTGCTGGTCCGGGGGCCTCACAAACACGTGGAGAGGGATGGTATGTAAGGCCGAATTATGATATCAAAGTGATATCTAGTGCTGTTGCCAGGTAGCCCTAAACTGCAGTAACAACATACAATGGTGTAATGGCATATCATGTTTTGATTGTTGGTGCAGAATGAGGTATCTAATACCTCCTTATGCTTTTTACATGTCTGTTGCCAGGACACCTTCATGCTCATTTAGTCGCTGAGGGTTAGGGGGTAGCCAGGGAGTGTCCAACTCTGTTTCTGTCCTAGGCACATTAAGAAAACAACCCCCAAGACCTCCAGTAAGGATGATGCTGCCTTTATGCACTGTGCTGCAGAAGCATGGCCAGATGCTGTTTGGAAACTCCCTGCTCCCACCCCCAGGCCACTAAATGGCTGGAGGAGCACCAAAGCAACAACTGGTTGCATGGGGGGGGGACATGGAAAGGATGAAGATATCAGTTGGTGTTGGATCTTGGCAATTTTCAGTCAGGTATGATTTTATGCACTGCTGTAGTTAACTCATAGGATAAGACAATTCACAGGTACAAACTCTGATAGTTAAATGGTACCTTTAGGGTCAAGACTAGATACCTTTGAATGTCAGCAGCCAGAGAACAAGCATATAGAGATCCTGTTTCTGTCATAGAATCATAGAATCATAGAAATGTAGAGTTGGAAGAGACCACACGGGCCATCCAGTCCAACCCCCTGCTATGCAGGAACACCCTCAAAGCATTCCCGACAGATGGCCATCTAGCCTCTGCTTGTCATACCTTTCCTCTGAGTTTCCTGGAAGCATTAAACTGGTCACAAGAGGTTTCCTAACATATTGTCAGGACATGCCACCCAACTTGTTGTTGTCACCAATTCGTAGGTACTTGGATAAAACTTGAATCACTGATAGTCCAAATTCCAACAGTAACACCTCAGAGACTGTGAAACTGAGAAGTAGTAGTGATTATTGATACTCCTTTGTCTAAAATCTTCTGCTTGTGGCCATCATTTGACTCTAAAGTCAGTCCAGAATGTTGGTCTGGACATACTTTCAGCCTAGATAAGTCTGTGGTTTGATTTGTCAGGTTTCTTCTTAGATTTCTAATCCCCAGAGATTCTGAATGACCACAGATAATGATGCTATCCATGATCCTAAGTCTGGGTTAAGGAATTTACTTTTTTCTTCATCTGAGCAGCCAGACAACTATCAGATGAATGCCTTGAGGCAAACAGGACATTTGTGAATTGCTGAAATAAAAAATGTCACTGTCATTCTAGGTGGGTCTTGGTGACAAAGCCAAATTAGGTCCAGAGACATAACAAAAGTAATCCCAGCATATGTTGTTCAGAAAGCCTACCTGCCCTGTCATCATAGTATGGGGCCCAACTTGAGTGCATCTTCCAGGTCTACACCCATCCATCCATCCAAGATCACTGTCATCCAGATTTGCTATTATAGCTCATTGATAACACTATCTTCTTTTTATACAGCAGCTGTTCACTAGAGCCTGCAGGACACGCCTGACAAATAATCTCTCTCTCTCTCTCTCTCATTCTCTCTCTCTCTCTTTGTGATAAGTTCAATTGTTCTGAATGGAAATTTAAAATAAATGTCTTCATTTGAGACCCAACCATGCAGATCATCATGTAGTTTATGGCTCTACTAATAGCCATCTTCTCAGGCCATGGAGAGGAAGAAGACTGCAGATCATGGCCCATGTTAATTGTCCCATAAACCATCCTTTGTTTTGTCTGACTGCTGAAAAATTGAGCGCCATTACCCTGCCGTATTGGCTTCAGAAGTGCTAAATTTTATACTACACTTCCCAAAATGTTAATGGGTCATCTGTATAGTGCTCAGAAAAAAGCTAGGGGTGAGGTACAAAGAGTCCACGCTAGGCCTGCCAAGTCAGGCTTATCCTAGGCCTTAAGGTTTCAGAGCAAGAACCTGAGACCCAGGGATGGCTGCTGATGAAGTCACAGGATGTGGACCTTGGTGATGTTAAAAGGTTGAGGTTACAAGGCCAGCCCTCTTGGTGATGTCATTAAGCATGATAAATCAAACATCCACAATAGCTACACAGAATATGCCATTGAATAAAAGCAGTAAGTCTAACAAATGGGGAACATATAAACACACACACACTTCAAGGCAATGCTCTCACCCTAAAATTCATCTCCCTTGACCTGAGGACTACAGATGAGAATCCAGGCCCTGAGATCTGGAGAGCCTCATCCCTACGTGCATGTAAACGCAGCATATGTTTAATGTAGTGATGGGATAGCGCGAGCAACGCTATGACAACTGAAATTGAGTGGTCCCCCTTTCAGCTCATGAACGACTTTGTTTCCTTCATTTCACCTTTTAAGTAGGGATGTATTTCCACTAGGAAATGAGAGGAATTGTAAAATCTTCCTTTATTTGCTTCTTGCATTCAAAAACAAACATTTTCTCAATATTGCCCTCCATTCACAAAAGGTTCTGCATATTTTTCACTTATTTTTACCACTATGGCACTTATTTGACAAAAAAAAAAAAAATCTGTAAAAATATTTTTTGTGCAAAATACATTGCTTCATTTGCAAAACATTAATTTCCATGCAAAACAAGAGATTTTGAATAAAACTTTTTTTTTGCACAAAGCTGCAAAGCATATATGCACAAATGAATGTATCATAAAAAACATGAAAGAAAAGAAAGAAAGAAAGAAAGAAAGAAAGAAAGAAAGAAAGAAAGAAAGAAGGAAGTTGAAAATGTCTGAAATTTCTCAGTCTACTGAGACATCTTTTATTAGAAATGATGAGAATAAAACTATAGCAATGTTTGTACTGTTGAGGTGTATGTGTGTACGTATAAGATAAAATAACCATAAGAGAAGCTGAAACTCACAATATTTTCCTATCCAGGCCTTGGGATTCCAGAACTTAACTATTCAAAATCCATTCAAATTCTTGTTAGTGCTGAAATGCTAGGGCTCTTTCTTTCTTCTTGCTTGCTCTCCCCCCCCCCGTTTTTAAAACCAACAGATTAAAATTGGAAAGAATGCAAAACTATTCTAAAATGGTTAAAAATGTTTCTTGAATGTAGAGAAGCCCTGCCAATAAAGTGGATGACATTCTTCCCATTTCAGGACTAAGTCTCTGCAAAATTTTCACATAGCTGTTCTGTGCAGAAAACACTGTTTTCTGTGCAGAAATATTATCTTATGTCCCCAAAATGCTGTTTTCCTACACAGAAAAGTGCTGTTGTCTGCAGAAAGCAACCACATGAAAATTGTGTGTCAAATAAGTCTCAAATTATGAATAGTCTTTGAAAACAGTGCAATTTGCAATTTTCTCACAGCAAGAAGAAAATTGATAAAATTACTATTGCCTCATTTAAGAATAAAATTAGTGAAAAATTGCAGTCCTCCTGTATAGCAGGTATATCCAACTCAGATCTCTCTGGAATGGAAACAGCTCTGTGTATTGAATCTGCATATTTCAAATGGGAAAGGGATTTTTCATTTTAGTCTATTTTGGAAGAATTTACCAAATTTTCTAAACTACATATTCAGAATCAAAAGAACTTGTGCTTTGGAAACTGAGAGTGGGAGGAAGAAAAACACCCCTGATTCATTCAAACTTTTTGGCAAGGAAGAGAACAACTGGGTGGGACAAGCCAAATGGAAAGAGGAAAGGTAGGACTGCAATGAGGGGGAGGATGTTTTTCCAGTTCAGACCATTGATAAAAACAAATGGTGCATCTTCTATTTCATAGGAGAATGAGAAAGGGACAGAAAAGTCAGGAGGAGGAAAAGGCGGACAATAGAGAAAAGAAGGAACATTCCCTTGTTTGGCTGTGTTTCTGCAGTTATCTGGCCCAGACCCGAGATCTACAATTTCATATTGGTTATGGTTAATATTTCCATGTGGCACTCCATAAGATGAGCTCCACGTGTCTGAAAGGGTCACGGAGAGCCTGCGTAGGCAGCCACGGCCACATGGTCTCAATTATGCAAGCTAGGTCTAGGCCAGTAAACAACTATCTGTCACACAGTCAGTAGTGCCCTCCAGACACAGCCGGCCATTAAGCAAACGCAAGGGCTCTCAGCCCCAAACTGCCTGCATGACGGGATTAGCGCGTCCGTCTATACAATCTCCGAGCGCTCCTCATCTGCATACTGTTCTAACAATTGGCAGTGCTGGCTAAATCTCATCAATTCTGATTCTGACCTTTCGGAGGCTTTGTCTCCACTCAAATCCCTATTGTTCTCCTTAGGAGAGGGCTAGCCTCCAGGTACAATCTTTCCTACAAAAACCCCAAGCTTGAGCTTCTTGTCGGAACGCTTGTGCCTTGCATCCCAAGCTGCTGCTGCTCTGTTTGGCGAGCCTCCCCTCAGCCTCCACGTGCTGGGAAACCACAAACCCAAGCTTCAAACTCTATTTCTCTTCCCCCGGACTGCAGGATCAGGTGGAGTATCACCCCAGAAATCCACTTAAAACTTCTATCAAGTTTCCTCACTTTCTACTTCTATAGTTCTTGACTGAGTCCGTGAGTGCGTGTGTCATTGTTTGCTGAATTAAGTAAAGTTTAATAAAATCTTTAAATTGAATAACTTTGCCTAGTTCTTGTCACGGCCTGAACCCGTAAACATAGGGTTAAAGATCTCACTACATTACCCTGCCTCTTGTAGTGCTGGCTTGTGCTCTCAGCTAATTCCCCACCTTTGTAATATTTGGAGCGCATTTAGGTATCCCTCCCGGGACCTACAGAAATCAGGGTAACATGTGGCTCCACCATCTATAAGCATGCAATCCACTTGCATAAACCAATAAATGTCAAGAAAATGTTATCATCAACAGCAAATGTCCCATGACTTCTGTAGTAGATGGAGGGTCATACTTCCCTTTATTGCAACTCAGCATTAAATTCAATTCTGTGAGTGTGGGGAGAGAAATATGGGAATAGTGACTCTGAATTTGAGTCCATTTTGTTGCATCTAGAAGAATAGGTGATGACATGTTTTTGGAAGCTATCAGTGAACGAAAAGTTATTTACTCAATATGCAGTATACCATGTGGTGAATTTGGCTCTCAACTATCAACCCTAAATTGGCTGCAGAGATAAGATTCTGGGAAAATTAAGAGTAAGCATATATTTCCAATAATATAGTAGGTTAGCTTAATGCTTGTTCTGTAACTTGCTGTTCATTATTTTAAATTCCTTTGTCGCTGAGTGGCTATAGTTATATTAATTTAGATGCAAAATAGATAGTTTTAAGAGAGGGTTGTCATACCCTGGAGAGGTAAACAATCCAGGCTTTGATCACAGAAACTCCATAAATTCCATGGTGGCTAGCACTTTCCAAGGCATTGCTGCGCTGAAGCCATTGAAAGATTTAGTATGAACTTTCAATGAGCTTCCCAAAGTGCTGAACCTGTTTGGGAGATAGGACTTAGCATCTTGAGTAGCCCATTTTACTTCAAAATTTGGAGCAGATTCACACCTCACCAACCACCACTTATTGAATACTGAGTTCCTGGAAGCCAACATCAGGAGAAAGTTGGTAGTGGGCTTCTAAAAGCATCCAGTTAGCCATCAGTGTGAAGTCTAAATCAAATTCAGTGCTAGTAGAATGAAATTCCCTGCAGCAGTAACACAGTTGTGCTCAGTTCACCTTTGCAAAAATAGTTGTTGCTACCACACCACACACCCCGACTTTGTGGAATGTACTATTTTCATAATTGGCCATAATTCATGGCTGAAACACATGTTAATATCAGAATAATATCAGAAATTGGAATAAAGGCAAAGAAGGACACTAAACCAACCATTGTGCCAAAATACAAGCTGAAGAACATTCCCATATAATTTAAAGATAACATTAAAAAATAGATTTGTACTATTTAGCCCAATTGACCAGGAGCCAGAAGAACTCTGGACTGAAGTTAGGGACATTGTCAGGGAGGAATGAAAAAAATGGGAGGAATGTAGAAAGGTACTCTCTGCAACCAAAAAGAGAGTGAAGGCTCAATGGATGATAAATGCTTCAAGTAGTTAAGGATAGACAAGAAGCTAAAATAAAAAGTGATGGGAATAGGGTCAGAACCCTAAATGCGACTGTTCAGCAAGTTGTGCACCGGGAGAAAGAAAACTGGTATGATAATCAGTGCAGAGAACTAGAAGGTGACAGCAAACAAGGAGGAACAAGACAACATTTCCATTAGATGCAAGAAATCAAAGAGAAATTTAAACCAAGATTGGTGATGCTCTATGACCAGCAGGGAAACATATCCCACGACCAAGTAGAAATAAAACAATGATGGACACTGTACACTGAAGAATTATGCGAAAGAGATGAACGGATGATGGATCCCTTCAAGGAAGAACCATTTGAAGATGAACTTATGGGAAGCTGCACTTGAGGAGGAAATACATCACCAGGAAAAGCAGAGGGCATACTGATAGCTCTGCTTCAAGCTACAGAGACAGAATCTGTTCTAGTTCTAGCTAAAATGTGCCAACAAATATGGAAACCAAAAGAATAACCCACATATTGGAAAAGTGCATATATATATATATTCTAATCCTCAAGAGATACCTGGGAAACCTGGTATTGCAGTAGCCACAGGACCACTGCACAGAGTTCCATACCATTCAAGAATGCACAACTTCACGTGCAAAGAATACATTTACAGAATTTCATTTTCCACAATTTCCACTTCAGTATCTGAATCAATGAAAGTCTAAATCTACTATATAAAAGTCAAAGTTTGTCTGCGAGTTTGTCTGTTTGTCTGTGTCAGGCAGGCAAAGACCTCACACGATTGGCTGAGTGAGGTGAGAAGACCTCATATGATGGGCTGGCTGTGAAGATTCCATGGAATCCTGGGGTTGGCAGTTTAGAATTCTGGCCAGAGAGCTCTTGGGCCTCAGGTCGGTTGCTATGGAGACGAGGCCTACCATCAACAAGGATGCCAGAAAAGGCATATGTGAGAAAAATGAAAGTGATGTACACAACATAGTTACAAGGTCTTCTTGCCTCGCACAGTAGATTGTATGGTTTCCATACATGAGGAGTCTTAATGTTGAAATTCAAAACAAAAAATGCTTCCAGAAAAACGTAAAGCCATTGCACGAATTCAACAGAAAGCAAAAAAATCAAAAGCCAGTACATCAAAGTTGCCAGAGAACACAGACTGGATTGGAGACTATGGGGAAAAGTTACAGGTACTGGAATAGGCTGGTTGCTATGGAGATGATGCCTAGCAGCAAGGAGGAGGACAGTGTACTCCCTCATGAACCCAAACTGTATGTAAGTAATTCTGAATAGAGATTGCTTTGGGAAATATAGAGCAAAGTTACAGGAAATGGAGAAGATAGTTGAGTAAGTTCTTAAGAGGAAAATAAAAACCCCGGGCAACGCTGGTTGAATACGCTAGTTGAATATAAAAATTGTGCCACAGCTAAAAATGTGTAGGCATATTCCAAAAGGAACTTATGTGTTTGTAAAACGCCAATAGGGTGCCAACAGATATGTATGTGAAATGAGTCCAAATAATTGGATTTCACACCAGTGGGGCTGAACTGCAACAAGAACAACAAAACCAAACACACACATAGAGGTGGGGGTCGGAGAGACAGAGAAATTGAGAGCAAGTTCTTTCTTTCTCCTAGTCAACGATTCTACTGTCCTAGTAAGTATGTTTGAAAAAGAGCTGAAAACATCTTTGCAGGAAATTATTTATCATGGCTTTTACAATTATTATCTGATCTCTCCCATAAATGTCATGTGTAATCTAGGAAAGGCATGCTCATTAGCGTATCATACTTGGCTTTGGAAACTGCTGTTTATATCAGCTGGCCGAATCAGTAGAAAAGGTTATTTTGGTAGCTCATTAAAATTAATGAGTAAACCAGTTTTTTGATAACACAGTGTCTGATTTAGTTTTTCTACACAAGGACATTAAATAACTTAGCTGGTACACTGAGATGGAGACTTGGATAGATCTGTGTAAAGTTTTGAATATGACAATGTGCCCATATGATGGGGTCAACAGAGGGTCAGTTTCCAATTTGGTGCACAGCTAGGTCTTTCGAATAGTATTGGTTTCCCACACAGAGAAGACCCTTAGATAGGGATAAAACTGACTATGCTGGACCACAGATGCATACATGCCTCAACTGTAGAAGAAGGATCATTTATGAAAGCAGGTTTCAAAAGGGACAGGAGGTCATAGCATGTCAGTCTCAACGTCAAGCACTCCTTTCCTGACATGGGCAATATGGTGGCTCCACACTGATGGTACAATGCATTTGTCTTGGGCTGTTTCCACACTACACTGTTATAATGTTATTCCACTTTCAACATATTCTGTGGAATCCTGGGGCTTGTAGTTTCCTGAGATCCAAGAGCTCTCTGGCTGAGAATTCTAAATGGTCCTCTCTAAGCTGGAAACCCCAGGATTTCATAGGAGGTTGAAAGGGGAATAATAGCACTATAATAGCGTAGGGCAGAAATGGCCTTGGTAAAACTTGTTGGTGGTACTACATGGAATGGAATGGCAATTACTGTCTGGCAGTAGATATTTTTCTCCAAGATGTTTCCCAGCAATGCTACCTGAGATCTTTTGCAAACTGAAATGACAGAGGCTGAAGCTAGGTAATTCCATATGCAAAGCATCAGAAAGATTTTTTTTTTTTTTAGTGTTGATGCTGGCTGAAAGATTCTGGGAGTTCTATTACAAAAAAGTAAATTTTCCAGATTCTGCTGAACCACTCAATTGTGGTTGAGTGGAATCTATCCCCACTGGAGTTTAAGGGTGAAAGCCAGGTGCATATAGCATGCAGTAGCAGCTGGTGGTGTCCATGTCAGTAGTTTAAAGCTGCTTATTCTGAACTTTAAAGGTCCTATCCAAGGCCTGAAGCCTATCCCCAAAATAAAGTTCAAATGAATACTTGGAGGGGATTCACCACCCCTTGACATGGATGCCACCAGTTGCCAGGGTGCAAAAGCAACTGGTCTAGTGTTGTCTACTGTCTTGGTCTTAGAAGGCTGTTACCTGGCCATTTTAACTGGAGATACCAGAAATCACTCTTCGATATCCTGCTATGTTTTTTTCTCCCAAACTATCATACAAGTTGAGGTCTTTATGGGTTTGACATTAGACACAAGGTAATTTGAATCACCATTCTTACTGGACATGCAAAACTACCACAACTGATCCATTGGACCACATGATGCTCTGTGCAGTTTTCTGCAGCAGCTCTCCAAGGTCTCAGGTAGAGTTTTCTCTATTTCTACCTTGGAATGGGCAGCTGTGGAAGGCAGGTACTGTTTCCTCTCCTGCTCCAACCAAACACATTGCACTGGTATATATTGGCAGGCATCTTTTGGGGAGGGCATTTTGGGGGAAAACAAACTGCTGCACTTATGTGTGGTTCAGGCGGGTTTGGGATGGGTTGGTGTAAAAAACACTGAAAATCACCCTTTTTAAATTGGGGAGGGTCAATTATGTAGGAGTATTCTTGGGGGCTTCAGTGCATGCACTTAGGGGTCCCAAGGGCAACATTTTGCTCACCTGATTAAACTGGAAATGGTGAGAACAGAATTTAGGACTGTCAGCATCCAACCTTTATGATCTACTGGCCAAATTATGGCTCTTCATGTTACCATCATGAAAATGATGAGGATGACAATGAAGTTGACTGTTTTGATTGTATATTCCATCAAGAGAATTAAAAGCAATTAAATGATGCCTATTAAAAAGAAAAGTACAAATAGAGAATATACATAACTTTATTCAAGGCTCTTTTGCCATGATCAACCGATTCTCAAAGGCCTCCTGAAACAAAAAAACTCTTCATCTGTCTATGGAAAAGTAACAGAGAGGAGATAAGTCTAGCCGATCTGGGAAGGGAGTTTCAGTTTCACCAAGAAATCCCTCTCCTGTATTCCTACCAGATATTCCTGTGGTGGTGGTGAAACAGAGAGAAGGGCCTCTCCAGAGGACCTCAGAACCCAGGTAGGTACATATGTGAATATGGTCTGTCAGCCTGGACTATATAAGTCAGAGTCAGAAGTTTAAATTGTGCCTGAAAACAGACCACTATCCACTGGAACTATTGCAACAAAAGAGCTGTATTCTTCTGGTAGTCAGTTACAGTCAACAATCTGGCTGCAGCTCTTTGGACCAGCTGAAGTTTCTGAGCGTGATGCTAAGTTCCTGAAGCCATGTGAAGAGTGAAAAGTTTCTCAATTGAAAGATTTTGATAGTTGAACCAATATCATCAAAAGACTTGAGGCAAACTGTCTTCCTGAAGGGATAACTTTATGATGTCTAGATATCCAGACACTGTAATGACTTCTAGTTCCATCTTATAAATGTGTCACAACGGGACAGCAAAGCAACATGTTTCATGGGTGAAATACAACGGAAGAGATTCTTTCCCCAGATTAAATATTTCATGAATGTCACTAGGACAAGAGCAAAGTTGTATTTCTGAGGATGTTAAAATTAATAAAGCAAAGTTGCCAATTGAATTTTATTGATACGGACAGCCTATTTAATAAAAGAAGGGACTGCAGAAAAAGAAGAGTGGGAATTGTCACAAATCATCATGGAGGGAAATGAATATATAGTTACTAATAAATTTAGCTGGTGTTCTGCAAGGAGAGCTACATATTGCTTGCAGCCACTGGAAAAACTTGCTGTCTAGAGTGACCATGAAAGAGATTTAAAAAAAAAACAAAAAAAACAAAACTGTAAGTTAAATAAATGGAGTCTGAGAGGAAACTGAACTCAGCTGTTTATTGAACAAAGTGGTGTTGCGTAGATTCTGGCTTGGTAACCCAGTTTCCCATGCTGAACATGCAATGAAACCAACCTGATATAAAATTCTTACAAAACCATGCTGTGATAACAACTGATTATTAAATGACCATGACCATCATCAATAAGGAGCAAGTGCTAATTCCGAACTACATATGTCACACTTGTTATTTGTGTCTCCTTTGAGTATTCCAGCTATTATCCTATCAGTGAAACATGTCAAGATGTTTCAGAATATGGTTCAGAATGTCTTGTACATGTTTATCTTAACAGGCACCAATTTGAATTAACCTCATGGTTGGCTTACCATTCCACAATGGGTCTATTCCTGTTGGAACAGGATTCTCCAGATGCAGCTGCACATTCTTTGACAGCCTGTAACTTATTCATCAGTGCCTCCAGTGTCTCACATTATTCACAATGAGAAAATGGTTAAGCACATTAGTAAATAGACAATCAATGACACAATGTTCATATTCAAAGGAAGACTGGAGTATTGGAAGTACCAAGTAACTACATGAATTACACTATGCAAGCACAATGTAAGATCTGAACCAGGAAGAGGAAGAGGAGGAAGAAAAGGAGGAGGAGGAGGAGAAGTAGGAGGAGTATGAGTGTGTTATTTATGGGCATCAAGGTGACATCAAAAGAGTAGAAAGGACCAATGCCAGTTAAAAAAAAAAAAAAGTTCCCCACATAGAATCATAGAGTTGGAAGAGACCATAACAGCTGTCGAGTCTAACCCTCTGCAATGCAGGAAAACATACTCAAAGCAGCCCCAGCAAATGACCATCCAGCCTCTGCTTAAAAACTTCCAAAGAAGGTGATTTCACAACACTCTGAGGCAGCATATTCCACTGTCCAACAGTTCGAACCACCAAAAAGTTCTTCCTAATGTTTAGGTGAAATCTCTTTTCCCATTGCTTGGTGTCTCAGTGTCTGAAGCAGCAGAAAACAAGCTTGCTCCATCTTCAACATGACATCCCTTCAAATATTTCAACATGGCTATCATGTCAAGCTAAACGTACATAGCTGCCTAAGCCACTCCTCATGGGGCATGGTTTCCAGAACTGTCGCCATTTTGGTCACCCTCCTTCTCCTTAGGGAAAGGACAAGAACATAGTATGATTGCCCTCCACGTATGTGGGGTTCCATTCCAGGAACCCCAGTGTAAAAAAAGAAATGCAAATGTTCATGTCCCATAATACTACACCCATGACTCCATTTTACCTATAGGGACATGACACTCATGACAACACAAATCCACACACAGAGAGGCCACATGTGAAGAGCGTCCACTGTATTTTTCACCCTGTACAATAATTCAAAACAGACTAATAACCTCTGAGATTGTAGAAAACATCCCCAGTCCAATGGGCTTGTACCTGATAGACACAGAAATTGACTGATTAGCTTTATGATGATATATAAAATATTTGCAAAGCATTATTTGGGGGAAGCAAGGCCATTTATGCCAATTAAAAGTCTTTTCAAACAATTATTTGGCCACATTCAGCAGTTGCCACATAAAAATCCTGAGCTGAGACAAGGAAAGTGCCAAATGGAATCCAGAGACTGAATCTCAGCCAAGTCTGAAGGAAGCCATCTGGTCGCATAGCCCAGAGGAACCAGAAAACTACAGATTTGGCTTTATGAGGGGAATTACATTTTATCTGCTTCTGGGGAAGGTGAAATGAGAAAGAGTTGCACCAAAGTAATATTGTCTTTGCTTCCGGGTGGTCTTCACTTGCTACTAAAAAAGAGAGAGAGAGAGAGAGAGAGAAAGCAAGAGAAAAGACCAGCTGCAACAAATTTAGTTCAAAATAGCATAGATTCCACTCAGCCTAGCAAATTCTGTTACTCTCTCTATTCCATCCAAAACAAAAACAAAACAAAACCCCCTCCAACTCCCTTGAATAGTTTGTCACAGTGATATCATACTTGACAATAAATGATATTATGGTAGAATAAAAGTAGTGTCACAAAAGTTCATTGATTCTAGGGAAAGAAATCGACTTCAAAACAACTATTGCAACAATGGCAGATTGTACTGTTATTGATGCCATTACTGTGTGATGTTTTGAGGGATTTGTATTTTTGCAGAGTAAAGGAAAGCGAGTGGTGATTAAATATGGTAGCCACAGCGGCAGTGCATCAGTTAACACAGTCTGGGTTTTAGTCTGAACTCCAAATTAGCTTTCTAAAGTGCTCAACTCTTTTGCGGTTAGGGTTAAGAATCATGGATAGCTGTTTTAAAATTGAGATTGAGGCCCTTTCTGCACCTACCATTTCCCGTAGTCTTCCAGCTGCAATCCTGGCAGTGCCTCTGCAAGGAAGGGAGTGTAACAGGAATGCTCCCCTCTGCACCGGACCAACTCCCTGTGGAAGGGAGTGTGATGGACACACTTCTTCCTTCCACACAGCGGCTGGGATCTTTCTCATGCTGCTCTGGGGGAGGAAGTGCCTCCATTGCACTTCCGGGCCTTCCGCAGGGCAGATAAGTGCAGAACCATTGTGCGATTACGGGTGATTGACAGGGAAATCCCATCCATGATCTGCTCTGCAATTGCGCCAGCTTGCAACGGGACAAGGACAGGACTGGAGCGACGTCTGGTGGAAGCGTTGTTGTGTTCCCGCTCCTCTCGTGTCCCCATGCTGGGACACAGGCCTCCTGTGGAATGGGCCTAAGAGTCAAATGGATTTACTACCCAGTCGACGTGGTAGCCATCAGCCTTCCCTGCTTGGAGAACTTAAGTGGTATAATATGGAGAGGGGGTTTCATCAGCCACTCTGGCTAAGGCAGGATGGAGCTGTGCCTGGTTACTTCCATCAGAAGCCAAGAACCTCTCTCTCCATGTTCCAACTGCCATTCTTCTGGCCTTTGAGGGAGAGAGGGGCAGCCTAGCTCAACTTTATCATGGCTTGGTTTCACAATGAGAGGCCTTTCCTCCAGATTCTGGCTGCTACCGCTCTGGCCTCTGAGGGAGAGAAGAGCAGCCAGCGCCTGCAGGGCTTAGTTCTCTCCCTGTTAGTTCTCTCCTCTTTGTTTTGTGTATCCTGTCTTATTTGGGCCCTTTCCGCATCTTACCTTTTCACAGAGGTGGGGGGTGGCGTTCGTGCGAGCAGCCTCTTGCACGAGGCGCTCACTTCGTTTCTCCTTCCTTACCGCAGCTGGGTTGCTGGTCACGCGAGCGCTGCACGAACGCCCTGCCCCTTCCTACTGCAGCACAACCTGGGAATTGCAGGCTAGCACTGAGGCAGGAAGCGCAACCGGCCTGGCTCCTGACGCACCACAGCGCAGGTAAGTGTGCGCGGGCCCGGGAGCCTTGTGCGACTGCGCATCATTTTCGGCTTGAAGCCAAAAATGAAAAGGTGCATGCACGGTTTGCGGTAGGCTCGTGAGCGTCGCGTAAATGAGACTGTGTCGTATGGACCGCCACTCCCATTTACTCAAGGGGCCCTCTCGCAAAAGAAACTGTGTGCGAGAAGGGCCTTGGACTGTAATTCAGAGGGCAGGGAAATATCAAATTAAAGGAGCCTCTTGGGGTCTTTCTGGCTGAAGGGTGGAGGCAAATGTTCTATACAAATATATAGAAATTAAAATAAACTATATCTAGCTTTACTAAATTTTCTGTTGGTCTGTGTCAACAGCAATAAAATGAGGATAGAAGGGCTTAATGAGAACACATTGTCCTCCTTGCTAGGGATGTAAATCTTCACTAATTTAGTTCTTGGAGAAAGCAACAAGTAATTTTAGTAATTTTCTTCCTCTGCAAGAAATTCATGAAAGAGTTTTTGAGACTGTTAGCAGTATGTATGTATGTATTTATTTGCTATGCAAAAAAGCTCACGTGGGGAGGCATTTGTGCAGAAAATTCCATTTTTTGTGTACAATGCATGTTTTCTGTTCTGTTTGGAGAACAAGATGTCTGTGTGGAAATTACAGCCTTTTCTGCATTGGCATCTTAATCATGGAATTTTGCATCAAACAATTTTTGGCCTGATCAGTTCCTCCAAATCTCCAAATACATGATTTCGGTCTATTTGAGGTTTTTAAGTTATTCAGTTTTTAAATCATTCTATTGTTTATTATGTTTTTTATCAGGTTTAATTTTTTTTTCATTATTTTAAATGTTAATTTGTTTATAAGCTGCTTTTACTGTGAGCTGCCCAGAGAACTTATGATATAAGATAGGACATAGGTCTACAGGGATGGATGGATAGATAGATAGATAGATAGATAGATAGATAGATAGATAGATAGACAGACAGACAGACAGGCAGATTCTACTACCCTCTGTGGTGTGTGTGTGTGTGTGTGGCCAGAATTCACAACTGCAATTTCAAATGTATAACCTAGGCTTTCGCATTTGTGATTGGTTCATATTTATGATCCCTACATATTCAATAATTTATACAGTATGTAAGTACTGTAAAAGTTGCCCAATCTCCACTTAACCAGAAAGCAGCTGCTGCAAACAATAGGGTCTGGTCTCCCCTTAATTGAGACACTGCTGACTGATGTTTCCACCACCACCACCACCACCACGAGCAAACTTCAGAGAGAGAAAGAATTATGATGGGAATTCTGCTTCTGACTATTGCACTGGAAATCACTTCTGGGAGAGAGCAGAAATGTAAGTCAGCTGAAACCCAAAGGGCAGGAGAACAGAGCCCTGTCCCTCACAGTTGCTGCTGCCCAGTACATGAGGACTGGGGTGAGTTTGGGCTGGGAGATGCTATTTAGCTATGCAACTAAAGTAGTTACATAGCTAAGAAATCGATTGCAGCCATAGCTTTCAGTGGACATTGGGTTTGGAGGTCTGCTCTTGGGTTTGAGACAACGTGCACGTTAGCCCATTGGCTACTGAAATCTGTCTCAAAGTCACTGCAACCTAACAAGGTATCTTATTTCTATGTTAAAGAGTCAACACGAGCAAAATCTCATCATTAAACAGAAAGAAATCACTGCATGGGGTTGGGGAACAAAAGACAATGGCTCCAGGTTTTCTGTATTATGGCAAAATAGAGTCATCTGTCATGTTTGATATTTGCAAATAGAATGAGCTTCCAATTGCATATTGAAGGGCAACGTGTTGGACACAGGACAGCAGAGTGGCTGGGAAAGTCTGAGGAGGGAGAATGATATCGGAATAACTGGCATGAAGAGCCCAGCCAGAGGGGGGAAAATAGAGCTCCCACACATTTTCCTTTGTGAAAGCGCGTGGGCGAAGCTCATTTGCACAGAAACTTCTGTTGGCTGCAGAAGTCTGTTCCCATTATGAAATCATCCAAGAAAAAAATGCCTTTGCCTGAGGAATTTGATTATGCAGCTGGATGCCTTGCACCTGGTAGGGGACCTGCTGCAAGGAGGAACAGTGGTTTGATGGAGCAGAAGCAAAAGAGACTCGGTAGATCAACAGAATGCCTCAAGGATTTTCTGACCAGAAAGAGAAAACAAAAGAAGGGGTTGTATGTTGAGGGAATGTTGCTGGGGCAGCGTCTCTCTCATACAGATTTCTCTCTTTTGTTGGTTACATTGATACTCTACAGTTGCTTTAAGGGGTAGTCCGTTTTATCTTCAAAACAACCTCATGAGTAGGCCAGGATCAAAGACATGATTTTAAAGCCTATTGTTATTCCCAACTAGATTAGAGTCATTGGATCAACTGGATTTACTTCTGTTTTAGCTCACTGTTCAACAATTTCTTCTTGATTCAACGGGACCCTTCTGCGTGGCACTAAGGAACAGGACCCCTGCCAGAACAACTGGTCTGAAGTCACACTGAAAACTGCATAGCTTTGTAGAGATGCGGACACTCTTGCTATACCATCCACGTTTCACAGCTGAAACTGAAGGCCATTTCCGCACTACATTGTTATAGTGCTTTTATTCCACTTGCAACGCCCTGTGGAATTCTGGGGCTTGTAGTTTCCTGAGGCCAAATTGCTCTCTGGCTGAGGATTCTAAAGGTCACTCCCTAAACTGCAAAGCCCAGGATTCCATAGGAGGTTGAAAGTGGAACAGTGGTGCTAAAGCAGTCTAGTGCGGAAATGGCCTAAGGCATATGTGGTTGAGCAACCTCACAGTTCAGTCACAACGACAGAAATTATTCATGGGCAAAACCGCATGAGGCCACAACAGCCTGCATCCCTCTCCTCCTTGCTCAATTAATTGAATATCAATTACTTTTGCATTTTGAACTCAATTTGCAGCAGTTGAAACAAGTTGAGGACAAAGAGGAAAAGTGGGAGGAAAAGAGAACCTGGGAGGTTTTAAAAGCAGCTGAATTAATTGAGACCTGCCAGCTCATGGCAATTGGGGAGTATTCCCACAATCTAAGAGTCCAATCATACATAATCCTTATTGTGCAAAAAATTTTATTAGATAAAGGATGGAATCCTCTTGATTAGTCCCAGTTAGGGTGGCCCCATTAAATCAATGGATGAATGTTGAGTTAATACGTAGTTAAATCCAACTGGTTCAAAGGAGCTACTCCAGGGATATTTTGTGGGTGCAAAAGGAGGGTATTGCCTCTCATAAGAATTGTGCACCAGCAATGAGGTTTTCCTTAATTCCCCCCAAATTTGAGCAAGAGTTTTTAAGGTAGAAGTTTGGGGAATCAAGTAACATCTCATTTCTGGAGCACAATTCTTATAGGAGAAGCAGTAATTTCCTTTTGCACCCACTATAACCATACCCCTGGAAGAGCTCCTTTGAGTCAGTTGGATTTACCTATGTATTAACTAATCATTTCTTATTCAAATTGAAGTATGATGATGGGGTAGAGTCCAAGGAGTAGAGAAAAAACGATACATGCTAAAAACAGCTGAAAAAAAAAGGGGGGATAACAGAGGCTTAACCAGGACTGCCCCTGATAAATTGAAAGTCATGTCTATATTTGTTTATATTCTACCTTTCCCCCACCCCAATCTGGGGCTCCTGGTGGCTTACCAAAGATACAGCTAAAACTCTACCTCACAGAAAAGTTAAAAATATAATTAAACAATCAACAAAATGAAAAGCAAAAATAAAGAGATCTTCTTAACTTAACTCTAAGAAAATTGGGATTGGATAAACCAGAAGACTACATAATAATACTAATACTACTACTAATAATAATAAATTAAGAGCCGTACATGTGGTAAGGGCATTGGGGTGGAAAAATAAACAATGGATGCATTATATAGTGGAATCTCTCCTATTTGACTTTCTAAGGGAAAGGACAGGGAGATATAATGGGCAAATAAATGAAACAAATTGGTGGGATAATTGAGGCCTCACTGAAAATGTTAAAGGTGAACAAGGGTACAAAGAAGTGAGAGAAACTACTGATAAAATATTCCACGTTTTGGGTAATGATTTCTAAAATTTCTGTTTAAAGACATTGACGGGAACTGAGGGAGGATGAGAAGGGGGACTGATATAAAAAAATGTAATTTGTAATATGTAATATGTTGTAATATTGTATGCTCAACATTTAAAATAAAGACATTACAAATCAAACAAAAAATTAAAGCAGGTAAAAGCAAGACCATTAAAATGTCAATGATACATGGTAGAGAATATCCTGGCCCTTTTCGCACCGTGATTTGGAAGCGAAAGGGCCCCTAGAGCATTGCGTAAATGTGAGGAACGATCTGCATGACGCACTCACATTTATGCGACGCTCAAGAGCCTGATGTGAAGCAGGCATGGATTTTTTCATTTTCGGCTTGAAGCCGAAAATGCTCCGTGCTCACACATCACTCAGGGGCCTGGGGCGTACTCACCTGCTGGGCAAAGCCTCCTGAGCCACGCCGGTTGCGCTTCCTGCCCCAGTGCAGCCTCCAACTCCCAGGCTGCACCGTGGAAGGAAGGGGAGGGGCACGGGCAGGGCGCTCGCGGGAGGAGGAAGGAGCTGCGGAGCTGAAGTAGGAGGCTTGCAAGAGCATTCCTTCCAAACCTTTTCATGCAAAAACCCCAACCCAGCAGCATTAAAAGATAAGGTGCAGAAAGGGCCCCTGAAACATCTCTTAGAGCCTCTGAGCAGCCAAAGGCTTGCCAAAACAAAGAAGGCTCCATGCACTTATTTATGAAAGGGTCAACGAGGGAGCACCAGTCTAACCCCTCCAGGAAGTTCCAGAACCTGGGAGGAGTCACCAAGAAAGCCATCTCCTGTTTTCCCACCATATGAACTTATGAGAGTGGTGGAACAATAAAATGACCTCCTAAAGATCTCAAGACACGGACAAACCTATAAAGAGACAGAGATGGTCCTTCAAATAATCTGGACCTGAGAAGTATACTGCTTTGTAGGTTACAATCAGCATTTGCGTTGCACATTTAATACACACACTTATAAAGAAACACATGTACATTTTAAAAAAGACAAGAGCAAAGAGCGTATCCTTCCCTATTTTTAAACAATGAAAAGATGGAGTTGGGTGTGAAAAGAATATGAACATGGGGAAAAGAGTGTGTTTGCAGAGATGGATTTTATGGATTTACACATCCCTTTTTGTACAGTGTTGCTCTTCACTTAGCTTTCATATCCGAAGCAGATATTCCTGTTGTAAATTCATCCCCATATATTGTATTCATCCAGCTCTATTAACCAAGCAATGACTTCTCCAAATGAATCTATTTGTCATACCAATTATCAGAACTGTGAAATCTTACTCAAGATCAAATATGCCAAGCTGGGTTCCTTGGCTATTTTCTCACACACTGAAGTTCTCATTCGCACAACTGCTGAGAGATTTCCCCCTGACTGTCCTGAAACTTTTGAGCCCTTTCTAAAAGATGAATAAAAATTATACGAGAAATCCAAAAGCATTTGAGCTGCAGAAGATAATAACTGACATTTCAATCGACTAATACGTAGTTATAAATCAAGTAATTTTATGTTCTTGAAGATATATTCCCCAGAAAAACCCATTGGAAGTAGTAGGGTTTTAATAACGATATTCACATTAAATTACTTTCTAAAGCTTACCTGAAGGTAAAAATGACTTTTCAGGGGTACATTTTGTTTTAATAGAGAGAGAGAAAGAAGGAGTGAAATTAAATTAAGATAAAAACTGAAACGTGAAAATTCCTTTTGAGTTAGCATGTTTCTAGGATGGGAGAAACAGTATTTCTGAGAAGAAATGCTATGCCCCCCCTTGTCTAAAAAAGTACTTCTCTTATAAAATGCCTGGTGCTGGCTGTCTAAAGTAGAGATGAACTGAAAGTTATTAAAATAACTTTTTTTCCATTTTGAATTTGGGGTTGGGGAAGAGAAAGTTTTCATTAAAATGAAGTACCTCTGCTCACATTCCTTCCTTCTGCATTTTCTGCTGGTCCAGAAGATGACAGAAGAAGCCATGGAAGCAAAAGTCTTTCTCCTATTTTTACTCAAGGGATGCAATTATTTGCTAATTGCGTTCTCAAGGGAAGCAAGGACTAATTTTAGCAATTTTCTGCAAGAAAAGCCTTCAACAACTATGCAGTTTCTGAAGACAATTTGCTGTTTGTAGAGCCAGTATGATATAATGATTTGATTGTTAGACTAGGACTCAAAGTAGGGTTTGAATCTCCTCTCAGGCCTGGAAACCCACTGGGTAACCTCAGGCAAGTCACGCTCTCACAGCCTCAGGAGAAGGCAATGACAAACCTCCTCTGAACAAATCTTATGAAGAAATTTTGTGATAAGTTCATCATAGAGCTGCCATATGTCAGAAATGACCTGAAGACATATTACAAAATTTGTAGTTTGGGACTTAGTCTGCACAAAATTCACAGGAAACAGGCATTTTCTTCTCAGAAAATAATATTTCTTTGCAAGAAAACCATGCATCAATTTTTTGCTGAATGGGGCCATTTCCACACTACACAGGTGTTTGCAGTTGAGGAAGGAGCATTTGGAATTCCCAGCCAGAGAGTTCCTGGGCCTCAGTAAACCATAAACCACAGAATTCCACAGGATATTGAAAGCAGAACAATAGCACTATAACAGTGTAGGGTGGAAATGGCCTAAGTCTCAAAGTGGTAAGATTCTCATCAGTCTAGGATTCTCCACATCAAGCTTTCCTGCATCTTGACGACTGATGAATGTCATTGGTCAATAAATACTGCTGGTAGTAAATAGGACAAAAATCTACGCATGGCTGTGTTCTTGTTGATGTCTATGAATGTTAAATTCCCCTAAACATGTGGTTGTATTTTTTTTTGACTAGTGCATAATGTCTGTAACCACAGTTCTACAAGAGTAACCATTGTATACACACATTCTCCAATAGTGTTTGACTAGTTGTCCATGTCTTCAACATACCACTTGATTCTCTGGGATTGTAGAAACACACATTGCACATTTCCCACTGAGAAATAAGCAGGCATAGTGACAGCTACTCATGAGGTTGCGCAACACTGAAGAAAGATGACACAGTGCTATCCCAGCTGTAGAACACCATGAACATAGATTTACATAGCGTAGGTGATATCGGATCTGAGCCCACATTTGCATCTTCCCTCCAACCCCCAACTCCATTCACATCCTTCAAAAAGGATGGTAAAGGCAGGGGGACTCAGTTCAACTCAAAAACTGCCGGCAAACCCCACTTTCTAATCCAAAACACTATACTAAAACGAACATGGTGTTTAGAAAAGTGCTGTACAGACAGGTCATGATTACAGCCATAGTTCTGTTCTTATTTCCACTTAGCTTTCACTGAAAGGGGCTTATTTCTGAATAGACATTTCTAAGATTGCATAGTAACGCTGTTCATTTCGAAGCTCAATGTTTATTTCAAATAGAGCCATGGCTATGTACGTACCATGATTCCAGGGAATGCTAAAGAACTCAAACTCTTTTCGCACCTTACCTTTTTGCGGTGCTGGGGAGCGGGGCTCCACGAGCAGCCTCCAGAGAGAGGCTCTCGTGTTCACATCCTTCGGCTCCGCACGAGCTTCCTGCTTGCACAAGAGCCCCTCCTCTTCCTTTCACAGTGCAGCCTGGGACCTTTCCCAGCCTGCTCTGGACAGGATGCGTGACTGGCCCGGCTCCCAAAGCTCCACACACCAGGTAAGTGTGCACGGGGCCTCGGAGCGATGTGCAACCGCGCAGCATTTTCGGCTTCAAGCCAAAAATGAAAAAATGTGTGCGCTGTCCGTGTCAGGCCCTTGAGCGTTGTGCAAATGTGAGTGCGTCGTGTGGACCACTCCTCACATGGGCGCGACACTCAAGGGACCCTTTCGCATAGGAAATGCGGTGCGAAAAGGGCCTCAGTGTTTGATAGCTTTGAGAAATTCTTACTAACTGATCCCAATATAGAAGTTCAGCCAGACATGCAACTGGAAAAAAAATTCAAGGACAAAGGGAGTGACAACGCCTTGTATTGTAGTAGGCAGGTAGGACCTCCATACTGAAGACAGTTTAAGGCTAAGCCAGTATACTTCATTAGCTAATTTTTGCTGCACCTTTTCTAACTTCCACAATAAAAGAACTAAGAAGTGTCAACATAACTTATAAGGGTTGGTCAGTAATGAAGACACAAGCTAAATTCCTATTTTTAGATGTGTCAACTAAATTAGAGCTGTAGAATCATTTTTGAGTGGTGTTCACTCACCACTCAACAGTTAATTCAGTGCTTCTGCTCTAAGTGAGGACATGACCGAATCCTGCCTGATCTTGGAAGCTAATCAAGGTCAGCCTTGGATAGTGTTTGGATGGGAGACTGGCAGTCAATATCAAGTGCTGTAGATGGCATTCCAGAGGAAGAAAATAGCAAAAACATTCTGAGTATTCCTTGCCTAAGAGAACACTATGAAATTAATGGATTTACTGTAAGTTGACAGGCAACTTAGAGACCCACATATACACACGCAGTATGTGACACTAACTTAGAAGACCCTCAGCCACATTTTGATTATGCAGTGTTTCCCTGACTATGGGGACACTCTTTATGGATGTGCAGAACTCTGTTTGGTGACAGAAGTACCACTTTTATGCGAGGCATAATGGGAAGTGTGAGAGGTAGTTGCAGATTTCTCCAGCCAAGTAATCAATTTGGTAAAGTAGAAGCCAGACAACAACCAGTCCTACACCTACCCATCCACAAGGTTTAATAAAGAAAGTAAAGAAACTTAGGCCCTTTCTGCACTCTACTTTATCCTGACAACATCTTGTGGAGATGCCAGCAGCAGCTTTACCAGGAGAGGAGTGTGATGGGAGCACTCCCCTCTGCATCAGTCACTTCCGTGATCCATGAAGCACAGCCATTGTGTTTCTGGATCCTCCACACACCAGGTAACTGTGGGATGGTGGTGCAATTGTGGGTCATGGACAGAGAAAACCTATCAATGATTTATGCCATGATTGTGCCACCTGGGGATGGAAGAAGGATGGGACTGTTATGATGTCATTCATAACCGTCGTCATGGTCCCATCCTTCTCCCATCCTCGTTGCAGGATAACAACCACATCCTGCAAAAAGGGCCCTAGTCTTCTTTGTAAAACATATAAATTTAGTTTTATTTACAAATCCCTTGTTCATTGTCAAACATAAGAGTCTTATGGAAGAGAAGGCTGCACGTTAGAGTGAGGTCGGAAGAGAGAGACTGCAGCAAAAACAATCAAATAGAAGTGTGTAAATATGCAAACTAGCAAATAGGCATGCAAAGGCTGCTAAGTCTGACACGATGTGAACGAAGTTTTGCTTCCATTTTTAAGCTACAATTTCATAAGAAGAATAAAAAGAACCTGAGATTTTTTAAAAAGTGAGAGAAAGTTACATGGGACCATAAGTGGTTGCAGATTGGTCCACCTATACTTTGCAGGATCAGGTTTCCAATCCTTTGCAAGAGTGAGGCCATTTCCGCCCTACATTGTTATAGTGCTATTATTCCACTGTCAACATCCTTGGGGAAATTCTGGGGTTTGTAGTTTCCTGAGGCCAAAGAGTTCTCTGGCTGAGAATTCTAAGTACCCCTTCCTAAACTGCAAACCCCAGGATCCCATAAGATGTTGAAAGTGGAATAATACCACTATAACAGTGGAGTGCAGAAACGGCCTAAGTCAAAAGGCTGGGCACAGCCAAAGACTAATCTTGTAAGTAGCACAATTCTAAGGGTTATAATAGATCATAGTTTACTTCCAGGCATTTACTCCAGGGATTCTTGGAAGTCATCATCTGTTCCACTGCATCCATTGTCCAGTTAAATACATCCTTGTGCACTGAATAGGAAGGAAGCCTGCTGACACTACAGGAGCTGGCTATGAATCTGAAAAAAAGCACTTCTGACATGTCCGACATAAATTAGTCATATAAAAGGCATCATTGCTAAACTGTCTGAACATAAAACAAAGTTCACTTAATATTGCTGAATGAGCTGGCCTGATAAGAGTCCTCTAGCCGCCCTTACCCCATCAGTAACTGAAAGCAGGAAAAGAATTTATGGTGGGGAGGGATGCACAAAGCATTATATTTTTTCAACCAAGCAGAATTTGGTGAGTCAAATTTAGGGCTTGATCCTGCATTTTCTTAAGTTCTGTGAAGTTTGTAGGACTAGTCAAAGTTGTTAGGTGCACTGCAAGTATTATGTGGGCTGCACCTGCCATTATTGCAATGTGTTGCTAATAGGAAGATAAAAGTGCAGTGGGAAATAAGTTTTTTGTGCAGTTGGCGATATAGGCTTCATTCAGAAACAAGGTTAATTCTTAAGACCAACAGATGAAAAAAAGCTAACAGGAAAGAAAAATTCAAGGCTGTTGTTTACTTTCAGTCTTTTGGCCTTATATTATTAGTGTATTGAGAACCAGCATGATGTGGCGGTTTAAGTATTGAACCAGGACTCTGGAGAACAGAGTTCAAATCTCTGCTCAGCCACGGAAACCCACTGGCTGACCTTGGGCAAGTCACACTCTCTCAGCCTTAAAGGAAGGCAAAGGCAAACCCCCTCTGAAGAAATCTTACCAAGAAAACCCTGTGATAGATTTGCCTTAGGGTTGCCATAAGTAGGAAACAACTTGAAGGCTCACAACAACAATAGATTATTAGAACCAACTCCCTGATTGATGCATCTGTGGAGGATACATACACAAAGAGATATGTAGCTGCTTTCAACCTCACAGTGTTGCTTCAGGCATTGTTAACCGCATCCGACACTCCACACAAACCATGGCTACACAGGTACTGTGCCCATTTCTCCTGTTACCCTGTTTCCTGGGGGTCCCAGGAGGGACGCCAAACTGTGCCCAACTATAGGTGGGGAAAATTAGCTCTGAGCACTGCTTTAGTGTTACGAGAGGCAGGGTAACGTAGCGGGATCTTTAATCCTATGTCTACGGGGTCAGGCCACGTCAAGAACTAGGCAAAGGTTAAATCCAATTTAAGGATTTTATTAAAACAGGCAAAAATATCAGCACTCAGCAACACACGCACTCACGGACACATCCAAGAACCAATGGAAGAAAGCTAAGAGAAAGAAAGGGGTTTTGTAGGGGTTTTCTGGGTGATACGCCACCTGATCCTGCAGTCCGGATACAGAGGAATAGAGGAGCGATGCTGGGGCTCGGTGTGGCTCAGCACGTGGAGCTGAGGGGAGGCTCGCCAAAGAGAGCGACAGCGGTCCGAGAAGCAAGTCACGAAAGTTCCGCTGAGGAACTCGGACAGGGGCTTTTTGTAGGGTAGATCGTACCTGGGGGCTAGCCTTCTCCCGAGGAGAACAATAGGGAATTTGGGGGAGACAAAGCCTCCGAAAGGTCCGAATCAGAACTGACGAGATTTAGCCAGCACTGCCAATTGTTAGAACAGTATGCAGATGAGGAGAGCTTAGCGTTTGTGTAGAGCAAGCAGTTTGGGGCTGAGAGCCCTTGCGTTTGCTTAACGGTTGGCTGTGTCCGGAGGGCACTACTGACCGTGCGACAAAGGTTGGTTACTGGCCTAGACGTGGCTTGCATAACTGAGGCCGTGCGGCCGTGCCTGCCTACAGAGGCTCTCCGTGACCCTTTCAGACACATGGAGCTCATCTTATGGAGTGCCACGTGGAAATATTAACCATAACCAACATGAAATTGCAGACCTTGGGCTCAGGTTGGACAATCACAGTAACAATCCCCTCCACTATTATAGTGTTCTTATCCCTCTTTCAACCTCCTATGGAATCCCAGGACTTGCAGTTTAGGGAGGGACCGTTTGGAATTCTCAGCCAGGGAGCTCTTTGGCCTCAGGAAACTACAAGCCCCAGAATTCCACAGGAGGTTGAAAGTGGAATAAGAGCACTCTAGCAGCATAGTATGGAAATGGCCCTAGAACATACTGATCTTCATCTCCAGAATTCACAGTGATTTTTCACCATTGCAAAAATTGTCAGTTCTGGTTAAGCCCACAGTTCCATCACACTTCAGAGATGTTGCCATCGTATCTCTTGTCAACATCTTGGTGAGACTGCCTCTGTCACCCTCTGTGTTACTTTTCAGGTTAATGCAAAATAATATGTGGTGATTAAAGAGATTAGTGCTGGCCTTTTTGTTTCCTCCAGTTTGAAGGGGAGGGGGAACCGACAATTCTTTATTCCAATAAAACCTGGGCTGTACCGTTGCTGTAACGGAGAACAAGCAAACAATCCAACAAAGCAAATGGAAGACAGATTTCTGGCCATTTCTGCACTAGCCTGTTATAGCGCGATGATTCCGCTTGCAACATCCTCTGGAATCCTGAGGTTTGCAGTTTCGGGAGGGGCCAGGCAATGTTGAAAGTGGAATCATCGTGCTATAACAGGCTAGTGCAGAAATGGCCAGAGAAGGAAGGATATAAGAGGGGTCACTTCCATACTGACTGTGGGCGGTAAGAAATGTTGGCCAACACAACTGGAAAATGCCCTAGGACAGGATGCAACACAGCTTTAACATTTCAGGGTGTCAAAGAATCCGTTTTTTAAAAAATAAAAAGTAGGAGAAATATCAATTCTAAAACTGACATGAGAAGAAGAAAATCCCAATAAACACAAATTAACAAAAACAGGGAAGGGCAAGGCCATATTGCTGACCTCAGTGGACCCCCATTAGAAGGTAATTACTACATGATCGATATGCCTTATGAATAACTATGGACACAAGTAATCAATGGAAAGCAATAAAAAGAGAACGTAATCAATAAACATTAGAGCCCAGAAGGAAAAAGAAGAGAGAAAAATATCACCCTCTAAGAGATGGTGAGATATGAATCTTTGGGTGGGCAGCTGCGTATCTGGTGGGTAAACCCTTTTCCTCCTTTGGCATCCACTTGTATGTGGATTAGCTCAGAATAGGATAGTTATTGCCATCTTTTAAAAAGCAAGACATTTCTACCTATTCTCAATGCCTAATCATGGACACTTAAGCAAGGGGATGATAAAAAATAAATAAACGATTCCCCAGTCCATCGGAGGAACAGAGATCTCTGAGCTGCTTGGTCCAAAAGGATTCCCTCACTCTCCTGAGCCACGAGATGCCTCCTACAGCAATTAATATTATTATTACTACTATGTACATGTTGAGTATCCCCTATCAAGAAATCCAAAAGCCTCCAAAGCCTGAAACTTTTTTTGGTAGCTGACTGCTTCTTATTTAAGAAAAATTAAAAAGATAAATGTTTAAACAGCTGCAATTATAAGGCTGGAGAAAGAGAAAATAAAAGGATTGTTTGGAGCTTGGAGCCACAAGCTTGGACACTCTTCCATAGGGAGGAACTGATCGTTGACTTGGGTGGATTGTCCATCATTGTTTCAAAACCCCTCTCCATGGTGTAACTATTTTTGCTGTGGAAGATTTCTCCCCAACAGCTGAATGAAAAGAGGGCAATGTGGAAAAAGCAGCTTGTGTGACTGATCACCTCACAGCCTCTCCCAGATATTCTGTTCAATGGTCAGGAGCCCAAATGTCTCCTAAGTGCCTTTGCTGGACAATTTGTCTCACTTGAGTATGGGTTCCCCCAATCTAACAGTGGTCTTATCTCTTCCCCAATATTCTCAAAGTGCCTCCAGACACTGGGGATATATAGTTTGCTGTGGGTTTTCCGGACTTTGAGGCCGTGTTTAATCGTATTTTCTTCTGATGTCAGAAGAAAATACTAATAGAACACAGTCTTAAAGCCCAGAAAACCCACAACAACCTATGGATTCCAGTCATGAAAGCCTTTGACTTTACTGAGGAAATACTTCCTAATTTGCTGAGTCTGATAAGAAAGCCAATGTGAGAATATTCCTCCTTGATGCAAGATGGTGAGATCTGGAAAGAGAGTGTGTCAGTCTCAGTGATATTGTATACTTGTGTCATGACAGCTTTCTGGTGGTGGTTTCATGCCTTGAAGTTGACTCCAACTTATGGAGACAGAATCATAGGGTTTTATTGGAAAGATTTATTCAGAAGAGGTTTGCTGTTTCCTTTCTCTAAGGCTGAGAGAATGCGAACTGACCAAGTGGCCAGTGGGTTTCTGAGACTGAACTGTTCTCCTGGAATCTGAAATCCTAAACCACTACGCCATCCTTAAATATGGCATCCTATCTCAAACTCATTTTTTCCCAGACATGGAGAGACAAAAAGAGATATTCCATCATGCCACATATAAACTCTGGAACTCACTGCCACAAGAGGTAGTGACGGCTACCAATCTGGATGCCTCTAAGTGAAGATTGGGAAAATTCATAAAGGACAGCAACATCAATGGCCACTAGTCAGCACAGCCGTATGTGACCTCCAGTATAAAAGGCTGGAGAGGGTGAGACAAAAGGTGCAATTGCCTTAATAGGTTTCTACCGATAGGTTTCTCACAGACAAATGGTTGGCTGCTGTGTGACCACAATATTGGAACAGACAGGCCTTTATTCTGATCCAGAACATATCTTCCAACTTACCTGATATGGTAGAGACCGTTCCTATTAATATCTTGTTATCCTACTTTTTTCCAACTGATTTTAAAATGTCCTGGTATAGCTCTCCTCCTCTTACTTCCCCCCTTTGTCCTCAGCTTACTTTAACTGCTGCAAAATGAGTTCAAAGTGCAAAAGTAGTTTCCATTCCATTAACTCAGCAGAGGGCAGAAGAGAATAGCATGCAGGATCTGGCCCTTCCCAATAGATGCAGGCAAAAACAAACTGTCACAGCCTTTCATAGCTGGGGCATTTTTCCTCATCAATAAGTTTTGCAGCCTTCACCACATTCTCACCCTTTTCACATGGTATTTCCAATGTGAAAGGGCCCCTTGAGCTTTGTGCACATGCGAGGAGCGGTCCACATGATGCACTCACATTTGTGCAATTCTCAAGGGCCTGACGCGGACCGCGCACACATTTTTTCATTTTCAGCTTGAAGCCTAAAATGCTGCACAGTTTTGTGCCACTCCAGGGCCCCACATGCACTTACCTTGCATGCCGAGCCTTGGGAGTTGGATTGGTCGTGCTTCCTATCTCAGTGCAGCCTGGGAGGTCCCAGGCTGCACTGCGAAAAGAAGAGGCAGGGCTCTCATGCGAGCAGGAAGCTTCTGTGGAGCTGAAGAAGCAGGGAAGTGAGAGCCTTTCTCTAGAGGCTGCTCGTGCGAGCCCCACATCCCAGCACCGTGAAAAAGAAGCTGTGAAAAGGGTCTGTGACGTTACTTGGCCACACCTAAGCAGGTTGTCATTTGTGAAATGTCAGAATCTATGTCAGCATGGATATTCCTATTCTTTTTTTTCCCCTGCATCCTTTTCAAAACTTCTGTCCTGAGCCAGCAGCCAGCCAAGGCTTACAGCTTCCTAATTAGAGTCTGTTGTCAGCAACCACATGCACAGTTTGTAGAAATTTGTTAGGCAGTTACCAGTCATGGCTTTGCAGTCCAAGTCAACAGTAAATCCAAAGCAACAGTCCGGGAGCAAAGTCCATATCGGAGGCAAAGGTCAAGGATTCTAGCCATACAAGCAAGAATCCAAATATAAGCTGGGCTGCTTCCACCGATAGGAACGGTTGGCTGCAACAACTTCCTCTGTTCTTTGTATAGTCTCAGTTTTCCACAGCTGTTGATTAATTCATGAATATTTATTATATAAACTCTCCAAGATGCTGGGGCTCCCCCTTTTTCACCTACCCTGGTGGCCATAAGTATCGTCCCTCTCATGTCTCTGACTCTTTCCGCAACTCACCCATTTTCAGCGCTGGGGTGCAGTGCTCACGCGAGCTGCCTCCGGAAAGAGGTTCTCGTGTCCAGGGACTTTCGGCTCCCCATGAGCTTCCTGCTTGCATGAAAGCCCCACCTTTTCCTTTTGCAGTGCAGCCTGGGACCTTCTCAGGCCGCACTGAGACAGGAAGTGTGACTGGCGTGGGTCCTGAGGCTCCACATGCAAAGTAACTGCACGCGGAGCCCCAGAGCGATGTGCTACCATGCAGCATTTTTGGCTTGAAGGCGAAAATGAAAAAATGTGTGCGCGGTCCGTGTCGGGCTCTGGAGCATCACACAAATGTGAGTGCATTGTGTGGACCGCTCCCCACATTTGCGTGACACTCAAGGGGCCCTTTTGCATCGGAAATACCATATGAAAAGGTCTTCTGACTATTTCCACACTAGCCTGTTATAGCGCTATGAGTCCACTTGCAACATCCTATGGAAACTCCCGAAACTGCAAACCCCAGGATTCCATAGGATGTTGCAAGTGGAATCATAGTGCTATAACAGGCTAGTGTGGAATTGGCCTCTGTGTTATGGTTGTTGGGAAGGGTCCTGTCTGGGCACTGGGATGGGGGCATGACAACCTCACTTAAGCATGAAGCAGAGATTGCTGGTGTATGAAGAAAAGTTTCTGACAAGTCACCAAGTATCATAGGCCTGGCTCCAAAATTGCAAAGGACAGTCGCATTTGATCCCACCACCACAGGTACATCTGGTCTCAATGGTTGATCCTTGACTCTGGAACTCCATCACTAGAGATGTTTGTCTGACACCGATTTTGCCATCTTTCCATAGCTAGATGAAAACTTGTGTTTTGTTTTGGCAGTGGGATGAGCCTTGTGTAATGTGTTCTGTTGTTGATTTGTCTTCTCTTTAGTGTACACGTTTTCGACTGGTTTTAATTTTACTGATAAATCTTGTGAGTTTTTACCCATATTTGTTTTTATAGCTGTAAGTCACCATCAGGACCAAACTGGGGAAAAGTGGGACAATGAGGATCATAACGATACACCTGTGGAATTGTATGTGTGTGCGGGAGGGGGGCTGAGGAATTCCTCTTGACAGCAGTCTTGCTGTCCTAATCTTGCAGAGGGTTTTTCAGATTAAAAAGGCTTTCAGAATAAAAAGATGGGTGACAGGCCACAGGACAGGAAATAACATCTTGCGTCAACAGTCTAAAATTCCTAGATTAAAGCCTAACATGTTCTGCAGAAGCTGTGCGTGCACCTATATTGGGAATTAAAATGAATCACAGAATCATAGATTTTGAAGAGACCATAAAGGCCCTCCAGTCCAATCCCTTGCTTTCATGCAGGAATGCACAACTAAAACACTCTCGAAATATGTCCATTTAACATCTTTTTAAAGATCTCCAAAGAAGGAGACTCCACCACACCCCGAGGCAGCCTATTCCACTGTTGAACTGTTCCTACCATCAGGGAGTTCTTCCTATTGTTTACCTGGAATCTCTTTTCCTATAGTCTGAATCCATTGCTCCATGTCCTAGTTTTTGGAGCAGCTGAAAACAAGTTTGCCTCATCTTCAATATGACATCTTTTCAAATATTTAAACTTGGCTATCCTGTCACCTCTCAGCTTTCTGTAAGGCCCTCTAAATACGTGTTCTCTCTCCCTCCAATGACATTTTCTTTCAGTTTTCAAATTTCTGGCATTGCAGCAACTTTTCTAACGAGCATTTAGAAATATAGTTTAGGAATCCTAAGGAAAGATAAATATTACGGTCCTTTCCACACTGCACTGTTGCTATTCAATATTTCTGCTGTTCAATATCTTCATCAACGACTTGGATGAAGGAATAGAGGGCATGCTCATCAAATTTGCAGATGACACCAAATTGGGAGGGGTTGCTAATACGCCAGAGGACAGGATCAAAATTCAAAATGACCTAGAGAGATTGGAGAGCTGGGCCAAGGCTAACAAAATGAAATTCAACAGAGAGAAGTGTAAGGTCCTACACTTAGGTAGAAAAAATGGAATACCGAAGTATAGGATGGGGGACATGTGGCTGGATAGCAGTACGTGCGAAAGGGATCTAGGAGTCTTAATAGACCAAAAGGTGAACATGAGTCAGCAGTGTGATGCAGCAGCCAAGAAAGCCAATGCAATTCTTGGCTGCATCAACAGGAGTATGGTGTCTAGATCGAGGGAGGTACTGGTGCCACTCTACTCTCCTTTGGTTAGACCTCATCTTGAATACCATGTCTAGTTCTGGGCACTCCAATTCAAGAAGGACATGGTCAAGCTGGAGCAAGTCCAGAGGAGGGTGACCAAAATGGTGAGGGGCCTGGAAACCATGCCCTATGAGGACAGACTTAGGGAGCTGGGTATATTTAGTCTGCAGAAGAGAAGGTTAAGAGGGGACATGATAGCCATGTTTAAATATTTGAAGGGATGGCATGTAGAGGAAGGAGAGGGCTTGTTTTCTGCTGCTCCAGAGACCAGGACAAGGAGCAATGCATTCAAGCTGCAGGAAAGGAGATTCCACCTGAACCTCAGGAAGAACTTCCTGACAGTCAGGGCTGTCCAGCAGTGGAACAGGTTGCCTCCATGGAGTATGGTGGAATCTCCTTCTTTAAGTAGAGGCTGGATGGCCATCTGTCAGGAGTGCTTTGAGGGTGTTCCTGCATGGCAGGGGGTTGGACTGGATGGCCCCTGGGGTCTCTTCCAACTCTACATTTCTATGATTCTATGATTCCACTTTCAACATCCTCCTGTGGAATCCTGGGGTTTGTAATTTCCTGAGGAGGCCAAACAGCTCTCTGGCTGAGAATTCTAAAGGCCCCTACATAAACTGCAAACCCCAGGATTCCACAGGATGTTGAAAATGGAATAATAGCACTATAATAGTGTAGTGCAGAAAGGCCCTAAGTGACAAAGGAAATGCAAACACAGGAAATAAGAGAGTTCCACAGTCCTCTCTCCACATTTGTGGGTTCAACCTTCATCAGTTTGATTATTCGTAAGGTGCGCATGTGCCTTCCTCCTCCACTTGTTTGTGTTTTGCTGTGCTTGGAGAAGGAAGGCAAGCATGTCCACACAAAAGACAAAGGAATAGGGGGGAGGCATCATGGGCTTACCTTCCTTCTCCCTTCTGCTGGTCTCCCTCCTTTTATCTTGCCATTGGCCCTGGTGTGAAGAATATGCTAAAGCAAAAGGCAGTGGAATGGGGGAGTCATGTACCTTCCTTCTCCCCTTTATTGTTCCCTTGCCTTTGGTCTCAATGCAGAGAACACTCCCCAAGGCAAAAGGCAGGGGAATGTGGGGAAACGCTAGAAGGAAATGGGAGGGGAACATGTTTGCATGTTTTCCACTTCTGCGAGGGTTCTGCATCTAGAACCCTCTTGAAAGTGGAGGGGGACACTATAGTTTAGAACGGTTTTCAATGACAGGGGGATAGAATATTTATTGAAGGGGGTATCTGTCATGCTTCTCCCCTCACCCTATCACTACACGCCTAGCAGAACCCAGTTCATATAATGAAATCCGTGTTTCATTGTCACAATTTTCTTCATCATTATTATCTCCCATCTGTAAATAACATGGTAATGTGCGGTCAGTATCTTATCATTATAAGGTAGTGGCCTAAAATAGTTTGTCAACTCACTGTGAACTTAGGTCAGAGCCCAAGGTTGTTGGTGGGCTGGTGTTTTTTCTTTATTGTAAAGGTTGGACATTTTTGCAGTAACTTAGTTTAAGGCTGTGTGAGTGGAGATACAGACATAGTGCCACTGCCTATGGTCACACATTGTGCATTGATGTGCATGCACATTATGCGATGTGCTTTGTGAACTGCATATAGAACATGCATATCTGCATGCACATTTGTTTGTGGAATGCAACAATTCACTAACAAGACAATGTTGCACAACTGCCACAACTGGTAAGTTGCATTCCATCTCCTTGATGTCAAATCTCAGTTGTTGATGTTACTGTCATTGTTGGAATCGCTAGTACATCTCCACTATTCTGTGGTCTCCCAGCTAAACTACTGTCTCTGAGTGTCTCTTTGGTAAAGAGATGTCTGTGTCTATTTGATACAGGGACACACCTGTCCCTTAGGAACTGAGAAATTGGCAGTGTGCCTCAGAGCTCTGTCTCCCATAATAACTTTGGGGAAAATTAGGTGCTTAACTTGAACATTATTTTAACATTCCCATCACATTCAGACATGAAACAATGCATGCTTTTGTTCCCATTGCACAGAGGGGAAACTGACGTGTAGCTGGTAGCGTCAACAAGACCACTGATTGAATCTATGGTTAAGTAGGATTTTAATTACGATCTCTTTAGCTACAAAATATCTTAGTTCAGTGCCCAATGTCCAGTGCCTCCTTGACTTAACATCAGGCTTAAATGTGACAGCCTTTGCTGTTCCTCATCTCACTCACAGCCTTGGTTGGTGATTAATTTGCTATTGTAATCCATCAGTTTGCATCTGGACATGACGAGCAGAATGACACATGTTCCTGAATGATTTTGCCCCTGGGTTTTCATATCACTCTGTCCCAACATTCCTTACATTATCTAAATTGCTTGAACATGTTTGTGCACAACTAATGGATAATATCGCAAGAAATAATGTGTCAACAAGGCATAAATCTGGCGGCAGACCTTCCCATTCTATAATGCATGCAATAATGGCCTTTACGCATCATTTGTTTATATTGCCGCACAAAGCACAATTGGCAAGCCATGTTCTTAGCCTGACAATACCTTTAGATGCAGTTATTTGGTTACGAATTTTGTTCAGCACCTGTTGAAATGTCCAGTGCTGCTCTTTGGTGATTCTGGGATAGCTTAAGATTGCTTCAGTAGGCCAGTTGAAAGCTTTACCACTTCCAAGGGCAGTCAAATCTACATGCACAGACATTTCTGTATAACAAGGAACACCCCAGACTTCTGATATTTTCATTTCTCACACTCTTAGTCAAGATTGCTATTGGTATCTTATGCATAGGTAGGTTTCCATAGGGAAGTATGGTGTGATGTTAAATTTCTACATCCAGTTGAAGCTTGTGGGAGTAGAATTGTGCACCAAGTGCCATTTTACGTGGATGAGCCTGATGTTATGAAAGTGCATTGATCATTCCACATGAATACATTGTCAGAGGGATGGTGGATGAGGGGAGCTACACAAAAACTCTGGTAGCACTTCCCTCCAGCACTGAGCTCTGGCAAAAAGACAGTTCACCAGAGTCAAGTGTTTAAAAATCGCCATACAGCAGAGTTTACTCACACAGCTTGAAGCATCCCATCAGAGTGTTAACTTCAGCAGCAAAAACCCTGAAGCCAGGAAAAATACTCCCATGCAAATGTTATCTTCCAACAGGAGGCTTTTACTCTTGAGTTACAATACATACAGTATATACAAGTCTCCCAATGGAGTATCAGCATTCCACAGCATGTGAAGATATGCATCCAACATAGCCTCCGGCCGCTCCTTCAGACATCAAGAGGGCACAGTTGGCACCCCCCTTATACACATACCTGTCTGATGCAACTTCTAGCCAACTTTGCTAGTTCCCATGTATGATGCAACCTTTCTGCCCTGGTTACACAACCCAATGACTCATGCAGGTATTACATGGGCTTTACTATACACAATCCCAATGTGAGATCTAACCCTCAGATTATGCGTACAGTGGACCTCTCATATAAATGAACAGCAGGCTTGTTTTCTGTTGCTCCAGAGACTAGGACAAGAAGCAATGGATTCAAACTGCAGAAAACAAGATTCCACCTGAATCTCAGGAAGAATTTCCTGATGGCCAGAGCTGTCTGGCAGCGGAATCTGTTGCTGCCTCAATAGACCATGGTGGATTCTCCTTATTTGGAAGTTTTTAATAGGAGGCTGGATGGTCATCTGTCAAAGGGAGGGCTTTGATGTGAATTCCTGCATGGCAGGGGGTTGGACTGGATGGCCCCTGCAGTTCTTTCCAACTCTATGATTCTGTGATTCTAACTCCAGATCTGTGAATTTAAGCAATCATGGAGCATCACATCCTATACCTCATATGGCTGTCATGTGCACATGGACATGGTGAAGCACCAACATACACATTACTACCATTTAATAATATGGAATATGAGCAATTGCCTTTTTCCCCATTTGTGAGAGGTCCTGGAACAGAACTTCCACAGATACAGAGGGTCCACTGTTTCTAATGAATGCTGTATGGATGGATTGATGCTCTTTGGAGGGAATAATCATATAGTTCAATCTCAGTGTGGTATCATGATTTTGATACATAAACCAATTTGAATTCCTGCACAGTTGACGGGCATATTGTGTTAGAAGATGGACAGGAAGACTTTTATGTTGGTCATTCTCTCATTATATTTCTCAAGTGGCCAATGGAGAGAGGGGCCATCATATGATGACAACATCCAACACATTTTTATTTTACCTATGTTTAGGTGAAGCAAAGAAAAGGCTGAACTGTTGCCTAGAATTAGTAATGAGTAGAGAAAAGCACAAGTCAAAATGATGGAGGTATTTCTGGTAGGCATTTTGTCAAGTCAGTAAAGTGGTGTTTAACCTGTACTGTGCAGGGTATGGGTTTGTACTCCATTTGAAGAATCCGGTCTTTGGCCTGGGGGTATTCCTTCAGACAGTATTGTCACTGGAAGCCCAAGAAGTATCACTGATTTGCAGTAACTTCTGCTAGCCAAGTGTGATGTACCAGCTGAAAACTCTCCTAGATGGAAATAGCCCAGTGATATTAATCTCTGCTTTAATAACCTTCAAGTTATAGTGCTACAGTGGGTTGCCTTCAGGGTGTCTATGAAAACTGCATGGAACCTTCAGCAAAATCAAAGGACAAGTGCAAGAATTTTGGACAGCAATGAGCAGTAACCCCCAATTCTTAAACATCTCCATCAGTTACTGATCCATTTCCTAGTGCAATCTTATTTAAATCTCTGTATAGATTGAGACTAAGGCAATTTCCACACTACACTGTTATAGTGCTATTATTCCACTTTCAACATCCTATGGAATTCTGGGGTTTGTACTGCTTTGTGTTTGTTATTTTTTATATTATGATTACTTTTTTTTTTAAAAAAATTTGGTACTAGGAAATTTGCCTACCACTGCTTGAGTTAAAGGTCCAATTTATGATGTGATGGGAGTTTTGTCCTGTGTCTGTCACGAGCATACAGCCTCCCATGAAAGCTGTGGGACATTTTTGTTAGAAGAGTAAGTTTAGGTCAAGGTTGTGAAGCCAGAGTTTTGCATGCAGTACTAATGTGTCTTAATGTGTATGGATACTGAACATCCCTTCATGAGCATCCATGCCCAACTCACATTTAGTTGTACAACATTGCAATTCACTAAGGGAGTAGCATTGCCCAGCCATATCACTCCATGAGCTTCAGGTTGAGCACTGCCTCTTTGACGTAGGATCTCACCCAATAGTTTTACTAGTGGCACCTTCAGTCCTTAACCGTTGTTTCATACCAACTAATATTAAAATCTTTGAGATGTCATTTTAAGTCTAAGTGCAAATTTGACCAAATCTGTTCACCAATGTACATTCGAGAACATAAAACAGAGAAACCAAAAGTGTGTGTTGGCAAGTACTGGAAGGAGTTGATAAGTTGGATCCAAAACCTCATTCTGCTCTTTGTTTTGGTCCAGTGAGATAACACATAAAGTTAGGTGACTCTATGGTCAAGCATGAGGATTTGCATGGGATAATTAGCACCTTATAACATATATTTTTAATGCACAGAAAACCCAAAGAATATATTGGAGGGCCAGTACATTGAAGGTAAATTGCCTCAGAGTGGGCTGTCTTCCCAATTTGTTGCTGTCATGTCATAGTATATGGTCATAAGTATCCAAGCTGAGTGTGTCCACATCAGTCTCCACATACTCAGAATCATCCAGAAGATATTTGTTACATACTGGGAATTCTAGCCATAAGCACATCTCTTGACAGTTGGCTTCCTCTGTGGAACATTCTTGACAGCTATTGGCTATTCTCCTCCAATCCATCTACACCTACATATGGGAAAGGAGCACAGAGTTTCCTGACATCCAGCATGCCTGAAGGGCTGCTACAGAGATATTGAAAACCTTTTAATTTCATCTCCTCCTTGCCCTTCCATCGAGTCTCAAAAAAGCTTGCAAGAATGAAAGGTCAACTAATCAATCTCATGGGCTCCAGCTGACCCATGCCAGCCAGAGGCGGGAATCTTAACACTTCACCATCTCCAGCTGATCCTTCCACACAACAGAGGTCAACTACAGCCCAGAGAGATCAATTATTTGAATTCTTGTGAGAGAAGTCTGTTTCTGTGCTTCCCACACAAAAGCATTGTTTTGCTACCTGGCGGTGATGAATGAGGCTTTTGGGGTCTACCATGCTACCCAAAAATGTGGGTGACTCAGGGGTACTTCCATGATGCCAGTGCCTCCATGAAACAGTGGGGAATATTAGCTCAAAAAGAAGGCCTGCAAGAAAGGGGTAATCTTATGAGATCTTTTATACATGTATCTACCTGTACTGATGCAGCCAGAGATCCAAAAGTAAGCTTGTTTGTTTTATTGAGGGGAATTAATAATCACACACACAGTCTATGCAGTCTCATGATCACAGAAGGCTAACTGAAGGAAAATGGGGTGGGGGTGGGGAGTTTGGATAGAAAGAGTTCAGAGTGAAGTGTGTGATAGTTACCAATTCAGTAGATAAGCTAAGAGTGATGTAACTTAGACTAGGAATCCAAGGACAGTACACAAATGGAAATTGGAGCAGCAGAGTGATGACCACCAACCAGTGTACTGTGAGTTAGCTGGCCCTGAACTGGGGTTTAAATAGTCTTTTATTCTGCCTGGGGGGTGGAGGTACTAATGGCTGTCTGGCAAGGTAAACAATGGAGTCCAAGGGTGGACCATGGGGTACAGTATGAACTAATGGTCTTAGGTGACAAAAGGCTAATGGGAATCATGATAGGTCCTTGATTGCTGGGTAAATGTGAGGACAAAAGGGAAGTTTGTTGGTCAGAGGAAGAGGGGATAAGACAATCAGCCATCCTATGGGAAGAAAGCAGATGCTCTTGTCTCTGAAGGTTGAGTCATTGAAGGCTAATTCTAAGTTCATTATCACTGGAATTTCCTGATGATTTCTTGACTATTACCTGGGTATGTCTTGAGATGTTTCCTAACCTGGCTTTGCAATGCACATGTTTGGTGAGCTATTCCTCTTAGCCAGCATGGCCGTGCAACTGTAGCAGAGTATAATTCATACTTTGTGCCAATTAATATTTGCCAACTAAACCATATCAAAGTGTGGGAGTGTACAGATTATCAACAAGCATGTTAAAAAAACAAATAAGAGCACAAACTCAAAACACATAGGCACAGACCCAACCGTTGTGATAGACTAAAGAAGTTGGCAGGATTGGGCTCCTAGGTAAACTCAACATGGGATTTATGAACACCTGGTTCTCCTCAACCACCACCATTGTCACGAACTCACCGAAGATTGGTGCACAGACAATATTCTTTCAGGAACTTTCTAACTCTACTTAAGTTATGATGTTGCCTTCATCTTTAAATGTCACTGCATGCAATATGAGACCAGTTCTACCATGATTAGTGCTTATGTGCTTGACCCCTTCCTATCATCCAGTGAGTCACCCTCTTGAATTAAACGTTTGGGTGATAATTTTGCCTTGTTAAGCCTTACATTCATAAAGGGTGGGAAGAAAGGTTAAGAAGTGAAGTTAGGAAAAAATCCCATTGTAAAAAATAAGAGCTGAAATGTCCTTGGTAGTCTCATATTTCACCAGATAGATCAGGTGACAAAATCCCATGATAATTCACTTGCCATGACAAAACCCATAATGAGAAGAGAAAATTGGGCCAATTCATTTATTCACCTGACACAGATTGCAACTCATAAGGTGGTGAAAGAGAAGAGTTGAAACAGATAATTAAGGGGGTCTTTTGCAGGGGGAGGGCAATGCACAAAGAGGCCACACTTGTTCGTGGTGTGAAGGGGCCAGAAACGAAGGCAGTAAAAGAAATGCTACAACATTTTCTTTTCTTTTGATAGCAATGAGATAACTTCTTTTGAGATCTGGGCCCATCTCTCTCAGCATCTTCTTCAAGACCCAGTTGAAACATCACCTTCTCAGGTAAGAAGCAGATCTATGACACTAACATTGTCAGTTTTCTTCCCTATATGATTTCTTTTTAACCATCTTTGCCTAACAAAGAAGCCACTGAAAATTATTGACTTGAAAGCTTTTTATTGTTGTTGTTGTGCACCTTCAAATCATTTCCAACTTATTGCAACCCTAAGGCAAACCTTCCGTGAGTGGGCGGATGTTCTTGGCAAAAAAATTTTCAGAGGTGGTTTGTCATTGCCGTTCTCTGAGGCTGAGAGAGGGTGACTTGCCCAAGGTTACCCACTGGGTTTCCAGGGCTAAGAGGAATTTCAAACCCTGGTTTGAGTTGTGGTCCAGAAATCAAATCATTACATTGTTCTGGATCTGTGAAGAGCACATAGTCTTCAAAAACTGCACAATTGTTGAAAACTTCCTTGTAGCAGAAAGAAAGTTGCTAACATTACTCTGTGCTGCCCTTGAGAACAAAGTTAGCTAACAACTACATCTTTGGAGTAAGAGTCAGAGAAGGACTTTTGCATTTGCTGCTTGTTCTGTTGTCTTCTGGACAGGCAGCAGAAACAGAGGGGAGAAATAGGAGCAGAGACTGTTTGCCATCTTCTGAGGCTGAGAGAGTACAATTTACCCAAAATCACCCACTGGGTTTCCATGGCTCAGAAGGGATTCAAACCCTGGTCTTCAGAGTGGTAGTCGCTCAAACTTAATCACGGTGGCTCAGCGTGGTGAAAGGTAGTACGTGATATTGTACACTCTTTGGTTAGCCAAAGGTTTCACTCACAGTGTGTTTTTGATTTTGCATAATTCCCCCTTGCTCTCTTTGTATATTGTACTCTGCATTTTAAAACAAGTTTACATAGTTAGGGCAGGGGCAATGAATTGTTCAGGATGCCACAGTCCCGTCTCCCCCTCCCTTCCATCTGCCAGCACTGGAGAGCTCATTCAGTTGCACATCTGACTTTTACAAGTCTTCATCAGGCATTGTTTCCATGCTTTGCTATTGCTGCTACTGAGCAATATGGCCACCTGTTCTGAGCTGTAATTCCTTGCCTTCCCAAGGCTTTCTTTTGTACCCAAACCTGGTTCACATCTTTGTAGTAAGATAAGCCTTACCGGTAGTAAATGATTCTTCAAGTGGTCTGCAGCAGAAGGAAGCATTCCAGTCCTTTAGCTGATGGGTTACAGCATCCTCTTGCCACAAGTGGTATAACCTGACCCCTATATAATCAGGTTATCCCAGAGAAGATGCCCTTGATTCCAATGGCTGGCTCATGGGTCCTTTGGGCTAAGGTGTACCCACTGCACCTGTGCAGATGAGGCCAATGGTGGATGGATTGCTGATGATACACAGTGCAGAATCTCAAAAGGGGAGGACTGAATTGCTCATGACCCACCTCCCATCCTAACTGCTATGAAAACAGTACAGGCAGGTTGCTGAAAGGAAAATCCACTCCTCTGGTGTGTCCTCAGACTTGAATTGTCAAGCTAAAGTAAAACTATCTAGCAAGACCTACTGAACACAAAACAGACCTTTCAATTCTACAGGACAGTTAAAATTTAGCCATGATGCTGGCAAGGATGCTAGAATCCAACTGTCTGGTAGGGAGGCAATTCTTCACTAAGTGTCTTTGCAAAGGAAGCAACAGGTGTTGTTGTTGTTATCATTATTAATTACAATGTTCTTCCCATTTTAAGGAAAGTCTCTGAAAACTAAACAGTTTGTAAAGCCTACTTGCAGTCCAGGACTTATTCCATGCAAAAAAATCACATGTGGTTGCTAGTATCTCCTTAGAACTTGGGGGAATTATAGCTCAAAGGAGCCCTGCAAGAGTAGGGTAACAGCACGATCTTTTCGCTTGTGTAGATCAGTACTAACTGTAGAGTGGACTCCAGTTAAAGTTAGACAAAGTATTTTATTGGAAATTAATAGACACAAGAAATCAAGCAATCTCACAAACCATACAAGGCTATCAAAGGGAGCTAGAATGAAACATGGGGACAGCACAGTTGTCTTGAAGGTCCTTGATTTTAGTTTCCCACCACTTGCACTGGTGGAGCAGTTGCTTGGCTAATGCAAGGGCAAGGACCTTTGCCCACCCAGGTGCTTTGAACCACAACCTGCCCACTGAATAGGCTTTGAGAGTTTCATCCAGCACTGTGAGAGTCCCACTCTTCATTGCTCCACCACCAACTTCATTGATGAAGAGTTGAGGTTCATCAGGAGTTGAGGTTCATCAGGAACATTTGGAGGGACACAGTGTTTTCCACCACTACCCTACATGCTATCTCCTCTCATCATAGATCTTTCTTTTTCTTTTTACTTTTCTCCTTTTCTTCCCCCACCCCTTTCGACAAACCTCAACTGAGTCAGCTTTATAATAATGCAATGAAAAATATAACAACTCTCCAGTTTCTCCCAGCTTTCTCCTCATCATTTTCTAGATAAATGCAAAGTATTTCATGAAATAAAAGGAAAAAAAATCAGCCTCCTTATTGTGAGCTCAGATGAAAGTCCTTCTACTAGACAGAAAACACCAGAATTGTTGGTTATGACTGCTTGGAAATCACAGGTAGAAAGAACTCCAAGGAGGGAAAAAAAATACACCAGGATGCTGTGGAATGACCTCTGTCACCACATGTCACATTGCATCAAATTGGCTATCGCTGTGCTGTGCAGTGACAGCACATTACGTGATGAGATTTGACATAATTTGGAGGAAAATATGGAGAGAAAATGTAACCTTTCCTGACAGGTATTACATTAAAGTATCAATAGCATGAGGGACAGATAGCACTTCCATCTTCTTGGGGAATTAGATGCCAGAGAAGGACTCTTAGGGAGTGGGTAGACAGAGATGATGGGTGAAAGGTGTTCCCCAGGGCAATGAAACAGATAGTTTATTCACTTTCAAGGATACCTCTTGCATCACAATTTTTTTTTTTCAGTTTTTCCCCAACAATGCATGATCCTTATCACTGCAGAAAAATACAAATCTAGATTCATCCGATGATAAGTAGTATGTGTAAATTTCACATATTTCATTGGAAATTCCAAGTTGCAGGTTCAAGAGGAGCTTTCATTGAAATGTTCATCTAAGAGAAGAAGTGCCCAGGTAGAAAATAAAAATGTATTGCATAATACTTTCCTGGAAAGGATCACTTCACATTGCTGGGGGTGAAAAGGACTACTTGCATAGCTAGATGGATTTGTAGTTGGCTTATAGGCCAAACTCAGCATTGCTAATCAATGGTTCCACATTATCCTGGAAAGAAGTAACAAACAGGGGGCTACGGGTATCTGTCCTGGACCCAGCTTTGTCCAATATCATTATAAATGACTCTGATGAAGGAGTAGAGGACATACTATATGTAGATGACACCAAGCTGGGAAGTCAGCTAATACCTCAGAAGCCAAGATAATCTTAACAGATGGGAAAGGGGGGCCAAAATGAACAATATGAATTTCAGCAGGGACAAATATAAGGTATACATTTAGGCAGGAAAAATGTCAGATGCACTAATATAAGATATGTAGCTGCTAGCTTAGAGGGGCTTAAATACCCTAAAGGCATCAGATCCTGTCTGATCTTGGAAACTATATAGGGGCTGCCCTGGTTAGTACTTGGATGGGGAACTTCCAGTGAATACCAGGTGCTGTAGGCTACATTTTAGAAGGAAGAACTCCACCTCTGAATATCCTTTGCCCATGTAAATGCTATGAAATTCATCAGGTCACCATAAATCAACAGGTGACTGGAAGACACATATGCCCACACACATCCCCCAGCTTCAGTGCAATAAAAGCAAAAAGAGATTTTGCTGTACTACAAGCTTAACATGAGTCAGTGGGGTGATGGAGCAGAAAAAAGGCCAATATAATCCTAGTCCTTATCAATAGATCTGTAGTGTCCAGAGCAAGGGGCAACATACTATTCTTTAATTCTTCTTTGGTCACATCTCACCTGGAATTATGTATCCAAGGCTTTTGACAAACTCAGACATGGCCAGAGGGGAGTTACCAAGATGGTAAAAGGTTTGGAAGCCAAACTTATAGGGAATGACTGAGGGACTTGGGGATGTTTAGCTTGGACAAAAGAAGACTGAGAGGTGATATGAAATAGCAGTCATCAAATATCTGTAAGGTAGTCATGTGAAGACAAATGGCCTTTCTGCCCTATACTGTTTTAGTGCTATTATTCTACTTTCAACCTCCTGTGGAATTCTGGGGTTTGTAGTTTACTGAGGCCCAAGAGCACTCTGGGTGAGAATTTTAAAGGCTCCTCCCTAAATTGTAAACCCAGGATATCATAGGAGATTGAAATTGGAATAATAGCACCATAACAGTGTAGTGCGGAAAGTCCAAGGGTGAGCTTTTTCATACTTCTGTAGAAGGTGTGACACTGTAGGTTTATTTCCAGTCTCTTAAGTTGACTTCCAGTCTTGCAAGACTGGAAATTCCCTCCCAGCGTTTTACTAGGGTTCTTGCCAGCCTCCCAAAGCTGACTCCCACGCTTGGAACGACTGGCAATCTCCCCAGTTCTATCAGGTATGCTGCCACCACCCCCCTGAATTATGAATCCCTTGGACAGAACAAGAGGGACTCTGCCCAATCTCTAAGCGTAAGTATCTTCCACCTCCCCCTCCCCCTGAGTGAGAGGTCCTATGTAGCGTGTGCCAAACTTGGCGTGGAAATGGAGAGAAACGGAGGTTTATAGAAGTGTTTAATCAAAGCATGCAAATAGACAAAACCATTTCACACTTGGGAGACTCCCCTCTCCCAGGTACACTTAGTTACAAGAATTTACAAAACAGATATAACAGCACAGATACATTCTTAAGATCAGCCAATTCCCAAAATAACAACATCCCTAACACGACTAACTACTTATTTCTAGTTACTCACAATTAGGTTATAGGCGTAGATGGTCTAAAGGAGAAGAGAGGGGGGGGGGTCCAGGAGACACGGCATGCTGCCAGCTCGACTGGCCCAGCTCTCCTCTCTCTCTCTCTCTCTCTGTGTGTGTGTGGCCACATGGCCTCTCAGAAGTTTTATATTTTCCTCCTTGGAAGGATCTGGAAGCATCTCCAAGATGCCCACCTCTTTTCCTTTTGGTTGGTCAATTCTCACCTTGTGACCTGTGATGCTGACCCTTTCCTTTTGGTTGGTCAACTCTCACTCTGTGACCCTTGATGTAATCCCAACACCTCATTAACCCTTGGTTTACCTGAAGAGGGAAGTATCTCCCTTTGATAAGCCTAGATAACGGGAAGCCCCATTATCACAGAAGGTAGAACCTAAACAAAAGGAATCAAATTGCAGGAACAGAGAGTCTTAACTCAACATTATGAAGAACTTTATGGCAGTAAGAGCTATTTGACAGTGGAACTGATTGCCTCAAAAGGCAGTGGAGTCTTCTTCACTGGAGGTAATTGAATAGAAGTTGGGTAGTCATCTTTCAGGAATGTTTCATGTGTTTATCTTCTGTATGGACAGATTAGCAAATGGCCCTCACACTCCCTTCCAGCTCTACTGTTCTGTCATTCTATGGGACACAATCAAAGTAAAGTCGTTTGCAATTAAGAAGACCCATTAAAATAAAAGGGAATGGAAGTGAGTCCTGAGTAAGTCCTATTTTGTGGCTTTCAGTGGTACTTAGTCATCATTGCAACTAAGCCCAGTTCTGCACTACACTGTTATAGTGCTACTATCCCCCTTTCAACCTCCTATGGAATCTGGGTGTTTTCAGTTTAGGGAGGGGCCTTTAGAAGTCTCAGCCAGAGAGCTCTTTGGGCTCAGTAAACGGCAAAACTCAAAATCCCACAGGATGTTGAAAGTGGAATAGCAGCACTATAACAGTGTAGTGTGGAAATAGCCTACCTGTGTTTGATTTTGCATGTCATCTCCATCTTCTCTTTGAAATGCCCTGGATGGGCTAAGTTTGGCTATGTAAAGGTGAATGTTACTTAATGATAAGGCTCTACATTAAGATGCAGTGTGAGATTATGTGTGACATTAGACAATCAATGTCCCCCAAATGGACTCTAATTAATATTATACCCAAAGGGGAAATGTAACTCATAAAACTCATTCATCCAAGTTCTCACTGCCTCAAAGGTGAACAAATAAATGCAGGATGAAATTCCATCATCCAAACACTCCCGGCACTTTCAGCTCCTTGCTTTTGCTATATATATATATATATATATATATATATATATATATCAGAACAGCCATTTATTTCACTCCTTTTTAAATGCAGTGCTGTCAGAAGCGGCTGCCCTGAAGACTATATTCCTTGGACAGCAAAAGTATTTTGCTGCCTCTGTTGCCACAAAATGACTCCAGAGTCAGAAATAATTAAACAGAATTTCTGGAGAAGTCAAGAGTAGTTGAGGAAGTAAACTTGGAGCTAGGTACTAGGAGGCACAATCCCAGCTCATTCAAAACTATTGTCCACAGCTTTCAACGAAGCTTTAAGCCGAAAATGGTGCGCAGTCACGCATCGCTCCAGGGCCCCGCACGCACTTGCCTCAGGAGCCAGGCCAGTTGCGCTTCCCGTCTCAGCATAGCCTGGGAAGGTCCCAGGCTGCACTGCGAAAGGAAGAGGCAGGGCTCTTGCGCGAGCAGGCAGCTCATGCAGAGCCGAAGGACCCCAGAGACGAGAGCCTCTCCCTGGAGGCTGCTCGCGTGAGCACTGCACCCCAGCACCAAGAAAAGGTGAGTTGCGGAAAGGGTCTTAGTCTCATGACTGAGGAATGGGGAGAGAGTGTCCCTTTGGAGATCAGCCTCTACCAGCCTGCCTCATGCTGATGGTCAGCATCTGGCTGGATAGCTTGTAAGAACAGACCATGAACAGCCTCCTGAGAACAAAGGCAGTACAGCTTTTAATCCTGGATTCCACAGTTTCCAGATATATAGCACCTCTATCTTCACAGGAAGCTTGAATGGCAAAGAATACCTGATCTTATGTAACCCCTGCCACCCTAGGTGGTACATTAACTCCTTCTTAGCTGGATCTAGCTTGGTTCATAGCCACTAGAAAATGTATGAGTAGCATTCTCGCAGTAGGTGAAACAAAATCATCGATTATGATGAAGAAGATGAGGAGGGGGAGGAGGAGGAGGAGGAGGCTCATCATACTGTCTTTTGAAACCTGTCAGGATTCAAAGCAACTCACAAATGTTTAAACAAATACAGCTGAAAATCCCTATCCATTAAATGGTGGTCAAGAACTAACATCAGCCTAGAGGAGCATAATATTCTCTCCAGTATACTTCTGCCCAGAAAACTGACCTTTGCCACATTGGAGCGCACTCCTATAACCAACAGATGCCTGAAGAGCATCCAGCTGTGATCCTGCAACTAGAGAACAGAAAAGATAGTATTTGTCAGCGGCGGCTGCGGTCAAGCAGGAGCCGGACCGGAGTCGGGAAAAAGCAGCGTTTAATACAGTCTGTAACCAAAGGTTCTGCAGTACACAAACTGTCCGTAACTTAAAGTATGCCTTGGCAGCAGGCTCCAACAGAAAATAATGAAGGGTTACCTCACCCAGAACATAAAGAGGTTATTTAAACCCAAAAGCAGGGGGTTGGTCTCAAAAAGGCCAAGCGGCGGGGGAGCAGACACAGGCTGGGCTGGAACAGAGCACTGGTGACAGACGCACGGTGGGCTACGGTTGTTGCTCCGTCCCCTTCCCAGCCCAGCCCCCCTCCCAAAAAAGACCCCTTGAGATGCCGGTGGAAAATCCGGCTCGAGCACGCGGCTGAGGGCTCTCAGCTGTTTTTGGGTTTGGGAGCTCTCACCCCCAGTTTTCCATGCAGCTGCCGGGACCGCGGCTTGTTTCCCTTTGGAGCCGCTGCCAATGCTGGAATGTGGGTGGTGGGGAGGGGGGTTTTAGCCTCCTGAGGGTCGGAATCGTGGTAGGCGGCCCCCCGGAGTGGGGCCCCAAGGGCCTGCCTCCTCCAACAAGTCACCGCCTATCATGCCCACCGGCATGGGAGCCGGGCCGGTGGCCTCCGCAACCCCGGGAGCCCCCCTTCGGCGGCAGGGGCCTCCGTCCGCCGGGGGAGACCCCCATCGGCGACGGGGGGGGCCCCCCGGGCCACGTCTGGGCGATCCCCGTCGGCGGCGGTGCCCTCCAAGGCGACTGGGTGATCCCCACCGTCGGCAGCGGCCTCCGGAGTGCCCGAGTCCCCCTCCTTTTCCATTGGAGGCGGCCGCTGCATCGGCTCCGGGGGATCCCCCGGGGCCCCGGACCCCACGCCCAAGCCCCTGACATCACTCCCCTCCCCAGGGCCCCTTCCCCTACCCCGCGGAGGTTGTGGCTTGGCCGGGTATTGCCGATGGAAGGCCTGCACCAGCTGGGGCCCATGGGCGTCAGACGCGTCCTCCCAGGAACACTCCTCTGGCCCATAGCCCCGCCAGTCCACCAAGTACTGCAAGCGGCCGCACCGCCGACGGGAGGGGTTGGCCACCTCAGACTCCTCCTCACCATCGACGAGAACCAGTCTGGGGGGCCCTGGGCTGGCTTGGGGTTCACCCCCCCCGGGCTGGCAGGAGCAGCGACCTGTGGAACACTGGGTGTATCCACAGGGTGCGTGGGGGGTTGCAACCAGTAGGCCACGGGGTTCACCTGAGCCAGGATGGAAAAAGGGGCCCTTTAAAACCAGGCGTCCAGCTTGTGGCTGGGGGGGGCGGGGGGCGGGGGGAACGCGTAGAGAGCCAGGCACGGTCCCCAACCTGCAGTGATCCCCCTGGCTGCCAGTGCCGATCTGCCCCCCGCTTGTACGCCTCCTTGGCGAGCTCCAGCTCCCCCCACAGCAGCTCCTGGATGACCCGTAATTCCTGAAGCCACCGGTCTGCGGCGGGCACTGCGGCCGGCACACCGACCGGGGGGAAACCATCGCGGGTGGAAGCCGTAGTTGGCCAGGAATGGGGACTGCTGGGTGGAGGCGTGGATGACGTTTTTGTCGCGAACTCGGCCAAGGACAGGAGATTGGCCCAGTCATCCTGCTGGTAGCTGCTGTAACAGTGCAGGTACTGCTCCAGTGTAATGTTGGTACGCTCGGTCTGGCCATCCGTCTGCGGGTGATGGGCCGATGACAGCCGGGGCTCGATGTCCAACTGCCGCAACAAACACTGCCAGAACCGGGTGGTGAACTGTTCCCCCGATCGGTCACGATCCCCTCGGGGAGGCTGTGCAGCTGGAAGACATGGTCCAGGACTAGGCGTGCTGTTTCTTCGTCAAAGGTAGCCCGGGCACGGGACGAAGTGCGCCATTTTCGTGAAGAGGCCCCACCACCACCAGTATGACAGTGTGGCCTCTGGACAGAGGGAGCTCGGTGATAAAGTCCATGGATATGGTCCTCCAGGGTCCCGCGGGGGTTGGCAGGGGTTGGAGCAAACCTGAAGGCCTCTCCGTCGAATCCTTGGTGCGGCAGCACACGGGACAAGAATGGACATAACGGTTGACATCTCCGTGCCCCCAGCGCCACCAAAACTCCTGGGTCACGAGGTACAGGGCCTTGAACAGGCCAAAGTGCCCTGGGGGGCCTACCATCATGGCAGAGGCCCCAACACTTCCTCGCGACAGGGCCCAGCTGACACGAAGAGCTGACCTCGACGGTAGAGCAGCCCCTCCCGCTCAGACCATGGGGAGGTGGCATCCCCCAGGTGGAAGGGGGAAGGGGTGGCTCCCGAGACTGCACTTCCCGGATCCGCTCTCCCAGGGTTGTCACGTCCACAGCCGCCGTGAAGTTCTCGGGGTGCAGGATGGTCAAGCGGACCTCCGGTTCTGGGGTGGTGGCGTATTCGGGCTTCCGGGACAGGGCATCCACATGCCGGTTACGGGCCCGTGGCACATAATGTAGCCGGAAGTGAAAGCGGGAAAAGAACTGGGCCCAACGCATCTTTTGGGGCATCAGTTTCCGAGGGGGTCTGCAGATACTCCGGGTTGCGGTGTTCAGTCCGCACCTGTTCGGGTGTACGCGCCCTCCCAGGAGGTGCTGCCAGGTCTCAAACACCACCTTGACCCCCAGGAGCTCCTTCTCCCAGATGGTGTAGTTCTGCTCAGGAGGGGACAGCTGCCAGGAGTGCTAGGCGCCCCGGCCGGAGCCCCCCCTCCAGGCCCGAGCCCTGCAACAGGACTGCCCCGACCGCGACGTCCAAAGGGCGTCGGTCTCCAGGAAGAAGGGCTGCCTGGGGTCGGGGTGCTGCAGGATGGGCTCCGTTGTGAAGCAGGTCTTCAGCTGGTCGAACGCCTGTTGTGCCTGGGGTCCACTGGAAAGGCCCCTTGCCGCGGAGCACCTGGGTGATGGGGGTGGCCAACGAAGCATAGTCAGAAATGAACTTCCAATAAAAGTTGGTGAACCCCCGGAAGCGCTGCACTTCCTTGCGGCTCCTCGGGGCCTGCCGGGGGCACAACCCCTTCCACCTTGGGCCCGATCCATCTCTATTCCCCCGTGGAACGCGGTAGCCCAGGAAGTCGACCTCCGAGATCGAATGCACACTTCTCAAGCTTGGCTTAGGAAGGTGCTCCCTAAAACCCAGGGGGGCACATGCGTCTCATGGACCTGCTGGCTCGGGGGGGTAATAGGAAGTCGTCAAGGTAGATGATCACGAAGCAGTCCAGGTAGTCCTGGAAGACGTCATTCACGAAGTGCTGGAATATGGCCGGGGCGTTGCACAACCCTGAAAGGCATGACGGTGTATTCGTAATGCCTGTACTGGGTCTGGAATGCCATCTTCCACTCGTCTCCTGCCCGGATCCGCACCAGGTTGTAGGCCCCCGGAGGGTCCAGCTTTGTGGGGGGACCGTGCATGTTTCAGCCACCCCAACAACTCCAGGATCGGGGCAGCGGGTAGTGGTTGCGGATGGTGATCCGGTTGAGGGCGCGGTGTCGTAACAAAGGTAAAGCTCCCCGACTTCTTGTGGATGAACAGCACTGGCGGCCCCGCCCGGGGAGGTCGACGGGCCCCATGAACCCCGGCGCAGATTCTTCTCCAGGAACTCCCGCAAGGCTGCCAACTCCGGCTCCGAGAGCGCGTAGATGCGTCCTGCTGGGATGGGGCTCCCGGCACCAGGTCTATGGCACAGTCGGGGGGAGCCCCCGGTGCGGGGGGGGGCGATCGGTCTCCTTCTTTGGGCGAACACGTCCCTGTAATCTCGGTACTTCTTGGTAGTTCGACGGATGTCCCGGGCCCCCGGGATCTCCAAGATGGCCATCAGCTTCTTGGGCCAGCAGTGCTCCTGGCAGTACTCAGACGCGAACAGCACCTCGCGTCGCGCCCAGGAGATATGCGGGTCGTGGAGTGAGAGCCAAGGCATCCCCAGCACCACCGGGAAACAGGGCACCGCTGCCCCAGGAAGCTCGTCCGCTCGAAATGCCCCCGGATTTCCAAACCCACCTCGACCGTCTGATGGGTGATGGGGCCTGATTTGAGCAACCGCCAATCGATGGTCTCCACCGGGGAGGCTCCAGCAATGGTACCAGCGGGGTTGGGGGTTCCTGGCAAACTGAAGGTCCAGGAAGTTATTGGACACCCCGGAGTCGATCATTTGCCCCCACGGGGATGGGCTGTGCCTCGCCATAGCACACTGTGGTGGCTACCCGGGAGTGGGGTTTGTTCCCCCTCCGACGCGTCCGTGTTTGTCCCCCTTCCGGGCTCCCCCCGGCCTCGCAGGCTCTCTAGACCTGGGGGTTGGCTTTTCCCCCCGTGCCCCGGTGGCAGTAGACTTCGACGGGCATACGCGGGCGAAGTGCCCCCCCAGGCCACAATACAGGCATGAGCCCCCGCCCGCCGCCACCTCTCCTTCTCCTCGGTGGTCAGGCAGGGGGCGCGCCCCCCGAGCTGCGTGGGCTCCTCTCCACTGGCCAGCCGGTGAGGGGGCCAGCCCCTGGCTGGCTGGGCAGAGTCTCCCAGGGGGAAGGTACCAAGGTTCGGGGCCCGGTGGAGCCCCCCACGACGGGCCTCCCTGGGGGCCCCCAGGTGCCCGTCAATATGGAGGGCTTGCTGGATTAACAACTCCAACATCTCCGGCGGGGGACTGCGGGCCAACTCATCCAGAATCTCGGCCAAGAGACCGGCCCCTTTCTATTTTGGAGAGCGGGGTCGTTGTAGACCAAGTCCTGCGCCCGGCCCGGGGAAAGTGGTGGTTTGTCCTGCACCGAACCCCGGCCTTGCTTAGCTGGCGCAGCTGGGGGGCTCGCCGTCTCTGCTTTTCACCAGGTCTCCCCACACCGCCTGGAAAGCTTGCAGAAACGCAGCCATGTTATCCAGGACGCTGCTGTTCTGACGGAACAGGGGCGTTTCCCACTTGGCAGGCATCCCGGAGAGCAGGCTTATCATGAACGCCACCTGGGCTCGCTCGTTGGGGAAGCCTTTGGGCCCCGGACTTAATGTACAGCCTGCAGCCGGCCACCGGCCACGAAAGTCTCCAGCTCGGGGGTCTCTCCAGTGAAGCGCGGCGGCACCGCCATCGGAATCTTTGGTGCAGGAGGGGGGGTGAGCCGCCTGTAGTTGGCCCAGCTGGAACTGCAGAGCCTGCAGCACGTGGGAAAGTTGGTCTCTTGAGCGCGCAGGCCCTGGTTTTCCTGCGCCTGGGCGGCCAACTGGACTTTCAGAGCCACGTTCTCCCCCTCCATCCCGCTTGACCGTTTGACGGAGCAACAATCTGTAGGACGGGGGGGTAGAAGCAGGGGGGGCCCGGGCTGGAGTCGGGAAAAAGCAGCGTTTAATGCAGTCTGTAACCAAAGGTTCTGGGTCCCCAAACTGTCCGTAACTTAAAGTATGCCTTGGCAGCAGGCTCCAACGGAAAATAATTTAAAGGGGTACCCCCCCGGAACACAAAGAGGTTACTTCACCCAAAACGCAGGGGGTTGGTCTCGGAAGGACCGAGCGGCACGGCGCGGGAAAAGGCTGGGCTGGAACAGGGCATGGGCGACAAACGCACGGTAGGCCAACGGTTGTTGCTCCGTGCCCTTCCCAGCCCAGCGCCTGCCCTAAAAAGACCCCTTGAGCCGCTGCCGGGCAATCCGGCTTGAGCACACGGCTGAGGGCTCTCAGCTGTGTTACAGCTGGGAGCTCTCAGTCCCCAGGTGTTTCTCATGCACCACCGGGACCGGCAGCTTGCTTCCTTGAGCCGCCGCTGCCGCTGCTGAAACACGGGCGGCGGGGCGGAGGTTTCAGCCTCCTCAGGGTCAGAATCGCGAGTAGGCTGTGCCCTGGGATCAGGCCCGGGGCCCGCCTCCTCCGGCAAGTCACTGCCCGTCACACCCACCGGCATGGGAGCCGGACTGGCGGCCTCCGCAATGCCGGGACGATCCCCTTTGGCGGCAGCAGCCTCAATCATGCCAGGGAGACCCCCATCGGCGACGGCAGCCTCCGCAGCATCTGGGCGATCCCCGGCGGCGGCGGTGCCCTCCGAGGCGACCGGGCGATCCCCGCCATCGGCAGTGGCCTCCGGAGTGCCCGAGCCCCCCTCCTCCTCATCGGAGGTGGCCGCTGCATCGGCCTCGGGGACGCCCGCGGGCGCAGCCACGCCCGAGCCCCTGACAGTATTCTTCTAGATCACCAGTATACTCACACATACTTGCTGGAAATCCAGGAGGAGGACATCTTTCTCCTTCTGATTCCAAAGTCATTCCTGGACATTACCTGGGCACTTCCTGTTCCCAAACACTAAGGCCATTTCTGCAGTAACCTGTTATAGCACAATGATTTCACTTTCAACATCCTCTGGAATCCTGGGGTTTACAGTTCCAGCTGGCCCCTCCTGAAACTGTAAACCCCAGGATTCCAGAGGATGTTGAAAGTGGAATCATCGTGCTATAACAGGCTACAGCGGAAATGGCCTAACTGGTTGTGGGATGGGTGCATTATAGCTGTCAACTGCCCTGGAAGAGTAATGTCCCAAGGGGATAAGAATGCCTCTTTGTACAATATTGTACAATGGCCTAAATGAATAGTTGTAAAAGGAATCAGTACCTATTAATATTACTAAAAGGACTTCAGCCAATGTCTGTTCTACATGCTTGGCACTCTTGCACAAAGATGAAAAGTATTATTTTTCTTCAGGTCAAAAACAGTTTACCCAACAGTTGGGAAACCCTGTAATGAAGACTAATAGACATTTCTTTTTTTAATGAAAACAACAACAACAACAAAATTAACTGTTTTATGCACGGGAATAAAAACTGTTTTGTGTCCATAACAGAAAAAGGGTTTGCCCAAAAAACCCCCACTTTTTTCCTGCAGACTAATTTACCTGCAGCACTTCAGGCTATTTAAATATGGATAGAATACTTTAAATGGAATATTTATTAATCTCTGTACACGAGGTCAAAATAGTTGGGAGTTTACATCCCTACAAATATCTTTAAAAGGATACTGACACAGGACTTCTATGAAGCCATTCTTCTCCTTTTCTCCTTTACCAATAATGTTCAGTGGTCATTGGTGGTTCCGATGTTGCTGTTGCAACAAATGTACTCTGGGTTTTACTCTGAACTTTAGGGGGATATCCAAGGTGTGGGACCATATCTCCAACAAATTTGACACTTTGAATAGCTCCTTTGGTGTTCAGATTTAAACTAGGAATGGATTTATCACTTCACTGACTGGGCGGCCACCATCCAGTACTAGACAATGTTGGCTTCATAGTCTGCTTGGGATTTACGTTTTCATAAACGGTCTTAACATGTGAACAACATTGAACTCAGTAGTTTAGCAATGTCCATACTTACCTAGGGGTTGCTGTGATGCACCATCTGGACATCCTTTATACAATGGTGGAGTGACTGGTGCCGTACACTACCACCCCTTCTACAAGTTATGCAATTTTCATAAATCAGACATATTAATGACTAGAGAACACAGTCAGGATCACACTGACCAGAGACATTTTCAGGATGATGGTGGTGGTAAAAGTCCAGATATAATTAAGCAGAAAACCCTGACACTGACAGGTTTGGGCATCTTTGAACACAACGGAAGATGAACTGCCCTGATAAAGCAATGGGAGTCCATCCCTCAATCTTACCCTGTGGATATCTTTCCTATACACCCTAACTGATTGACCACTAAGAGAGTGTCAGGAATCCCATCAACGTTTTGTCACTTGGAGTTAAAGAATTCAGCTCATTCTGGAGCACTTTATCAGTCCCATGGGAAAGCTATTACAGTGTTGTCAACACAGCTATTCAGGGTATGAAATAGGGTATAAAAACTCTAGCTTCAATCCTAGCCAATTATAGGATGTAGAATATAATACATAGTACTTAGTATATAGTATGTAGCGTGCTCCAGACTGCTGTTCCTCCATGCTATCTTCAGATGCTGTCTGAGCCCTTCTGCTGCAACCTTCTTCTTCAACATTGGTAGCTATCACCCTTTCCACCCAATGTCTCTCTATCCAACCTTTCTTGCCTCACTCTCTGATAGTCTTGCGTGGTTCTTAAATGTGTCTGATTTCTCATGTGTTTGTCAATTCAGATAAAATATCCTGTTTAACTTCTAACTGGAGTCCTCTCTACAGTTAGTATTTGTATACTTAGGTGAAAAGATCCTACCATTACTTTTCTCTTGAAGGTCTCCTTTGAACTATAGTTCACCCAAATTCTAAGGAGATGATGGCATTGTGGGTGGAACCCAATGTCCCCCATCTCTTAGGTTAACACACCCAGTGAGCAAGAGGCACCAATGGACATTGTTTGTGTTGTCCAGTGCGCACACAAAAACTGGCTAGGATGCACCAGAGCACAACAGGAACACCCAACGTATATCAGAAGCACCCAGCATGTGTATATTGTACCCAGTGATCACCATAAGTGTCCTATGTATATCAGAAGGCCATGGCATGCATCTTAAGGGCCCAATGCACAACTAAAATGCCTGATACACATTGGCATGCACTTGCCAGTGCCCAGATGGATATCCCCTCCATTCATTCAGTAACAGGGTACTGTTGTGTTTCTGCAACATAGCTACAGATTCGTAAAGTTCAAAATGTAGTCTGTGATGTAGGATCACAGCTGTCATCTTTTATGATATTTTCAAGAGGAATAGACTATACCAGGAACAGACTTAAGCTAATTTTATGTAAATTCCTTGACAATTACCCTGAATTCCTTTTAAAAACATTATGTTACACTGTCCTCATCCCAGTCATCTAGTACAGATGTTCATATAGCAGAAATTTGATATATTCACTGTTTTTTAAAATTCTGCATCCAACTAACCCACAATCTGTGATCTGGATAATTACAGATGCCGTGCAAATATGAATAATTACTTTGATTCTGCATAATTGATTCAGCCTATGCAATTTATTCATCAAGTGGTGAGCCAGGAGAAAGTATTAGTTTATGTTCACTATTGATGCAGAGACTAATTTAGTCCTAGTTAGCTAAAGCAAATCATAATGGCTGATATCTATCTCATGCTCATAACCAGGTCAAACGGAGGACATTGTTCACCTGCCCCGCTGCAAAAAAAAAGAAAAAAAGAAAAAGAAAGAAGAATTCTGCCTCCGTAGAAGAAATTCTCCATTACTCTGCAAACTAGTAGCATGGTAGTAACTTCAGCAGAGCATTTAGAAATGAACTCAAGCCACACAAAGAGGAGGAGCAGGTAAAGTTGTGAAAGGAATGTAAGCACAGAAAATATGAGAATCTGATGTGTGTTTTCAATGTCTGGATCTATGCAGTGGTAGTTGTTTTGAAAATTTCTAGCAGATGGACTTCTCACCAGGAGGAGTAATGGCTTGTTTCTCCCCTCATCCATAATCGCACCTCTGGGTTATGCTCTCATTTCGTTGCTAACTGAAGACAAACTAGTTCTGGAAATGTCTAGACTCCATCATCCTGAATCTCCAGCCAGGACTGCATCCTGAGCCCAAATAGTTCTGGACTTTGCATCATAACGAAAACTGTGATAGGTCACTGCTCTAAAGTAAGCCTTATTGGTGCTAAACTAGTCCAGTGGGTGATCTACAGCAGAGCAAAACATCACATCCCTGAAGCTGATGGGTTCTAAAATCTCCTTACAAACCAGCAGTAGACTCTGGCTGCTGAAATGCAAATTGCAATAGGTCCATCTCAGGGCCAACAGTACTGATTCCCAAGACTGTATAATGTGTCCTCTGGATTGAGGTGTCTCCCCCCATACACACACAGGAAGAGGCAAATGGAAGATGGATTCACAGGGTTACACAGGGCAGAACCACCTAAAGGAAAGTAAACTGAACAAGTATGCCCCATCTCCCATTCCAATAGCTATGAGAACTATACATACAAGTCAGTAACAGTGACATTAACTCCTCCTCCTTTGGGCCTCAGGACTCATATGCCTGGGGACCCCACCCACTGAGGATTCTGGGAAATGAAATCCCAAAGCTAATGTTTCCAGGTTGTATAACTAAATAAACCACATATAGCAGGCATGTAACTCTGCTTTAATCAAGAGTGAAATCTGTAGTTGGAGAGGAAAAAGAAGATAGGAGTGTATATCTGAGGATCCCTCTTGCTAGTGCGCTGCCTACAATATGGTTTTAAATAGCTATCTGAACATTCCTTAGGAACCCACTCTGCAGTGTGCCAAACACATATGCCAATTATTCATATCTGGCAGTCATTTTTTGTTCATAGAATCATAGAATCATAGAAATGTAGAGTTGGAAGAGACCACAAGGGCCATCCAGTCCAACCCCCTGCCATGCAGGAAAACCCTCAAAGCACTCCCGACAAGTGGCCATCCAGCCTCTGCTTAAAAACCTCCAAAGAAGGAGACTCCACCACACTCCGTGGCAGCACATTCCACTGCCGGACAGCCCTGACCGTCAGGAAATTCCTCCTGAGGTTCAGGCGGAATCTCCCCTCCTGCAGCTTGCATCCATTGCTCCTTGTCCTGGTCTCAAGAGCAGGAGAAAACAAGCCCACTCCCTCCTCGACATGACATCCCTTCAAATATTTAAACATGGCTATCATGTCCCCTCTCAACCTTCTCTTCTGTAGACTAAACATACCCAGCTCTCTAAGTCTGTCCTCATAGGGCATGGCTTCCAGGCCCCTCATCATTTTGGTTGCCCTCCTCTGGACCTGCTCCAGCTTATCCATATCCTTCTTGAATTGGGGTGCCCAGGAGACATTCTGTTGGATTCAACAGTCTCAGAGCCTTCACTGTCCTTGCATAGGCTCAATTTTACACACACACTAAAGTCATGGTTGTGACACTCTGCCCTTCTTCTGAACGCTGATGTTGTACACTCAACCGTGTATCTGCTAAAGTGCTTGCTTTTAATGTCCCATTGTGATGTGGGGGATGTACCAGAACTGTCTTCACAATCCCAGGGAATCAAGGGGTTTCTTGAAGGCATTGATAAATATTTATGCGCCACCCAAGAATGTGCAATTGTGTGTTCAATGTTTACGCTTAAAGAACTCCATTTATTTAACTCTGAACTGTCTTTATGTCATGGTTAAAAAAAAAAAAGTACAACCAAATGAGTAAGGAAACTTTGTTGTTGTTTACTGCTGTGAAGTTCACTTCAACTTATGGAATAGAGAACATCAAGTCATCTGCCCTGCTCAGGTCTTGCAAATTTAGGTCTTCCTCAACTGAGAACATCCATCTGTAATGTGGTTTTCCTCTTTTCCTACTGCCTTCCACCTTACCAAGCATTATTGCATTTTCTAGTGAGCCATATAGACGCTTAAGTGGCCAATGGAATTGCATCCAAAAGTAGCATTTCCACACCCTCCAGTCCTTGAGAAGAAAAGGTTCACCTTAACATGAACATTTGCACATTTGCAATGCTTATAGGGCATTCCAGAAGAAATATATATATATATGCACACATTAATGCCCATGTAAGGCCCTGTTTTAGGGATCCCTGATATTAGTATGGTTTCGATGGGCACCGTACCTAATTGGCACAATATTGGATTGGCAACTGTATTAATTGGCCCTGATATCAAAATAAGACCTGAAAGGTGACAGACAGGTCAAAGCGAGTGAGAGAAGGAATTTGACTGTAAAAGGATAGGTCAACTCAAAACTTCCTCCAGGTAAGACTGAGTCATTTGTCAGACAAATGCACACCATTCTTGCAGATAATAGGCTTAAAGAGAAGCTGAAATTTTCCAGGGAACCCAACTGTGACGAGCCCACCGGGACACTGATTAACAGATACCCATCGCTTGTAAACTTGGATTCCTTCCTCTTTCCTCACAGCACCCACAATAGACAGCTATTACAACACCCATCATGTCTTTGTCAATCAAGCACTAAGCCCATCAACAGGTGAAAGACCCATTGTTCTCTTTGTCTTGCATCTGGAACCTTCACTGCAACCGGCTATTTTTTGGGTACAAATTCCCCTGATTCCAGAATGCCCAGTGCAGTCTCTCCAAGGTCTACCTGTCACTCTGTCCAACTGGCTCCTGAATTAGAACTGCCCATAGGACCTACCTAAGCCAAAATACATTTCTGCCCTTCTCTACTCTTCTGGACTGGTAATTATAAATCTCCTCAAACCCCTCCGCCTCTCGATACATATTTTTTCCCTCCCTTTCTCCTTCAGTTATCTCTTGTGTGAATGTATGATTGTGTATATCTTGTGTGCATGCAGGAGTGAATTCCTCCAATAAAAACACTTTCTTAGCTTACTTTTTAATCTCTGGGTGGTTTTTGCTTGGTTTGACCCTGTAAAAATTGGGTTGAAGGCATCGTTGGGTTACCCTGTCCTCGTTCTGCCAAGCTAGTGCTCCACTAATTTCCCAGTCTTTGCATTTTTGGAGAAAATCAAGGTGTCCCCAGGGGACCCCCAGAAGTCAGAATAACACCCATATTTAAGAATACCAGTGGCTAAAGGGCACTTGCTGTAATTGGACCAATTACAGTACGTGACTTTTTGCATTGGGTCATGTTGTCTGAGAAAAATCAGAATGTGGTCAAGGTGGCAAAAATTACTATCAAGGAAGATCCACAAGTTAGGAGTGTCTGTAGCAGTTTACTTTTCCCTGAGCCTACTGGGAAGGGCAAGAATATGCTACTTTTCCTTCAACTTCAGTGAGACCAAATTGTTTTTTTCACTTTGAACTCAGTTTTCAGCAAGGGAAATAGGCTGAGACAAAGGAGGAAAGTGGGAGCAGAGAAACTAGGCTGTCTTAAAAGAAACTGAAAAAAGTAGAGTCATAGAGGTTTAATCAGGACTGTCCCTGCCCTAGTTGGCAATTGGAGGGTAAGTAATTGAAATGAAGAAGCATATATTAGTCAAAACAGTGTTAATTAGAAAAAAATTAGCTGCAAATAAATCTACACACAGGAAAAAAAGGATAAAAATGCTTGAATTTCAGTACAGGAAAGAAGTACGAAATCTTACAACTTAATACAAAACAAGGACGGGATGAAAATATAGATGAGATTTGTGGGAATTCCATCAAACCAAGATTGTTAGATTTTCAGATCTCTACAAAAGCATCCTGAGTTCTGCTTTTTGGAAAAGCAATTTCCCTGCATTTTGTTATCACCAAGCTTACTGCTTGCAATCAGAAGATCTGAAAACTTTTATCATTCTCCTTTCTGGAGACAGTATTTTTAAACATAAGGGATAATTATACTGTTTATCAATTATATATGGCTCTCCCTCATCATTTCTCCTCTCAATCTGACAGAGAAAAGATGTAAGTTCTTCTTATTACTGCGGTGAGGGAGATCCATGAAATATTAAATATTAAAGAGACACCTCATTTCATATGATTCTGGTTAGCTCCCCCACCCCTTATTTAATGAAGACAATTGCCTCAAATGATGGCTGTGAAATATTGACTGTATTAATTATAGAGGAACGTAATTCCAAAAAGCTGCTCAGCCATAACTGAGAAAACACACAATTACCCCTACCGTTTGCTTAGGAAAATATGAGCCTATAAACTGGGGCCTTGAGGCAACAGTGCTCAGGTCAAAGGAGCGAATTTCCTTTCCAAACGTCAGCGTGGTTCTGTCTCACCCCATCTCGTTGGTTCTCTCTGACCAGACGTGGTTACCAGTGCCTCCAAGTACACGCTCTGCCATTTCACAGGTGAAAACCAGGACACACGTGTGGCCAGACAACATCAGACTGTGGTCAAAGACTGTGGCAATAGGTAGACAGACAGACAGACGGATAGATGGATGGATGGACGGATGGATGGATGGATGGATGGATGGATAGACAGACAGACGAGAAAGAACACACAAGCTAGGAAAGGCTTCAGAAGTTTGCTTTTGCCTGGACCTACTGGGCAGTGGCGTATCGAGGTTCAACAGCACCCAGGGCAAGGGGGCAGGGCAGGTCTCAGTGGGCGGAGGTGGGGCGAGCATACGGAGGAGGGGTGAGCCTGTGGGGAAGGAGTGAATGGTGGCAGGGGAGGCCGAGCATGCGAGGAAGGGGTGAGCAGCAGTGGAAAGAGGGGTGAGTGGCGGCAGGAGGAGGGGTGAGCCCATGGGGGAGGGGGAGTGGCAGTGGGAGGGAGGGGCAAGCATGCAGGGAGGGGCAAGTGGCAGCAGCGGGAGGGGTGAGCGACAAGCACATGGTGGAGGGGTGAGCAGTGGTGGGTAGCAGAGGGACAAGTGGTGGCGGATGGGGCCAAGCAGGGGTTCCTCTTTTTGCACCCCCTCCCCAACATTGGTGTCCAGGGCACGAGCCCCCACTTGCCCCACCTTAGATCCACCTCTGGGGCAGGGTAAGATTCCAACCCCTCCTCTCTCTCTTCTGTGTTAATTTAGTGCAATTTACTTTTGCACTTTGAACTCAGCTTGCATCACTTGAAGTAAGCTGAGGACAAAGAGGAAGCTGTAGAAGCAGAGACAAACTGAGACATTTTAAGAGCAGTTGAAGCAGTGGGATGACAGAGGATTAATTACACGCACACATATTTCATACAGTGGCAATTGGAGACTTTCATATTGAGGCAGCAAAACTTCCAGTCTATTGTACAGCAAAAACAATTCTGACTTTTGGAAGGGTCAGTGGAGGTTCTTTGGCAAGCTCTGATTTAGGGAGAAAAAAACTATAGCTAAATTACTCTCCCACTTCTTATATGAGGATAAGGACATGCTACAGAAGATGAGACCATCTGGATGAACTGCTGGCCTTCTCTGAAAGGACTTTTTCCTCTCTCTTAAGGCTGGTAGTTTGATCTTCCTTTGATCAAGGCAAAAACTCACAAAGGATCCATACTCTGTTAAAAAAATCACTCTACAATATTTTATAGGAAAAGACTGATAAACTTCAAGGAAATTAATCTAGCAAAACTATGTTTCCTTGAACAATGCCCTCAGGACAGATGGGATTTTTATTGGTCAGCATTGTTGCAATCTTATTTTCAGGATATCTAGACTACTGGAACTCATAAAGACATGATTTTTATTAGAAGCAGATTTTTTTTAATTAGATTTTTATAAAAAATGTGCTTGTCACCCAACTTCAAACATCCTGCCCCTATGATACAGCTTTTTAAAGAGAGCAACATTTTCAACACTACTTCCAAGATTTATCCTTTGTTGCCCTTGGAAAGGCTATCACTGTGTTCCCTTTTCAAATTATACTCTTACCCTTATTCAAATAAATAAATGGATTTCCCCCACACAGTGAGGAGCTCTGGGAAGGTGGAAGACATAGTCCTTCATTTCTTATATTTTCCATTATACAATGACCTAGAATCACTTGAGAGAAAGAGCTGGATGGATGTTGCTTGATAGTATGTGTGACTTGATAGGAGATCACACTCCACTGTTACCAGGCCGTCCACCCCCACTCCATAATATGGTATAATTGGCATACATTTAATTGGCATGAAATATTAATTATAGAAAAGTTTGGCTGAAAAACTATGCTAGCAAAAAGTACTGGCTTAACACATGTGAAAGTAGGTCAGATGGGACTTCAGGGCACGGCCAGGTCACAGTCAAGGAAGCTCCAACAATAATGAGTCTGCAAACATACTCTCAATGACTTGACCTTCATAAACAATGGCACCCAAAACTGCTTCAATAGAGCAACTGACTGTCTTCAATCTACTTCCTCTGCCCACTGAGTCTTTCCTTTGTTTCTTTCCCTATCCAACTATTAAGGGGCTATCATGATTCCCATCAAACCTTTGTCATCTAATACTAATGCCATTATGTCATTCCAGACCCCCTTGTACGCCCTGCCAGGGAATCATTAACACCTTCCCCCTTAGGGCGGGAAAAAGGTATTTAAACCCTGGCTCTGAGCCAGATAACTCATAGTACTCTGGACATAGGTTGTTTCTGCTGCTCCGATTCGCATTCTAGTACTACCCTCAAACCCTCAGTCTGAGCTACATCGCTCTGTCTCTTCTCTGTAGGATAGGTAAACATCATCCATTTCACCTTAATTCATTGCTATCCAGTTTTTCCCTCCTTTCCTTCAGACAGCCTTGTGTGGTTGTTGGACTTTTTGAATTTCGTGTGTGATTGTAATATTCCCCCAATAAAATAAAACATACTCCAAATCTCCAACTGGTGTCCCTGGGTTACTACCAGTATACATAGGTGTAAAAGATCCTGTAAGGTTACCCCCATCACAGACCTCTCTTTCAGCTAATAATTCCCCACTGTTTCATGTTGGCATTGGCACCACAGGTGGACCTTGGAATTGCCTACCTTTTGGGGTAACACTGCCAGAATCAAATTTGCCATCCTTTGTGGTTGTAGACAAAAGGATCCACTCAATATTTCTGAAGATGTTGGCTGTGCACTGCAAAAAGGATCAGATTTCTTAAATGCCCTTGATACACAGGCTATCTGAAAGATTTGATCTCCCTACATGAACTTGCCTGACCACTATCATATTTGAGAGATGCACTTCTCTCACTCCCACGACCTTCTCAAGCTTGTTTGGTGAGAAAAGGGCCTTCTTTTTGGCTCCCCCAGGGCTCTATTACACTACACTGTTATAATGATATGATTCCACTTTCCTGTGGAATTCTGGGGTTTGGAGTTTCCTAAGGCCAAAGAGCTCTCAGGCTGAGAATTCTAAATGCTCCTCCCTAAACTGCAAATCCTAGGATTCCACAAGAGTCTGAAAGGTGAATAATAGCACTATAACCATGTAGTGCAGAAAAGCCTCTAGACCAGTGGTTCTCAACCTGTGGGTCCCCAGATGTTTGTGGACTTCAGCTCCCAGAAGCCCCAACCACTATGGTCAATGCTCAGGGCTTCTGGGAGCTGAAGTCCAAAAACATCTGGGGACCCACAGGTTGAGAACCACTGCTCTAGACTTTGGAATTCCCTGTCAAGGAAGACTCTGATGGATCCCTCTTTGCTTTCCTTCCACTGCCAAAAGTGTTCCTATTCCAAAAGGTTTTTAGGAATTAGCTTCAATGGCTTTTAATGGTGCACCGTTGTGCTGTCTTTAATGAATTAAAAGGTTTTTTAAAATCTATAACTCATCTAATTGTTTTTTTTAAAATAACTTCTATTTATTTTTATTTGCTTGCATTTTTTTTAAAATTTTTCTGATTTTAATTCTGTAAGATGCACTGAATATCGGTGCTGGGGAAAAAGCAGGATGTGAAGGAACATCATCATTACCATCACTGTCAGCTTATAATGATTCATTATTATATCAAATTTTCATTTTGTCCTTTATTTCCAACCTTTTATGTGACTCCTCTGTGAAACATAAGTCTTTTGGTTGCCTTTGATCTGTGTTAATGGCTACATTTGTATTTACATGGTATTTTATAACGTACATAATGCCCCAGACAAATAGTAGCTAATATACTGATCCATCACAGAATCCTTTGTGGGACCATAACATGCCATTTTGAGGGACTCCCCACCCTGAGACAGCCAAGCCCACTCCCAAATATCCCAAAAGATGAGCAGAAGTGATATTTGTCACTTCTAATTGCTCAAAATGGCATCTATGGTGATGCTTTGTGGCCTTCTGGAGCAGATGAAAACAGTGAGCATGTAGCCAACCTAATGCATACCTTCTCCTTCTTGCAAAGAACCCAGAGCAGTATGCAGGAGATCCCTTGTGTTATTATCACAATAAACCTGTGAGCTAAGTCAGGTTGTATCATTGTAGCTGGCCCAAGGACATGGAAATTTGATATCAGGGTTTGCATATCTAAGGGCCTTTCCACCGTACCCTGTTCTAGTGCTATTATTCCACGTTCAACCTCCTATGGAATCCTGGGGTTTGCAGTTTAGGAAGGGTATTTAGAATTCTCAGCCAAAAAGCTATTTGGCCTCAGGAAGCTACAAACCCCAGAATTCCACAGGAAGTTGAACATGGAATAACAGCACTAGAACAGTGTAGGGAGGAAAAGCCCTAAGTGTCTATCCCAGGAGTAGGCAACAGACTTCCAGATATTGTTGGACTTCAGTTTCCATGATGCCTGACCACTGACTATATTGACTGAGATGAGGGATGGTGCAATTCAACAGGGATCTGGAAGGCCAGAATCTACCAACTTGTATTATAACTACAAATCCTGCTGTTTCCCAATACTATTTTCTATCTTGCTCTTGAAAGAAAAGTGTACTGACTGAAATGGATGGAATAGAAGTAAATGCTGACTGATAAAACAGATTAAATGAAAAAACGAAACAAAACAGAAGAATACCACACTGTCCTCTACTTGCACCACATGCACAAAGGACCCTTAAGCACTACCCTGTTAATAGTGGCATTAATCCACTTCCAACATCCTGTGGAATTCTGGGGTTTATAGTTTACTGAGGCCAAAGAGCTCTCTGGCTGAGAATTATAAAGGCCCCTGCCTAAAATGCAAACCCCAGGATTCCATAGAATGTTGAAGGTGGAATGATGGCACTGTAACAGCGTAGGGTGGATATGGACTAAGATTTAATTGCAACTTGGATCATTTTCAAACCTGGTTAAAATGCAGCCCAATAAAGCCCAATGTGGTAATGGGTATGAGATCTATATGGCCATGGGTTATATAGTGCAGTAGGAAACAAAGAATATAAAAGTGTGCAAATGTGACCCATCTCCCCATAACAGAGATGAGAACTGTACAAGCAGGTCAGCAATTGAGAAAAGAAATCACTGGCCCATCTGTTCTCAGTCTTCTTATCTTTCCCCAGCTTCAAACTGCAAAGTGAATGCAAAAAGCATCCAGCGAGGTCAAAAATACAGGTTAACTCTTTCATAGCAAAGGACAGCTGTTAATGTTGGCCATGATGCCAGCAAGAACTCTAAAACCTTGATGGCAAAAGACCAACTCACTACACTTTTACTGGAAGACATTTTGTTTCAGTTCCTTTTTGAAGATTTTGTCATCTTGGGGTATCAAGGGGGGATTATCCTATGGAGGGTGGAGAAACACATGATGCTGAAAAATATGAATATGGAGGGAAATGAAACTTATGGATCTTCCTTTTGCTAGCTTCATTCTCTTCCTGATTTCAAAAATATAGTACAAATACCTCCTATCATGTGGATGATTTCTTTTGGAGTTTTGTTTTGCTGAATGACATGTAGATAAGCAGGCTTCGAATCTTTGGTGGTTATAATTCCTGTGAAATCTTCTATGGGATTTCAGTCCATTTTGCCCCTGCATCTTCGTGAAAGAGGGAAGCAAATGAGATCTACACTTTTAGCTGGCTGGCCTCCCTGCTCCCCTCCTTTCTGAAATATAATCACTGAACACGAAGTGAGTGCCAAAGAAATTCCAATTACTGCATTGATGATAACACTACGAGAAGGCTTTGAATAATTAACTGATTATTGTGTACAGGGGCTTCATTGGGATTTGTAATTTGCAAAAACCTTTTTTCAATTATTTAGCCACATAATGCGGAAAAAGGGAGGGTTCCAAGCTGAAAAGCAAATTGAAAATACCATTAGCTTGCTCCACCTTTGTCTGATGTGCCAGCTTAAGAACCTTTTTGTATTTGAATATACCAGAAGATGAGATGTCTTTGAGGGAAAGCTGCCAAACAAATACAGCTGCCTTGCTATTTACTCAACTAAATGACAAGAAAAGATTGGTTTTCCTGGATCAGACTCTGCTGGATTTTATCCACTATTCCTAGTCCAACGGTATCAAGCTAGTTGCTGATGGAAAAGTTATATGCACAAGATGGAAGCACCACTGTTCTCATTTTTTAAAAATATATTGGGACTTGGTACTTAAAAGTAGTAGAACTTTGGAAGTTCCACCATTCAGCTGTGATGACCAGAAATGGAAAATCTCATATATTTCATTCCAAAAGGGAAGAACCCATAGTTTTATTATTTTTCTTCCCATTTTGAGAAAACCATTAAAAATTGCAGTTTTTGTAAACTTTTCACAGTTTGAGATGTATTCTATGCAGAAAAGTAGGCTTTTTTTTAAAAAAAATAGAAAACAGCATTTTCTGGAAAAAAAAAACCCTGCAGAAAACAAGTCTTCTACATAGCAAACAAGTCTTCTGCACAGAAAGAAGTGTTTTATGCATAGAAATATCATGTTTTCTCATCTCCAAAATATGCATGTATGTATATATAATTTTATGCAGAATTAGACCTGAATGACAAAATTGTCTAGGTCAGGATTTTCCTCATCAGGGTTTTCTGGCACTCAGGGAACCCATTTTTAAATATGTCTGAATATTATTGCCATATGTAATGAGGACTAATATAAATTGGTAGATATATCCTCTAGGAATTTAATACATTGCTTTTATTTGTTTACATCCTGTGAGAAAGACAGGGTATAAATAAAACAAACAAACAAATTTGAAATCAGTCCAAAGATTCTTAAAGTTGATTGGCATAAAGTGTGTATGTATGTGTGCCTCAACATTGCCATCATGTTGTTATCCTAAGAGCTGGGGACTATGAGGTCCACCTGCCATGCCAGCATCTCCTTAGCCTTTGGGGAATGATAACTCAAAGGAGGCCTGTGGGAGGAAGGTAACAGAAGGATCCTAACCCCTGTGTATACCAGTACTAACTGTAGAGAGGAATCCAGTTTAAACTAAATGGAGTATTTTATTTGGATTGTTAAAACATACAAGAAATTGGACACTCTCAAGAACCATACAAGGCTACTGGAAAGTGAGGTAAGAAAGGCTGGAGAGAGAGAGAGAGATGGGGTGAAAAGTTTGATAGTTACTGTCCTAAAGAAGAAGGTCGAAGCAGAGTGGTTCAGACAACATCTGTGAGTAGCAAGAATGAACAGGGGTCTGGGTACCACATATTACGTCCAATTTGCTGGGGCCAAAGCTGAGGGTTATACATCCTGTTTCCTACCCTGAAGGAGGGTGTGTGGACCAAGCAGTAATTGCTTTCTCATGGGATCTACAAAGGAGTCCAGAATGGGCTGATGGTCTTAACTGCAGGTGACAAAACATTTATGGGAGTCATGAGAATCTCTTAATGCCTGGTTGGGCAGGGGATCTAGGGAGGATTTCTGTAGGGCAGGACCACAGATGTTCCCTGCTTGCCTCACCTGGGCAGTTTCACTTTTCATTGTATTTGGGTGTGCACGTAGCCTGAGGTCTTGGAAGGATCATCACAAAGCCATTAGCATCAGGGCTTCCTGCCTAACCCTCTCTGAACTCATGACCTGACTGTGTTTAAGGTCATCCTGACCCGGCAAGATGCTTCCAGCCAGTACACTTTCAAACATGATTTTGAGCCTTAAATATGTTAGGAAAATAGCACATCCCATGGAGTTGGATGGGTGTAGCGTGTGGTGACAGTGTAATTCGCTGGTGAGGTACTTAGAATGCTTTGCCAGAAAGTTGCAGCTTCCCTGAACTATGACATGAGAGCTTCCTGAATGTTTTCTGTTTACTTCAATAAAAATTATAGATCACAAGATTCTGTGCCAAGACAGTACCATGGCAGTTACCAAAGTGTTCTAACTGTTACATGCAGACACACTCTTAGGCCTGGATCCGATTATTAGACCCAACATGGGTTGATATATTTAATCAGTGGGATTTACCTTTATGTTTATCCAACAGTTGATTAAATGGGTCTAATGGAAGTAGCCAATATAATTCAGTTTTTGATCTCTTAAGTGCTGTATTGTAATGCTTGGCATTATTATCCATAATCTAGTGGTCCCGAATGTGGAAAAAGAATTTCAGTGGGCATCCATAGACCATATTTTGTTTCTGGGAAGAATTTATAGTGTTACTTTTAAAACAATAAATTCCTGATTAAGGTTGTGTGGTCTCCTGGCAAGTCTCAAGGAACTGCTATGCATTCCTAGGTATCCAGAAGGGGACAATCCTTAGGACAGGTGGTGCTACAGAAGGAGAAAGTTTAATTCCTTTGTGTGAGGTACTTAGGAAGTGGATGATGATGATGATGATGATGATGATGATGATGATGATGATGGAAATGCATCCTATAGACCATATATGGCCTCTTTTGTATCCCACAAGGATCCCCAGGAAATCCCTGAAACATTCTGACTTTGCCTCATGTTTTTTTAATTCTCCTCCCCCCCCCAAAAGAATCCAGTTTTTCACTACTCCTCACAACACCCAAAACCGGAGGGGGGGACCCTGAACATGGCCATTTTTCTACCAATTCCAGAATGAACAGTGACGCAATGTAACTTCCAGCCACCCCAGGAATGACAGCGCAGCTCATGCATGGGGTTTGGGGGGCCCTCTGCAATTGCAAAACCTTGCTTTAAAAGCTTGAGCTCCATCTCAACCCATTTTCAGCCAACATAGTCTGAAGATCTTTTCACACTATAATGTGAGGAGCAAAAGGTGAGGAATGAGAATTCGTCCCCCAACGCCCATGCGAAGCGGTGGAGGGGCGCCCTTGCCGTCCTCTCACGAGAAGAGGCCGCCAAGGGGAGGGAGTGGGGCACGGCAGCATTATTAGGGCCACCCACCTCCTCCCTCGGCCTCTTTGTCCGGTAAGTGACGAGGGAGGACGACACTGGCAGGCTCTCCGTCCTGACCGTGTGGTCGGATTTGAGGCCTGCTCTCACGTGGTGAGCCTGGGCGTCGACAGCCGGCCTCTCTGCCTTTGCTCCCCGATCAGCGGAGGGGGACACGGCTGGCACAGCTCTGCTGTGCTCTATTGGGCTTCCCATTTCGGCGACGGGGAAGGGACGAGGGCTGCGGCGGACGTGTGTACAGCGGAAGCGGCGGTCGCCTCAGCAGCCACCCCGGTAAAGGGGTGTGTGCAAGGTGATCTGCAATCCGGGGGCCCCTTCTTCCCCTATCTATTTCTTTCTCCCTCATATTTCCTTGATTGCTCATGTAGGGTTCAGGAGGCAGTTCGCAGGGAGGAGGCGGTTGTACAGAAGGTCGGCCGCCCCTAACTAGTTAGCTTGGGGGCGACAACGCCTCCTGGGTTGAGGGAGTGTGCCCCCTATTTACAATTTTGAGGCCCTGCACTCTCACTGAAGGCCTCTTTTACCTGGTTACTCCCCTTAACGCAATAGTTGGGCTGAGAGAGTGTGACTATTAGTAAGATTTATTGCACTGCCCTTTTTCCCAGTTTGTCCACAGGGAACTGGGAGTGGCTGTAGGGGGAGGGGGCCGAGACGGTGGGCCCATTTGAGGGATAAACAGTTGGACAAATAAAAAATAAATAAAAAATAAAAATTAGAAAGTTTTATCGCTAGTTGGGAGTTATTGGGTATGAATATGGCTTCCAAGCAACCGGCAACATCCAAGGGGAAGCAGCGTACAGGGAAGGCCAAAATGACCAAAGGGGCTGCGGGAGCAAAAGGGGCCATGCCAGCCAAGAGGCGCAAGCCGGCTAAAGCCGCGGCTGTACCACTGGTGGTTTCTTCCTCCTCAGATGAAGAAGGGGGGCGCATACGGTGGCAGCCATACTTAAGAAGCTTCAAGCTAAGGGGAAAAGGCAATCTGCAGGACTGGGAGGAAGTAGCAATGAGCAGTTGGTCGTCATGCCAGTGGGCACTATTAACCGGATGTTGGCACGACTAGATGTCCTTGAGAAGAGACAATCGGGAGAGAACAGCAGCCAATCGTTGTCGGAGGGGCAGAGTCAGGCTTCTTCATTGCAACAAGTCGGCGGGGTGGCTGGACCCTCAGGAAATCCAGCAGCAGCAGGAGAGGTACAGAGTGAGTATAATAGCCCGGGGGATAGTGCTGCACCTGTGTCTTGGCCTTGGAACCTAGCTACACCACCAAGGGAACACGGGAAGGGCTCCGCCTGCTAGCATTTCAGGGCCATTAGTTCTTCCTCTCCAGACTCCCATGGCGAGGCAGAATTGCCCTCCCAGCCGCCTTCAAGGGGGGTAGCAAATTCCCAGGAGACCCCGGGACTTGCTCAGGGTAGGGATTCTTGGGCACAGGAGAAAGACAAGGATGCCCGCCTTGGGCAAGAAGAGGAGGGGCAGCTGGGTGTTCTGGACGAGCACCTCGCTGTGGCCACTATCGAGAAAATACTGAAGGGAGAATATGTTGATTTGTTCACCCTTTTGTATCGCGAACTAGACAAAAAAGAGAAAGAGGATTTGGATGCGGGAGAGAAAGAGAAATTGAAACATCGTAGGATTGAGAAGAACTGGTCCAATTGGTTTATAGGATACGTGATTTACATGGATGTGATAATTAAGGCCCAGCCTTCCAGGGGGCACTCTGTGCTAATGTATCTAAACACCATTTATAGGGCCCATACAGAGTTTGCAGGGAACGGCTGGCTGCATTATGATGAGAAGTTTAGGCTAAGAGCAGCACGACAGCCAAGCCTACGCTGGGACAAAATCGTAACCGAACTATGGATGCAGACGCTGACTTCAGTGCGCCCCGTGTTTGGTGAGCGAGCCCAATCAGGACACCTGGTGCAGTTTAGTAAGTCTGCCCCCCCCCAGGCCCAGGGATCTCAAGAACAGTATCAGCAGCCACAGCTTTGCTGGGACTATGGGACACAGGGATCTTGTGCCCGTCGTCCCTGCAAATACAAGCACATATGTGGGATCTGCTGGGGCCCCCACCCCACTCGCTACTGCAATAAGCGGAGAGGGGGAGGAACAGGCTTCAAGGAGGGAGCCAATAAACGGGGGCCAGGAAATCAACCAGCTGTTCACAAAGGGGCCCAGTCCAATTAAAGTGGAAAGGCTGCAGGCATGGCTCCAATTTTATCCAGACCAAGCAGCAGCACAATACTTGAAGGAGGGATTTACTGAAGGTTTCAGGATCCCAAGTACGGGTTTTCGTAAGTTTTTTATGGCTAATAACCTTAGATCTGTGATAGGTAATGAGCATGTAGTTAGAGGAAAAATTAGTAAGGAGGTTTCTGAGGGCAGGGTGTTGGGCCCCTTTGATCAGCCTCCTAACCCTAATGTTAGGATTTCCCCACTAGGTGTAGTCCCCAAGAAAGCCCCGGGTGAATTTCGGCTAATCCACCATTTGTCTTACCCCAAAGGTGAATCCATTAATGATGCCATCCCAGCGAAGTTATGTTCAGTCAGGTATACTTTGTTTGATACAGCAGTGCAGGTAGTGCGCAGGCATGGTGTTGGCGCTGAGCTGGCTAAATCTGACATCAAGTCAGCCTTTCACCTGCTACCCGTTCATCCCTCTGACTTTGAGCTGCTAGGATTCGCCTTTGAGGGTAAATTCTATGTTGATCGCTCCCTCCCAATGGGATGTTCCATGTCATGTTCTACCTTCGAAACTTTTAGTACCTTCTTAGAATGGGCCATCAAAAGAAAATCTGGCCTCCCAGGCATTGTGCATTACTTGGATGATTTCTTATTTGTCGGACGGGCCGGCTCTGGGCAGTGTGCATTCCTGTTAGCAGAATTCACATCGCTCATGGTGGAGCTGGGTCTGCCATTGGCACATGAGAAAACTGAGGGTCCTTCGCAGCAGCTCACATTTTTGGGCATCGAATTGGATACAGTGAACCAGACATGTAAATTACCACTTTCCAAGGTTCAAGATTTCAGATCAAGAGTGTCATTATTTCTAGGTAGATGCAAGGCGACCCTTAGGGAGCTTCAGGAGATCCTGGGACACCTTAATTTCGCTTGCAGGGTGGTGGCACCTGGCAGGGTGTTTCTTAGGCGCCTGTGTGATGCCACCAGGGGCGCCACCAAACCGCATCACAGGATTAGGGTCACAAGGGAGATGAAATTGGACCTAGAGGTATGGCAGGAGTTCCTGACAGGCTTTAATGGGGTCTCCTTTTGGCGGAACAAAATCAAGGTCAGGGATGCATTGCAGATATCATCGGATGCAGCAGGATCCGTGGGTTTTGGAGTCTTTTTCAGGGGCAGGTGGTGTGTGCAGAGATGGCCTGAGAGCTGGGTGGAAGCGGGCATCACAGCCGACCTTACATTTTTGGAATTCTTTCCAATATTGGTGGCAGTTCACATCTGGGCGCGGAAGTTGGCAAACGCCTCAGTCCACTTTTGGTGTGACAATCAATCTACTGTCAGGGTGATTAACTCCCTCTCTTCCAGATCACAACACATCATGCGCCTGGTTTGGGCTTTTACACTTCAATGTCTCTGCTTTAACATAGTCTTTACAGCTGTACATGTGGCAGGCGTGGATACTTGGCTGACTCTCTCTCCCGCATGCAGATGGATCGTTTCAGGGAACTGGCGCCAGAAGCTGCAGTTCGTCCAGAGCTGATGCCCTCCCACCTGTGGAAGCTTGGCAGGGTGAGGTAACACAGATGATTGGTATGTCAATTGCACTGAGCACCAGAAAGAGTTATAATAGAGCTTTTAGGGAGTTTATCAGTTTTTGGGGATCCAAAGGGTTATCTGACACTTGGCCACTCCCGGTGGACCACGTCTTACAGTTTTGTGTGGCCCTCAGGCAAGCAAACTTATCTCCACAATCCATTAGATCTTGCATTTCAGCATTGGCCTTTTTCTCCAAGGCAAGAGGTCTCCCCGATCCAACTGGTGATTTTAGGATACGTAAATTTGTAAAGGGATGGCACCGGTTAAAAGAGACGACCCATGACAGCAGACAACCACTCTCCCCGAACATCTTGAGAGGTCTGAGTGGTGCTTGGGGGTCTTGTGCACTTCGGCATATGAGGCTCTCTTGTTTCACTCGGCGGCTCTCACAGCATTTTTTGGGGCATTAAGGGTGAGTGAGCTGGTCGTTCAGAGTAAAGGGGACAGGTCGGGCAGGGCCCTGGAGTTTCGTGACCTGTACTACGGTGAGCGGTATTTACGTCTGCACATTAGGAGATCGAAGACAGACCAGGCCAGGAGGGGCAATGTGGTGACTTTACAGGAATGCTCTGATCCAATGTTGTGCCCTGTCAGGGCACTTAGAGCTTATATGGCCAGCCGGGGCACCCATGCAGGGCCACTGTTTTGTCACACTGATGCAATTCCGCTCACCAGGTATCAATTTTGGACCATTACGAAGAAAGCCTTGTCACATCTGGGTTTACACGGCGCCAATTTTGGTACGCTTTCATTTAGTATTGGTGCAGCCTCTACTGCAGCATCGATGGACATGAAGGCCAAGGACATCCGGAGGATGGGGAGATGGAAGTCCTCAGCATACCGGCGGTATGTGAGGTCCATCCACCTGACCTAATGTTTCTGGTTCTTTTCAGAGTGACCTGCTTCAAGGAGGAAGAGAGTGCTGATTTGTGGTCACAGTTTCATCTTTTGGGCTGAGCGGCGAGCTCAAGATGGCCAGTTGGGGCCGAATTTGGGATTGGGCAAGTGAGCCTCAATTCAATGGGTTGGCAAGAGAGGCCTTTGCCGGCACGGTTTGTTACCTGAGCTGTTTGAGGAGAGCTGTTTGCCTCCGCCTGATGTGTTGGTCATTCACCTTGGGGATAATGACCTTGGACTCTTGAAAGGAAAGGCACTGATTATACAAGCCATTCATGATATGCGACATATTCAATGCACATGGCCTCGTACCTGCATTGCTTGGTCCGCACTGATTCAAAGAAGGGTATGGCATGGGGGAGGTGACCCACGGCCTTTAGAGTTTGCCCGTAGATGGGTGAACAAAGAAATTTGCAAGGCTATGAAACAGGGCTTGGGTTATTTTATTCCGCACCATGACATTGTTTTCGATAAACCAGAGTTGTATAGACATGACGGGGTCCACTTGTCACCTGCAGGTAATGATATTTTTCTGCGGGACTTGCAGGTGGGCACTGAAGCCATCCTGGAGGTGGGTTGGGGGGATAAGGACTAAGCAGACGCTTGACCTTATCCATGGCCGGTGGGGGGGGTCAATGATGTCAGTGAGTACCTATGGCACCTTTTGGTGTAGGATAAACGCTATCCTTGAGGAGGGCTCAGGACTGGCCCTCACTAGCGTGAGCCCAGGGGGTGGCGGTTCGAGGCTCACCTCCCAGACAGGGACCGGCCAAAGTCTTAACGCAGCTTCAGCGGTTGGCTTTGGGACCCGGTATCTCGCTATACGGACTAGGGAAGATGGTCGGGAGCTGACTCTTGCCCTAGTCCACCAGGCCTTAGGTTAGAAGTTCAAGTTCAAGATCAAGATCAAGTTCACCTCATAATTATGTTAATTAGGCATATTAATAAATTGCCCTAGTTGAACCCAAGCCCTGTGTGTGGTCTCTTCATTTTGCGGGTTGGGTGGCAAAAGAACTAAATAGTGACTCAGGCCCATCATATTATTTGGAGCAAGGCAGGAAGTATCACTGTTGTGATTCTGGATGTGATATTACCTTGATTTTACCCAAGTGCTTTTCAGGACAATTATCAAAATCAAGTAATCTAGAAGCCGTTCCACCACTGCCTTTGACCTTTGTCTGTATCATCCCTGTAACACCAAAAGACCTGTCCCATTTTCTTCAGCTTTGGCCCTGAAATCTCAGGGAATGGGATGCTGTTGTTTTGTAAAACCTAGCTGGGGCTATAAGAAAGCACCACGCCCTCCCTAACTACTCAGCTCATTGTTGAAGATCTCATGGAGAAGTTCTTCTTTGTGTCCCACCTGCAATGGGAGCATGTTTAGCAGTAACAGAAACAGGGCAGTCTTTGTGATTGCATGTCATGGAACATCTTGGCTGCTCCCATCTCTTGCTTTTCAGCCTAGAAAGCTTTTCTATCCCAGCAGGATTTGTTTTCCTACATAGATAATGTCTTGATTGGGAGACTGTATTTTTTGTCCCCCTCCACCCTGTTTGCTACCGTCCTAATACAACGAATGTCACTCTGTTTTATTATTTCTCTTATTAATTTCTTTTATGTCCTGCTTTTCTCTCAATATGGGGCCCAGTACAGAGGAAGGAGAACCTTCTTTCCAGTTCCACGGTGTGGGAACTGCCACCCAGAAGGGACTTTCATGTCCTCACCTAGCATGTTTGTCATGGTGCTCTTGCTTAAAGATCTTAAACTCATGCAAGTGTGTATGAGGGACAGACAATCCTTTTGCTAGTCTGAACTCAAGACATATTGCATCCCCTCCAGAATTTCACAGATGAAAAACCAGGACACATGCATGGCCAAGCAACATCAGAATGTGGTCACAATGGCAAAATTTACCCCATGACGTCATCACTATTCAGCTGCTATCCTGTCTCCAACCTTCACTAAAGATGAATTTCCAGAAAGAATCAATTAAAAGCTTCTTGTAGCACTTCAACCCCATCAGCCAGCTCAGTGTGGTACCATAAAAGCCTCTAGGCCCCTCCCTAAACTGTAAATTCCAGGTTTCCACAGGGTGTTGAAAGTGGAATAATAGAAGTATAAGAGTGTAGTGCAGAAATGGCCCCTGTTACCTCTCCTTTATGTCTCTCTTTTGCCTGGGGTGACTGGAGCTGAGCAGAAGTTACCTCTAAAGTGGGAGAGGAAAATGCATTCAGCAAAGTGGAAGAAGTCTGTGGTTTTCTTCCTAGAAAGAACCTTTGGCACAGAACGATCCCAGAGAATCATTCACAGCCTGTCTTCTTACCAGTCCAAAGAAAATGAAGACTAAATAAGACATGCTGGGAAGTAATTGGGAGAGAAATAAGGGCAGACACCTAGGGGATCATAACTACACTGGAGAAGGAGAAAGGAAGGTTTGTTTCCTCATTGTTTTCTGAAAGCAAAAAAGAAATTATGGTGAATACAGGTAGGCTGGCCTTTGGTGACCTGATGCTATTTCCTCTCTGATAGTCATCAAATTTCAAGTAAGAAGAACATGACTTCAAATAAAGAGTGTGAAATAAGACCTATTACTGTAGCATGGCTTTCTCTCTTTGAAAAAAAAAAGTGAGAGGGAATGATGGTAACAAATTATAAATCAACATAACCCCCCTGCTCTTGGCTGTAAATTATTGAGTGGGAAACTAAAACCTTGGAGAGGCTTAAGCAATCTATCAGTCGCTAAGCTTGTGTTGGGAAATTAGCTTGTGATATGTAATGATCTTTCCTATACATTTTAATTCCTTTTAACTGTTTAAATAGAATTTGAGTAATACCTTCTTAATGTTCACCACAGAAGGTAACTGAATCTTTAATGGACTCTGGTTGCAGCCAACTTAATATCATAATTTAATTGAAGATTGCACACATACACATGTACACAAAGGAAAAGCATCTATGTTTTCCCAACTTTGCTTTCTTTACTGTTTAGATTTATGACACTAACTAAAGATTCCACCACCAACTCACTCACCCTAGAACTGAAGTTATTGGATGGGTTTACACGGCGTTGATTTTTATGTTCTTTCCAAAGAAGCCATTTTGCTAGAAAGGGCTATTGGTTAGGTATCCTTCCATTCCCCCCCCCACTTTCTATGTTTATCTGAATTCCACAAATCACCACCAAATAAGCTGAGAGTGAATTATTTCAAGAAATGTGTGTGTGTGTGTGTGTGCATGTCTTCAAGTTGCCAGTCAATGTATGGCGACCTGATTAATTTATAGGGTTTCCTTAGGGAATAAACTCTCAGAGGTGGTTTTGCCAGGTCCTTCTTCTGAAGTATAACCTACAGCAGCTGCTATTAATTGGTAGTCTCCCATCCAAGTACTAAGTGGGGCTGACCCTGCTTAGCTTCCAAGATGAGACAGGATCCAGTGCCCTTAGCATGATTAGGCTCTTTTCAAGAAATTGCTGTTGTGTTCCTTCAAATAATTTCCAACTTATGGTGACTCTAAGGTGAACCTATCATGGGTTTTCTTGGGAAGAGTTGTTCAGAGGGAGTTTGCCTTTGTCTTCCTCTGACGTTGTGGGAGTGTGATTTGCCCAAGGTCATCTAATAGATTTCCATGGCTGAGCGGGGATTCAAACCCTGGTTTCCAGAGTTGCAGCCCAGTGCTCAAGCTACTTCATCACACTCTCTCTCTTTCCAAGAAATACAGCAGGTAAAGCCAGCATTGGTCTAGTGGTTTGAGCATTGGACTCAGAACCTGGAAACCAGAATTTGATTCCTTCCTTAGCCGTGGAAGCCCACTGGGCATGTCACACACTCTGAATCTCCCAAAACGCCGTGATGCCTTAGGGTTGCTCTAAGTCAGAAACTGATCCAGATTTGAAGCTACACAACAACAACATCTGTAGAAGACACCCTGAAAGTTTACCACTCCTCAGACGCATCTCCAACACTGATCAAAGAAAGTTGTCCTCACTATACTTCAGGGCTCAGGTATAGCTATGGAGTGGGTGTAAATGAGGTCATTGTCCCCCAGTAAGAATTCTGCTCCCCAAACAAAATGTTCCATCACTCTGCAAATTTGTTTCTGGCATTTCAGTAATTTACAAACTTCAGTACAGCATTTAGAAATACAGCTTTGGCACCTAGTGAATGCAAAGACAGCAAATGTAAACTACTAGGTATTTTTCTTTCCCCCTCAATGTCTTGCTCTCTGAAATGCTATACCTTCAGGGACTGAAGGAAGATTTCATCGGAGGGGTAGGATTCTCATTTGGAGGGGGAATGGTCTTGTTTTGCAGCCCTCTTATAATTAGATACCTGCAAGAGTGGGCATCTCTGGCAGATCAAGGGGCCAATTTTGTAACCTGTGGATCTTCTAGAAGCAGCACAGACAATCAAGAATACCCCCAAGCCAACAGAGACAAAACAAGAAATGGCTGGAGGAAGGCGAAAGGGATAAGGTAATAAAAACAGCCACATTTTGTCCACCCTGCCAATATACAACTTTTAATGCATTAGTAAGAAAACAACTCTCATGTAGGTGTGTATGTCCCTCAAGTTTCTTGTCAGCTTATGGAGACTTGATGAATTTCATAGGGTTTTCTTAGGCAAAGAATACTCAGAGGTGGTTTTGCCAGATCCTTCTTCTAAAATATAACCTACAGCACCTGATATTTATTGGCAATCTCCCATCCAAATACTAACCAGGGATGACCCTTCTTAGCTTCCAAATTAAATGGGATCTGGTACCATTAGAGTATTTAAGTCTTTCTCCCATGCACTAATCAATCATAGTAATATTTCATATTCAGCGGAACGTGATCATTTGGTGAAAATACAGAGAAGCCTCTGAGCATGAAAAAGTATTGCAGATGTAGTTCCCTGTGCAATCTGGAGGTTGCAAACCTTTTTAAGGAATCACTACATGGGTTGTAGTGAGGGCATAGGGTTTTGCATTTTGCATTCAGAATAGCAGTTTGAGTAGCTGGGTGCCATTTAATGATTAAACAGGCTTCCAAAGAGGAAAGTGTTACTCAGAAACTTTTCTTTGATCTTGTAATGCTGCTGATGAATCCAGGATTGGCTGAAGAGAAGGAGTGTGCTAGCCCTGTTCCACCTGTCACCGTATGGTCTTCACCATGCATGCAGAGAGACAGGCAGAAGAAGACACTGCCCTCTACACATGCAGCCTCTCCACGCTCCCATTCTCCAGGGCCTCCAACCACATGGAGAACCTCCAAATATAATGGAGGTCCCCTGTCCTGCTGTTGTTCTGTATAATTTAAAATGGACAAAAATAACTTATTAAGATCTCTTCCTTCCTTCCTTCTGAGCTGGGAAAGTTACTTTAAAAAGGTAATTTTATTCCCTGTACTTATTACAGTGTAAAAAGTAATTAACTGGTCATCGTTCCAAGGAACTTCTTGCATTACTTGTTGCTTTTGGAAAAGCAGTTAGGATTGATCTGTGAGTGATGTAACATATGTAAAAACTGTGTCAGAACAATCTTTTAAAATAGTTATTAAAAAAACCAGTTATACTGAATATTGAATATTGGCCTGAACCTAGTTGCCAGTCTGGTGTAGAAAAGACTAACTGAATCAACACGTCAATTAAGGGCTAAGATCCTACACCAAGGTGACAAGATGTAACTTTGCACTCCTCAGATTATGTGACAACTGTCAGTAAAATGATTTGATTTCATTTATACCCTGTTTTGCTCCCAATAGGGGACCCAAAGAAAATGTACTTCCCCACTCTGCCCAACTGAATGTACAAACAACTGTGAGATGCACAATTGCAATGCTCGGTGCGCAACTGTTTGTCCAGTGCACACTGGAACCACATTCACAATGACACCACACGTTCAGCTCTGTTGCTGCAATCTTCAACTGAATATAGACGTGATGCCATGGTCAAAAAAGCACAACCACAAATGGTCACTAAAAAGATACCAGCCACTCATTCTGTTAATGGGGAATGCTAAGTCAAAATCTTATACTTATAAGATTTTGACTTAGCAGTTCCCCATTAATGGAATGAGTCTACTCTAGTTGGGATTTGCAGCCAAGGCCCTTTTCACACTTTACCTGTTCCTGGCAGCATCCTGTGGGGATCCCGGCAGCAGCTCTGCCAGGAGGGAAGCACAATCTAAGTGCTCTCCTCAGCATCATCTGCCTCCTGGATCCAGGAAGTGTGATGGTCCCACCTCTTTCTGATGCAGCGCAGCCAGGTACTACCCCAGGCCATGCTGGGACAGGCAGCACAGCCTTAGTGCTTCCAGGGCCTCTGCAGACATGGTAAGCGTGGGATGGCAGCACGATCAAGGGTCATTGACAGGGAAAACCTGCCAATGATTTAATCCATTATCTCGCTGCCTGGGGATGGGACCACAATGATTGGTTAGGCATCATTTGGAATACTGTGTCCATTTCTGGGCACCTCAGTTCAAGAAGAATGTTGACAAGCTGGAATGTGTCCAGAGGAGGGTGACCAAAATGGTGAAGAGTCTGGAAGCCATGCCCTATGAAGAATTCCTTAGGGAGCTGGGTATGTTTAGTCTGCAGAAGAGAAGGTTAAGAGGGGACATGATAGCCATGTTTAAATATTTGAAAGGATGCCATGTTGAGGAGGGAGCAGGCTTGTTCTCTACCACTCCAGAGACTAGGACAAGGAGCAATGGATTCAAACTGCAGGAAAGGAGAACTTCCTGTCAGTCAGAGCTGTTCGGCAGTGGAATAGGCTGCCTCGGAGTGTGGTAGAGTCGCCTTTGGAGGCTTTTAAGCAGAGGCTGGATGGCCATCTGTCGGGAATGCTTTGATGGGTGTTCCTGCATAGCAGGGGGTTGGACTGGATGGCCCCTGGGGTCTCTTCCAACTCTATGATTCCATGTCATGTGTAACTGTCGTCATAGTCCCATCCTCCCATCTCTATGGCAGGATGATAATGTCCTGTGGAAAGGACCTAATTTAGGCCATAATTTCCACTTGCTCCTTTGGAAATGTAACTCATGTTATCAAGCAAGTAATGGTACAGGTACAAGCTCTCCTTGCTTCTGGAAACATCTTCCTTTGTGTTAAACCGTTGGCTTAAAATGGCTACATCTTTTGTTTCTGCTGTTTTACCCTCTACTTTTCCATCAATGGCTTAATTATGCCCATCTGACCTTTCTTTAACCTCTCTCCCATGTAACACCTAAGCTGATTGTAAGCGACAGAAAATTATGAACCAACAAACTGTGAAGTAATGAAGTGAAAAATGCGAGTTGTGAACTAATGGATTGGAAACTAACCAACTGTGAGCTAGGTCAATTGCACGTCTCCAGCCATCATTTGGACATCACTAATGCAATGTGAATTTCAGCCTTGACTTCACACCTGGGGATGGGGGAAATATGTCAGATAGTCCTATGACTTCAAAGAAGGATCTTGACTTGAATAAATAAAAAAGAAAAGAAAAGAAAAAAAAGCAAGACATTCTTTTCTTTCCATAGATTTGTCATCCATAAAGTACAGTGTATGCACATACAGTCAATGCTATCGGTTGTACAATTGGCTGCACAATTGTTATTGCATGAGTATGGAGGGCAATGACAGCACAGGGCTTAATGTACTGATGTTTGTGTTGCTTACCAACCATACCCATGATTATGAATATGATTCTTCCAGGACCAGGCACAGTTGGTACACTAGCTTTAACTGTGCAAATTCATTCCTCACCACCACTGAAACCTGGACCCCCAGGAGTAGGGTTGGATCCAGAAGTATACCCTAACTGTGAACCTGTGTCTTTGGGGGAGGCAGGATTTGATGTATTGATGGATTGAATTCATATCCTAGTTTTCTCCTGTAATAGAATCTAAGGTAGTGTCTGATTAATTTAAGTCAAGTCAAAATCTTAGTTTTCAAAAGTTAATAGTATTTGCATATTTAAATAACAGCACCATTTTTTAAAAATTTCAATAAAAGATTATAAATACAGCACACCACTTCAAGCACACTACTGCTACTACGTAATTTAAGTCTTAAGTCCTGCTGGAATGAAAAGGCCCGTAAGTATTAATTGCTATCCTAACTTTTGCTGAATTGGATAAGTAATTATGGTGGGTCGGGGGATTAATCTTTTACATAATAACTATCAAACTGCGGGAGGAAAGAAATAGCAACATTGTCTCAGCATTTGCTCTGACAGTCCAAACAGACACACACTTGTTCATTTCAGTCTTTCGTCACGTTGGTTGTGATGTTGATCTCACCCCATGCGTGCCTGCAGGTTGCAGAAGGAAAAGGTATGTGTGTGTGTTCATTAAAACTAAGGCCACTTCCGCACTAGGCTGTTATAGCGTTATTATTCCACTTGCAACATTCTATGGAATCCTGGGGTTTGCAGTTTCGGGAGGGGCCAGCCGGCCCCTCCCGAAACTGCAAACCCCAGGATTCCATAGAATGTTGCAAGTGGAATAATAGCACTATAACAGTCTAGTGCGGAAATGGCCTAAGATGCAAGGAACAATTCCAAGGTAAACTGTCAATCAAAATCCAATACACATGGCCTGATCATCTTGAGTCTGCATACATGATAGACCAATCCCGCCATAATCAATGTTCATTGCCTTACCTTCTCTCCTTTGTATTCAACCCAGAAGTGTGGAAAGGAAATCCATGCACTGAAGACATAAAAAAAATTTCCTCCGCCAATTCTTTTTGCCAGTTCTGATGATGACAGCTTCACATTTTGACACGTGAATAGTCAATGCACTCTCCAAAATATTTGCTCATAGGTATTAGAATATGGCATTATAGATTTTGTAACAGCAGCCAATATTTGACAGAATTTGAGAGGGGACATAATATGTCAGGCAGAAGTGTACAGGATCTAACATGGAGAGATCAAGACTAGACATAATTTGATAAGTGAGGTGCATAAACAGTCAACATCAGATGCTTTAAAATATACTTTTATCCAGATATGGGCTGATACCCTGTGGATGTTTTGAACAGGCCTAGTTACTCTTATAGATGCGTGGTTGTATTTTTTGGCTGTGGCATAATGTAGATATTAAGTTCACAATTTCATAAGACAGGTTTCAAAAATGTAATTGATGCACATGCAGTTGTGTAGATGTTGTGCACTCATCAGTGCTTTCATTTGGTTCACTTGGAATGCTAAAACAAAATCTCCATTGCCAGATATGCAGTCAGTTGTATCACAGTGGTACTTATATTAACTGTGTGAGTTTAAGTTTACAGCATACAACGATGACATAGGATCTCTGCTGTGATGTCATATTCGCTGTGGCTAGTGTGTCATAAGATTAAATAAGTCTAACATTTTCATTCTTTTGCTGAGCAAGTTTTGATTTCAAACGGCACATTTCAAGAAACTTTTTTGAAATCAAAATACTAAAATTTAAAAAGACGGATGTCTTTAGTTTTGGGAATGTTCTGAAAGTTTTTAAAGCACGTCAGCTTTGTGGAGCTCCTAGGATGAGACGTTATGTTCCTGGAGCTATGGGGAGCAGAATGGGGGAAGGATCTCTTGGAAGGGAAGATGTTACTCCACTGGAAAAACCCTGCCCCAGGGTCTACAATTTTGATATTAAAATATGATTCAATGTGCCTGAGAGGTCACCTGGATGGGCACATAGGCAGCAACGGTAGAACAATTGAAAACCAGATCAGGCCAGTAAAATCCCCCATCACGTAGCCCCAGGAGACCTCAAGATGTGTAAATCCACAATAAACAAAGGGTCCTCAGCCCCTGAGAAGCTGACTTGAGAGGATTAGCGTGTCTGCCCTAAGTTGAGCAAATATTGCATCAGGCGAGGACCAGAAGTCATAACATAAAACACAGCCGAAGATCCTGAGACTTTGGCAACACCTCGCAATCCCATCACACAAAGGAAATTACCATGGTGGAGCTTCGTTATCGCTCCAACACCCATTGTTCTCCTGGGAAAGCATGAGTCCTCCAGGTACTTTTCCCCCTACAAATAGTCCCCGTTTTTGAGCAGTTCTTTGGATCACCCCCAGTCATCCCAGCAGACTGTTGCTCCATCCGTTGAGTGATCCCTCAGCCCTCTCTGTGCTGAGCCTCACTTCTCCGCTGTTTTTCCCGGACCCAGGACTTCAGGACAAAGGTGCACTATCACCCCAGCTACACCCCTTCAATATTCCCCTATTCAGTTTCCTCTCTTTTGCTTCTTAATAGGTCTTGAGTGAGTGTGAGAGTTATTGCGTGAGACTTTCCTTCAATAAAATCATTTATTGGACATTTTTGCTTGGTTTTTGGGTTGGCCTGACCCCGTAAAAACTAGGTAAAAGACCCTGCTAGGTTACCCTGCCTCTTGCATTGCTATAGCTCATGCTCTGGCTAGTTTCCATTCCCCATCACATGGAGCACATTGAGGTGTCCCCCAAGGGACCCCAGAAATCAGGGTAACAAAGAAGAACAAAGTTGATCTAGAAATATACAATTTCATTTTCTTTAAAAGACTCACACAATATATATTACTTGACTCTGCAGGCAGAAAGACTTCATTCATTCCAAATAGCACGTTTCCATTCTCAGCCATGATGGTACATGCCTTGCTTACATCCCATTTGGATTACTGTAATGTAGTCCACATGGGGCTGCCATTGAAATGTGCTCAGAAACTTCAGGTGGCCTAAAGAGCTGCAGCCAGGTTGTTAACTTGGGCTGGCTACAGGGAGTACACAACTCCCTTGTTGCAACAGCTCCTCTGGCTGCCCCTCCATTTCCGGGAACAATTCAACGTGCTGATTTTGACCTATAAATTTCTATATGGCTTTGGTCCAGGATATTTGAAGGACCATATCTCCCTCTGAAAAAACAGTAGAACTGTAAGTTCATCCAGCAGAACTGTAGATTCATCCTTCTTTTTGTCCCATCACCCTCTTAGGTGTGTTTGGTGGGAACAAGGGAGAGAGCCTTCTCTCTGGATCCTCCCAAACTTTGGGCTCCCTCTCTAGAGAGGCCAGGAGGGCCCCATCCTTGCTCTCCTTCCAACAACAGACTAAGATATTTCTGTGCTGGCAGGCTTTTATAAATTGACTGGGTGTAGGCTCTTGATGCTGTGCAGGTTTATGTTAAAGTTGGTATAGATTTTAAAGTGTTTTAATATCATTAATGTTTTCAATATTAATATTTTTAAGATGTCATATTTTAACCCTATACACAGCTTAATTGTATTTTTACGTTAATATTTGTACATTTACAGATGTATTAGTTTGTTCCATTCTAATGTTGTTAGCTGTCTTGAACTCCACTGTCAGAAGAAAGGCAGGATATGGAGGAGAAGGAGGAGGAGGAAGAAGAAGAAGAAGAAAATTAACAGGTCAAAATTCTTACATTCTGGGAAACTTCCTTATTTATATCTTACCGGTCTGATCTTTCTTCTCTCTTTAAATTATGTGAAATTTAATTCTGAGGTCTCTCTACTGTATCTGTACAAACATCTTAGTTCCTCTGAATTTAGGGTGATGGTGGAGGCAATAATAATAATGATAATGATGATAATGATGATAATGATGATAATAATAATAATAATAATAATAATAATAATAAATGATAATAATATGTCACTGGGGTTCAAATTCATCACTTGTTATCAGAGACACCTGAGGTTATGCAGCACCTTAGCCTTCCATTTGATTAGCTTTAGCTATTTGCTGCCATTCAAGTTTATGACCATGCTATAAAATACGGCTGAATAGGCCGCTAGCCCAGAATGAGAAATTAACCTGTTAGGGAAGCACCAGGGATAAGAAATTAGCAGCGCTGCCGATTTCCTCACTCAACATCCGTGTGCAAGTGTTCACAGACCAAGGCTCACCAAACAGGCAGGATCAGTTTTACACGCCAGTCTGAAACTCACTGACTTGGAAACAGTAGAAAGGATCCCAGAGGAGGAAATTGTAGAATGGAGGGTCAAAGACTGAGCAATGTTTTCAGCCCATTGCAACAGATAAATAAAGAAAGGAGCTGAGTAAGTTTGCAGACAGATTGTATCTTATGCCTCTTCATAGGCTATCTTTCATGGAGCCATGTAAGAAAATGTAAAAATAGGAACCCAATGGTAGACCTGTTTCCTTTCTTTTGATACTTAGTGGTCCACTTGTATAAGGAGTGCATACTGCCGAAGAGTGTTATTTTTGTCTCTCCTGAGATTTTGACAGAAAAGGTCCTTGCTTAGATATGCCTATTGACTATGACCAGTAAAAACAGAAGGAAAAAGAAAGAGATACTTTTGAGTCTGATTTTTGAAGCACTTTCTCAAATCAGCATATCACATATTTAGAACAGAAAGAACCTGAGATTTAGAAAGCCTGGATGTGGCAAAAGGCTAAACAGAGGCCATTCCCATACAAGACTATTAGAGTGCTATTATTCCATTTTCAACATCCTATGGAATTCTGGAATTTGCAGTTTAAGGACAGGGCTGAGGTCCCTTCCTAAACTGCAAACACTGGGATTCCATAGGATGCTGAAAGTGGAATAACAGTACTATAACAGTCCAGTGTGGAAATGGCCAGAGAGATTTCCTTCTCCGAGCACTAACCTTTCCCAACTCTACCAGTACACTATTCTTTTTAATGATTTTTTTAAAACTCCAGATGCCCATTAAAGGGTTTTCAGGGGGGAAAGGGGGCAGAAAGAGGTCTTTTTAATCAGGCCCCTTTCCGCAATGCACCTTTTTGTGGAGCTGGGGTGCAGGGATCATGCGAGCAGCCTCTAGCGAGAGGCTCTCACGTCCTGGTTCCTTCAGCTCCACAGCTGCCACCTGCTCGTGTGAGAGCCCCACCTCTTCCTTCTGCAGTGCAACCTGGGAGTTTCCCAGGCTGTGCTGGGGCAGGAAGCACAAGTGCTGCAGCTCTGGAGCTCCACATGTGTGGCAAGTGCACGCAAGGCCCGGAGTGATGCGTGATCATGCACCATTTTCCGCTCACAGCTGAAAATGAAAAAGTGCGTGGTCAGCCCCTGCCAGCCCCTGGAGAGTCACACAATTGTGAGTGCATCATGTGGATCACCCCTCCCATTCGTGTGACACTCGAAGAGCCCTTTAATATTGCAAATGCCATGCAAAAAGGGCCCAGGAAATGCACCATAGAATAATAGAGTTGGAAGAGACCCCAGGGGCCATTGAGTCCAACCCCCTTCTGCCATGCAGGAACACACATCAAAGCATTCCCAACATGACCATCCAGCGTCTGCTTCAAAACCTTCAAAGAAGAAGGTGACTCCACCACACTCCACTGAGGCAGCATATTCCACTGCCAGGCAGCTCTGACTATCAGGAAGTTCTTCCTGAGGTTCAGGTGGAATCTCCTTTCCTGCAGCTTGAATCCATTGCTCTAGAGCAGCAGAAAACATGCCCACTCCCTCCTCGACATGACATCCTTCTTAACATCCCCTCTTAACCTTCTTTTCTGTAGACTGAAAATACCCAGCTCCCTAAGCCATTCCTGACAGGGTATGGCTTCCAGACCCTTCACGATTCTGGTCAACCTCCTCTGAACACACACCAGCTTGTCGATACCCTTGAAATGAGGTGCCCAGAACTCGACACAGGATTCCAAATGAGGTCTAACGAATGCAGAATAGAGTGGTACCATTACCTTCCTCAGTCTAGACACCATACTTCTATTGATGCAGCCAAGAATCACATTGACTTTCTTGGCTGCCACATCACACTGCTAACTCACGTTCAGCTTGTGATCTACCAAGACTCCTAGATCCCTTTCACATACACTGTTATCCAGCCACATGTCTCCCATTCTATGTTAGTCCTATGTCCTACTTGAAATGAGGTTGATACTAACTGCTGGGCTGGGTGTAAGGGGTAGTGATCCATCAAGCAAAAAGTGCAATAATATAAAAGCGACTGACTTGGGGTAAACAAAACAAAAACAAAACTCTACCCCCAGAATCTATTTTCAAGAGAAGCTAATTCCATTTCATTCATCTTTCCTCCAGAAACCTTGGTTGACATTTGGATGAGAATGTCTTTGTTTCTTATATTCATAAAGGCTGAAAACCAAATAATTAATGGATCTTTGGAATTAATCAATGACTTCATTAATTACATTTTAAATGGTATTTTAAAAAACTCAGATATTTTCATCACAGTAATCTCTGCTAAAAGGCAACGGTTTTTAGGTTTTGTTTTCTTTTTTATGGCTGATGGACCTCTTGGAAACAATCAATATATATCTCAATTCAGGCAGGAAAGTATTGATGGGTTTTCAAATGATAAGTGATTTGTCTGTGTTGCATTAGCAAGAAAAACTGCTATTTTCTTGAAGACAGGACTACCATCTGCCCTCTAATGGTGCAGTATTTAAATCAGTTCATTCTTCAATTAATTAGAAAAAGCAAACTGTTTAAAGTAATAATAAAAACATGGATAGTGTAATTGTCCACAGATCCATATGTGCCACTCAAATCTATATCTGTCAGTGTGAATTACACACAGGTAATGCATGACAGCATTCTTTAATAAACCTGTGAGCACGCCTCCCTGTTTCTTGCTTACTCTGTTACCCAAAAACCTTTTCTGGAGATAGAATCACTCTGTGGCCAGGCATTTCTTCAGAGCACAAGAATAAATTCATACATGCTCTATATATGCTTATCAAAATTCCTCTGATTTTTCCAATAACAGATCTTAGACGATTTGGAATTAATAGCCACATTCACACAGAACTCTATAACAAGAGTATTCTCATATTTTCTTATTTGTGTGCTGTTTTTCCCCTGGAAAATCTTGATTCCCCCCACCTCTTTTTCTTAATCTATGTTTGCTTTATTTCTGTAAGTATTGTTTTTAAAAAATAAATTTAAAAAGAAAAGCCTGTGTACTTAACAAAAAGTGCTGCATAAAAGAAAATAATATTATATGCAGTTACTGCAGCAAGACTTTGGTGTGCTCAGAAATGGAAGCAAAGGTCAATTCCAGCAACAGAGGAATGGTTATTAAAGCTCTTTGATATGATGGACTTAGGTAAACCATCAACATTGTTATCTGATAAGACACTGAATCAATTTAAAAATGATTGGAAAATCATAGAATGTTGGTGAGAAAAGAACTGGGGGAATCTGGCTGTGACAGAATAAGATCTCCATCTTACTTGAATGATATGAACAATATTTCGACAAACAACTACAATGAACTGAGAAGGCAGAGATATTAATTTAACAATTATGTGTTATTTTATATTGCATATTGGATAATGACTCAATAAAGATATATATAAAATAAGTTATATACAAGGTTTTCAAAGGGAATTGAACAGGTAGTGAAGCAGCATGCAATGTTGTGAGAAGGAAGGAGGAAAGGCTATGAATTTTGTATTATGTTAGAAGAATGGGAATTGATATGTAGGTATATCAGTTTAATCAAACTGTGTAAATTTATAAGATTAGTTGGAATCTGTTATACTTGTTCTGGTATTTGGTAATGCAAAATGATGTAACGCTGTTATATTTTGTGATATGATGTAATACATTCTTTTAATTTTTTTAAAAAGAAAAACATATTTTAAAAAACCTGTTTAAACAGAAAGGTCTTTGCCTGCCAGCGGAAGGCGGACAGGGCAGGGGCCAGCCCAGTCTACTAAAGAAGGGAATTCCAGAGGGCGGGAGCAGCCACTGGGAAGGCTCTGCCCATTTCTGCACTACAATGTTATAATGCTATTATTCCACTTTCAACCTCCTGTGGAATCCTGGGGTTTGCAGTTTAGGGAGGGGCATTCAGAATCCTCAGCCAGAGAGCTGTTGGGCCTCAGGAAACTACAAACCAGAATTCCACAGGAGGTTGGAAGTGGAAGGATAGCACTGTAATGGTGTACTGTAGAAACAGCTTCTCTATCGTGTCCTCACTAAGAAAGCCTGTGATGGTGATAGGACTGAGAGAAAGCCCTTCCCTGTAGTTTTTAAAACTCTTGCAAGTTAATATGGGGAGATACAGTCTTTCAGAGAGTGTGGACCTAAGCCATAGGGGGCTTTGTAGGTCATGACCAGCACTTTTGTGTCCAGAAAAGAAACAAGAGCCAGTAATGTTGTTCCATTTGCAACTATGACACACTCTATGGCCCTTTCCGCATGTGTAAAAATAAACGAGGAAAAACGGGACTCACCAGCTTTCTTCTTCGTCCGGGTGAGTCTGTCGGGACAAGGAGAAGTGCGAGCTCGTCGCTCCGCACTCTTCCAGAGTCCAAAATGGCAGCTTCCGGTTGGTGGAGGCTCTTCACCAACCGGAGAAGCTCGCCAGCTGAAAGCCTGCCCCAAAAGATTCACAGGCATGCACTTGCGTGCACCTGCAAATCTGCTCCGGAGCCAGGCAACGGAGCGGCACGGAGTCCCGTGCTCCGTGCTTTTTAAAAACCTCTAAAAAGAGGTTTTTAAAAAACACACTGTGCAACCAGTTCCGGTCGCTCTGGAGTAGACTGAGGTATGGAACTACAAAAAGTAGTCCGCCCAAGCCAATTATGATGCAGAAGACCTCCGTTGGAGGTCGCTCTGCACTGTTTTAATAGCTGGGTGTGGAAAGGGCCATTGTCTAAGATCCTGAGATCCAGTTTCTCCCAACCCAATTTTCCCCATTCTGTTTTACCACGCAGCAGCTGCTGTGAGCAAGGTCTGTTCTCTTGTTCAGGATGCAGAATGCTGATGTTTCCACCCACCTCCCTATAGCAGTCTCTGGCATAACACTCAGAAGCAGAACCCCTATTGCTATCCTTCCTTGCACCAGAGATCTCTGTCAGGTGAGGGATGGAAATTTCAGCTTGCTATGATTCAATTGACAGGAGAACAGGCCTCTACTGCTTACAGCACCAACTGCCTGGTAAATCACACCAGGAGTACTTTTAGGATCATGTCAATAGGCCACAATCATGAATATGTGGTAACTATGAATATTAATCATCTATGGACTCTAGGTTATGCATCTGTAATTGCAGTAGTGAACTCCAGCCAGTATATTTGCATTGGGGAATTACGGTAGAGGTTCATAAATGGTAAACAGTGCTTACAAAACAGAGCATAGTTTCTTTTGGATAGGTGTGCTGTTTCCACTGTTGCCCCCCGGCTCATTCTTCCTACTGACAGATCCATGTAAGATATGACTTTACAGTCATGAACCAAATAGACCTTTATTGTAAACCTTCCAACATAAACTCTGGCCTTCCCTGCACTTGAATTGGTTCCCTTCAGCTGAAATTTGTTCCTGGGTGGACTGACTTGGTTTCATCTCAGCATCTCCCCTCTTCTCACCATGCCCCAAATACAGACAGACTTTCACAGTTCCTCCCTTAGCTTTTCCCTGCACCTGGTCATTTACCCGTTTTCTTTGTGGTGTGTATGAAGACTTCACTCAAATTGCCTCCCATGCTGCCAGTCTCTGCAGCCTCCCTTCCAGTTCAGTTCCCTTTCAGTTTCTCTATTAACCCTCTTTTATGCCTTTTCTTTTTTTCTAGAAACCTCATCTGCTGCCTTATAGGTGCTTGCCAAAATCTTGTGTGCATGTGATTGTTCATTCCCCCAGTAAAACTTAGGCCCTTTTCGCATGGCATTTTGCAAGCGAGAGGGCCCCTTGAATGTCACGTAAATGTGAGGAGTGGTCTGCATGATACACTCACATTTATGCGCCGCTCAAGAGCCGGATGCACAGCGCATAAGCATTTTTTTATTTTCGGCTTTTAGACAAAAATGGTGTGAGCTTGTGCACCGGTCAGGGGCCTGGGGCATACCCACCTGCCGTGCAAAGCCTTCTGAACCACACCAGTCGCACTTCCTGCCCCAGAGCAGCCTACAACTCCCAGGCTGCACTGCAGAAGGAAGGCGGGCTGCGGGCGGGGAGCTCGCACGTCCAGGAAGGAGCAGCGGAGCCCAGGCGGCAGGGAAGCGGCAGCATTCCTTCCGAGGCTTCTTGCGTGACAGCCCCCACCCAGCAGCATGAATGGGTAACATGTGAAAAGGGCCTTACTTTTGAAATATCTGCCTGCTGTCCCTGCATTAGTACCAGTACACACAGTGGAAAGATCCTGGTAGGTTACTTCCGTCTCGCAGGCCTCCCATTTGAGCTAATATTCCTCACTGTTTCATTTTTTAAAAAAATGTTTTTTATTAAAGTTTAAAGTGAAAATAACCCCCCTTCCCCACTTCCAAGCGTTTTGCTTTTTCCAGTTGAGTCTGTTTATTTACATTCCATTCATACATAGTTTCTCTTCAAAAGGTAATCTTACACGTTGCATCTTACATTGTTACATTGCTGCTTTGTTACATTGCCTTATTACATTGTTGCTTTGTATTACATACAATCTTGCTTTATTCTTTCCCTTTTCTTATTACTATGCCTTTATTCAGTTTAAGGCCCTTTTCGCATGCAGTTTCTTTTGCGAGAGAGCCCCTTGAGCGTCACGTAAGTGGGAGCAGTGGTCCGTACGACGCACTTCCATTTACGCAACGCTCATGAGCCTAATGCAAACTGCGCACGCACCTTTTCATTTTCGGCTTCAAGCCAAAAATGATGCATGGTCGCGCAAGGCTCCCGGGGCCTGCGCACACTTACCTGCGCTGTGGTACATCGGGAGCCAGGCCGGTCGCGCTTCCTGCCTCAGCGCTAGCCTGCAATTCCCAGGTTGCACTGTGGTAGGAAGGGGCAGGGCGTTCGCACGGCACTCGCGTGACTGGCAAGCCAGCTGCAGTAAGGAAGGAGAAACAAAGTGAGCGCCACGTGCAAGAGGCTGCTCGCGCGAACGCCACCCCCCACCTCTGTGAAAAGGTAAGATGTGGAAAGGGTCTAAGACTTCTCTCCATTCCCTTTCAAAGTTCTGGATAGACTTGTTTTTCAGTGAAAATGTTAGCTTTTCTATCTCTATCATATCCAGAACTTTTAATTTCCATTCTTTTATATCAACATGGTTCCTTTCTTTCCAATATTGTGCATATGTCAATCTTACAGCAGTCATCAAATATAACAATGTCTTCTGGTGACATCTTATCTCTCTTTGTTGCCCCAACATATTTAACAAATAAAACTCTTCAGGCTTCATTTCAACATTTAAATTGTAAATTCTTTGAATTTCATCATCTCTTTCCTTCCAAAATTTCCTTGCTATCTTACAGGTCCACAACATATGAAAAAACAACCCCAGCTTTTCACCACATTTCCAACAATATTCCCCACTGTTTCACGGAGTTACTGTGGGTGGATCTCTGAGTCACCCACATTTGGGGTACCCGTCCATACTTGAAAATAAGTACCATTGAAACAGATGGAAATTTTTCCCAAAGAATCTTTTGAGAATAGGAAGGCTATTTCCTCCAGCAGCACCACAACCTGATTCTGTGCCTTTTTCCCCCTTTTTACACATTAGAGTGTCCCCAATGATATCTGCTTGCAGGTTTCCAGGAAAGCTTTCATTACTTGATAGCTTGATAGCACTCATTTGATGCTTTGATCTCTGAATGAAAAAGTTCACAGCTCCTTCCAATCCCATTTTGCTTTTGTTTCATCAACTTCTGGAAACAAAAGCCCCAGACACTCTAGTTAGATTATTCTGAAGCCTGCTAATTAAATTACAGAAATGAAATAGGGATTTTCCTTTTTTGGCACAATATTAAAAATATACTCCTCTAATTTAAGAAAAGGTGGTAGTGTTGAGGATTTCAAAGAACCCTGTTAGAGGTCTCCCATTGTCCTCTACATTCACTTATTTTAATAATATCCTCTTCTCCTTACTGTCATCTCTTCTAGGGCCATTTCCACACTAGCCTGTTATAGCGCTATGATTCCGCTTTCAACATCCTATGGGATCCTGGGGTTTGCAGTTTAGGGAGGGGCCGGCTGAAAGTGGAATCATAGCGCTATAACAGGCTAGTGCAGAAATGTCCCATGATAAGCAATTATTTTCATCCTGTAGACATTCTATACTAAAGGTGTCCTGCTGTTTGGACAAAAATATCACTCAGTCACCATCCAGTAGGAATAAAATAAGTTTCAAGTGTTTTAATTCAAACTGGGAATATAAAATAAAACTTAGTCACTCTGTCTATGTAGCCAAAATTTCCATTTTTAATTGCAACAGCATAAGAAATAGTCTCCTTATTAGTGGTCCCTTTTTTCCTGGCCTTTTCACATGCAAATTGCATGCATTTACCTCTGAAATGCCTAAAGAGAGAGTGGCCATTTCCTCACTACACTGTTGTGGTGCTATGATTCCACTTCCAATATCCTGTGGAATTCTGGGGTTTGTAGTTTCCTGAGGATGCCAAAGAGCTCTCTGGCTGAGAATTCTGAAGGCCTTTTCCCAAATTGCAAACCTCAGGATCCCATAGGAGGTTGAAAGTGGAATCATAGCAATGGCCCATGTGGGATTAACCAATAAGATCCAGGTAATTGTGTCATTTATTGGAAAGAAATGCTCTGGGAAATGGGTTGATACATTATTTACCATGCTTAATGACATCAGCAGATTTATCTTTTGTTAATATCGTTCTTGTAACTTCACCAAGTTTCTGGAACATTATTACCAAGGCCCATCCCCCTGATCTCCAGTTTTGATTCTCAGGGCTTGACATGTATTGCAATTAACACAAAATATTCTGTTCAAAGGACTCACGTCTCTGTTCAAGAGGAGTATGATTTTCCCCTATGTGAATCTAAAAGAACTGATGGCTGGAATCCTCTTGCTGCACTGTGCTGGCATAATGGTCCCTTCCCCTAGTTACAGTGCAGTTTTACACAGGTTCCATCGTGCCGCAAGACGAGGAAAGCTGGCCTGCAAAATTGCTTGTACTACGCTAAAAGGCACTTCCAAGGACAGACTTCTTCTGGGGAATATTACTAATAATATAATTGCTGAGATTTTGTTCATGTCTCATATACGCATAAATTTCCCATGGGATCAATTGGATATTTTTTACTTAATGTGCAATGTCTGCATTGATTTAAAAGTTGCAGAAGTGGAGTTGCACATGTGGTAGCATTGTGTGTGCATGTGCACTGCACATGGATAAAGGCGCACAATTGGATGTGCATGCAGCTGCACATTTGGTGTCTGGGTTCAGTTGTGCAGTGCTATACTTGGGCCATTTCTGAACTACACTGTTATAGTGCTATTATTTCACTTTCAGTATCCTGTGGAATTCTGGGGTTTGTTATTTACTGAGGCCAAAGAGCTCTCTGACAGAGAATTCTAAATACACCTCCCCAAACTGCAAACCCCAGGATTCCACAGGATGTTGAAAGTGGAATAATAGCACTATAACAGTGTGGTGCAGAAATGGCCTAGGTCTGTAAATCAAGCCAATTAGGAATAGGGTAGGGGGCTGAGTACATTCAGCATGGATAAGAGAAAGCTGAGAGCTTACATATAGTCATCTTCAAATATTTGAAAAGATGTTCTATAGAAGATGAAGAGAGCTTGCTTTCTGTTGCTACAGGCACTAAAACACAAACCAACAGATTAAAACAGATTGAATGCACTGTTACTCTCAGAGGCGAGGGATGTTGGGATCTACCCACAATGCCAACATCTCATTAGAATTTGTGGGAATTATAGCTCAAAGAGGCTCTAGAGCAGTGGTTCTCAACCTGTGGGTCCCCAGATGTTTCTAGACTTCAGCTTCCAGAAGCCCTGAGCATTGACCATAGTGGCTGGGGCTTCTGGGAGCTGAAGTCCACAAACATCTGGGGACCCACAGGTTGAGACCACTACCCTAGAGAGATGGGCAGCGGCAGGATCTCTTCACCTGTGTATACCAGTACTTGCCAAGGCCAGAGACCCGGGCGGCAAGCCAGCCCAGAGAAGAGAGTGGGAGAGCCAGCAAAGTCCAGCCAGGAGGAGACAAGCAAGCACTTACTCAAGGAAGTTCATTTACCAGAGTGCCAAGCAAAGCCATAGTCAGAGTTCCAAAGCCAAGGGCCAAGAGTCCAGAGATCAATTCAAGGTAGCAGGAACTGGGTGCTGAGAGCACAGTACAGGCAAGAGGAGGACTTGTAAGAAGTTTGCCACAAGCAAAGGAAAGCTTCTAGGCAGGAAGTTATATAGCCCCAGACACAGGTGTGTCGGTCACCGCTTCTTAAACTTAGCCAAGGAAGCCTCCCTTTGCACAGCCCTCTTGAGTCTCCACCTTGATTGGAGGCTTATTGAACCAGCCTCCAGAGCCTCTTCAGAATTGGATCCCTGTTGCTCTAAAGGAACAGGCAGAGGGACATCCGCGCCTGCTTGGTCTGTGGGAGCAGGGGAAGCTCTTGAGCTTCAGGACTCATCTCCAGCCAGAGCCACAGGGACCGACAGCTGCTGCTCATCATCATAAGCTCTGACAGGGGCTTTGGTTATCACAGTACTAACTGTAGAGAAGACTCCAGTTAAAAGTTAAACAAAGTATTTTATCTAGTTTGAAAAGCATATGAGAAATCAGATAGTCTTAAGAAGCATGCAAGGCTATTGGAAAGTGAGGTGGAAAAGGCTGGATAGAGAAAAATCAGGGGTGCAAAGGGTGATAGTTACCAGTCTTGAAGAAAGAGCTTGCAGTGAAGGGGCTCAGACAGCACCTGAGGGTAGCAAGGAGGAATGGCAGTCTGGACTACATTCTACGTACTGTAATTGGCTGAGGTTGAAGCTAGGGTTTTTAACCCTATTTCCTACCCCGATGAGGTGCATTACCAAAGCTGTTATAGCTTTCCCATGAGATGGACCAAGGCATCTAGAATGGGCTGATTGCTTTAACTCTGAAGTGACAAAACAGTGATGGGATTCATGACAGTCTCTTAATGTTTGGTCAGGTAGAGTGAATAGGGAAGATCTTTGCAGGGTAAGGTCAAGAAATGGTCTCTGATTGCTCATCAATCTGAGCAGTCCATCTTCTATTGTGTTTGAAAATGCAAAGAGCCTGAAGTGATGAAGGCATTAGCACAAACCCATCAGCGTTGGGGTTTTCCCACATAATCCTATCTGGTCTTTTCCTACCATCATGACCTCGAACATGTCTCCAATCAGTATGACCCTGGTCATGCTCTTTGGTCATTAATTGGTCCAGTTTATGAAAATCACATATCTCATAAAAGGTGTAGTAGGGAATGGAGGTCTTTTACACAGAAGTTGAATGGTCATCTTTGGAGAATGCTATAGCTGCGTATTCCTTCATGGGAGTGGGTCTGACTAGAAGAAGCTTGAATGCTTTCCAACTCTGTGATTCTATGCTTCTGCCATTTAACCCCTGGATTGCATTACCTATGAAGATTTACACTACACAACCTAGATGTAGGATATTGGTCATTATATTCACAGCATACTATTCAGCAGCATGAGAGTAGTGCATATAAAAATAACTTTACTATGCTGATGGAAATAAGTGAAAGACGATTAACTGTTCTGAGTTCACCCATTTGTCTGAGGAGACAAATGGGTGAAAAGGTGACACATGATGAGAATTTGGCCATTTACCTTAATGTGTAATTTGCTTCTCATAGGCTGTTAATGCTTAAATTTTATAAGCAAGGACTTTTACTATGGGACAAGAACTACCAGACATCCATGCTAAGATCAAAAAAGAAAGATACTGGGAATTGTATTGGAAATATACACTGGGTAATGGAGTGCAGTAAAGAATTTCAAAAGAAAATCAGACTCTACTTTATAAATTATAGCATAGTTTAGATTGTGTCGATCATGGATAATGATGAATCACCCTAAAAGACCTGGCTGTGCCACATTTGATTGTCCAGATGAATAAAGCTACTAAGAACACATGGCCATTGTAAGCACAGAATAGGACAAAAAGAGTCATTTCCAACTGGCAAGGGGGTCATACCAAGCTGTGTTTTATCACCCCATCTGTTTAATTTCCATGCAGAACATAGCATACAGAAAGTTGGGTTAGATCTGGAGGAAGGAATATTGAAGACAGGAGCATCAACCATTTACGACATGCAGGTGACACCTTACTACTAGCAGAAAATAGCAAAGACCTGGAGCAACGATTGAGCAAAGTCAGGGAAGAAAGTGCAAAATTAGAGTTATAGCTGAACATTAAGAAAAATAATATACATGATTTACATGGCTTTAAAGTAGGTAATTAAGATATCAAAATTGTAAAGATTTTGTACTTTGGCTCAGTAAAAAATCAAATTGGACACTGTAGTCAAAGAAGTCAGAAGAGTAGGACTTAGAATGGCAGTTATAAAGGAATTATCATACTTGAAAGATCCTCAAGTATAAAGATACATCATGGAATACCAAAGTCAAGATCATCCATGCCATTGTATTTTTATTTTCAGTGTATGGTTGTGAATGCTGGAGACTGAAGAAAGCAAACAAGGGGAAAAGAATCAACTTGTTTGAAATGTGGAGCTTGAAGAGAGTTTTAAAGATACCGTGGACTGCTAAAAAGACAAGCAAATGAATTTAATAGCAAATTAAGTCTGAACTCTCCCTAGAAGTCAAAATGAATAAACTGATGCTATTATATAGGCTGAGACGAATCCAGAATTTTCTGAATCCGAATCTGGATCTGAACCCCTGGAAGGTTCTGGGAATCCACGAATCTCATGAATCTTGAATCTTTCAAATCCTTTTTTTTTAAAAAAAAAAAATAGTTTAAAAAGCAAAAGAAAGAAGGATAACCTTGGGCAAGACACACTCTCTCAGCCTTAGCAAAAGCCTAGGCAAAGGCAAACCTCCCTCTGAAGAAATCTGACCAAGACAATTGTCCTAGTTTTGCCTCAGGATCTCCCCAGATTGAAAATGACATGAAGGCCCTTTCTACACAGGCAGGAAAATGTGGATTAATCCCATATTTTCCTGCCTGTGTAAACAGGGCCACATACTACAATAGAGAGATAATCCAGGTCAAAACTGGCTTTTCTTTGCGTAGCTCCTTCTGGCATCCTGGGGTTTGTAGTCTGATGACGACCCAGCAGACTTTGGCAGAGAAGGCTGTGACCCCTTGTAAACCTACAAACCCCAGAATTGTGTCTGAAGGAATCTTCTTCAGCTGTCCTTGAAATCTCAAGCCTGTAGCTTCCAGTCAAATGCTGAACTTCAATATGAAATGTTCAATTTAAATATCTTAGAATACAAGCCCAAATGTAATTTGTGAAATTGTTAGCAAAGGCCATTATTACTCCAAGGGAAAACCTCACCTACTTACTATCTTCCACTGTATGTATGCTCTCCCAGGTTTTCAGACGTCTCAGTCTCCCAGGTTATCAGGCATCCCGGTCTCCTGGTTTTCAGGCGTCCCAGTCTCCAACAATATATTTAGTTGGCGGATTCGATAGATTCGGTTTGCCTATTTTGGCACAGGGATTTGGATTCAGGAATCTCAAATCCTTACCCAGAATTGGAGGATTGGAGGATTCGATTGGCCATCCCTACTATTATACTTTGGACATATCATGGGATGGCATGACTTGTTAGGAGAGATGGCAATGCTTGATAAAGCGGAAAGCAGTAAGAAAAGGCAAAGACCATAACCATTTCCACACTAGACTGTTACAGTGCTAGTATTTCACTTTCAACATCCTATGGAATCCGGGGGGTTGCTGTTTGGGGGGGGGGCTTTGAGGATGGCCTTTGAGGCCCCTCCCTAAACTGCAAACCCCAGGATTCCACAGGATGTTGAAAGTGGAATAATAGCACTGTAACAGTCTAGTGCAGAAATGACCCATATTATAGGTAGATAGGCCTATAATATGGTGTTGCTGTCACACAATGGATATGCATTGGCAGCACTCTAAGGGTTGTGTTTTTGCAAGACATCATCGCGGTTCCACTGCCAACTCACTCCCACCCATCACAACGGGGATACTTGCTAAATGGAAAAACTCCATTAAGCACGTGCGATCACGTGACACTCCTGTCACTGCCAGGCATGTGGAAGGGGTGGAAGTGTGATCACACACATCCTTCTGAAATGAAGCACAGGAAAGAGGCTGGCTGCACTGCAGAAGAAAGAAGTGTGTCGCTCATGCTCCCTTCTGCAGGGAGTCAGCCGTGTGCAGAAGACAGCGTTCCTGTTGCACTGCCTTCCTGGCAAAGGTGCTGCCGGGACCGTGACGGGAGGACAATGAAAGGAGGTGCAGCGTGGAAATGGCCCTAGTCAGGAATCCACAGCCCTGGCTTTGCAAAACCTGAGCATTGCTGTTAATAAGCAGGTGACTTCGAGGCCTCTCATTTACAGGGTCACCATAAGCTGCCAACTTGGCAACAGTTAACAACAACAAATGCTGCGGACATGAAATAATCAACATTGTATCTGAATGATCATTATTGGTTGCCTCCACAGTCTGCTCCATCATTGTATGGGTGGGTGTATGGGATTTAAGAACAGTTACTAGCATGAGATGCTCACAGGAAAGCTGTTGGGGAGTAACTACGTAGGTTTTAAACCTCCAATATCTAGGATTAAGGCTTTTTTTTGGAAGCCACCTTGGGTCACAGTCTGGGAGAAAAGGTGGTACATTAAATAAATAAATAAATAAATAAATATCCTGTGTTCCTTGAATAATTTTGGCTCTAATATTTAGGATTATAATAACCTTAATCACTGCTCATAATGCCTAATCAAGAAAGGAAGGAAGGAAGGAAGGAAGGAAGGAAGGAAGGAAGGAAGGAAGGAAGGAAGGAAGGAAGGAAGGAAGGAACTGACACAAAAGTTCTGCAAACAGAGGCTGTAATCCTATTAATAGCCCTGAGTAGAGTAGACCCATTTAGTCAATGGGATTTACCTATGTGTAGACTCACAATTGAATAAATGAGTGAATGGGTCTACTCTTCTTGTGACTGGCAGAGACAATTCAGACCAGCCTGTTATGAAATATGGCATGAGAACAGAATCTCATTTTCCGCCTTGCCATTAGCTTGGGATGAGAAAGCAAATGCAAACTTTTCTGTCCTTTAACATCCGGTCAGGATCTCAGCCATCGGCCAAAATCCGAACAGACGCTCACTTGAGGGCTTCAAGCAGTTCTGCTAAGTGCTTCTATTTCTCATTTTAATGGTCTCTCGTGCGCCATTATTTACCTATCGCTATGAGTGTTAATGGTGCTGAACACCAGACCATTTTCACCGGACAAATAGCGCTATTCACAGTAGAAAGGCACAATGTGAAAATGATACAGTACGACTCCGCTTGGAACAGATGCACAATGGTGTACGGTCAGCCGAGTGCAAATGAGGCATGAGGTGGTAGTTGTTCCAAAATGGATTTTTAAAATGGGCTTGTTTTATTTTCTGGAAGGGAACTGGGCGCAGGTGAGATGACAAGCTATGCCTGAACAAGATGGCAGCTCATTTCCCATGTGGAGAGAGCTAAAAATAATGGCTCTGCTGAGAAAGAGAGGTGGGAGGTAGGCGCCAGATGTTTTGCTGCCCAAGGCAGAGAAGCAAATACCACCCTCCACTTTTCCCAGGGTAAGGCATGCAAAGCTGGCCAAGTTACTTTGGCACGGAAGGCAGAAAGTCCCTTAAGTGCTTCTTCCCACCCTGGCAGTCCAAATACAACAATAACAAACTAATGAACTGGCAATTAATGGATCTTTCATGACACTCCTCAAACAAAAAGGAGATGCTACCTAAACGTTAGGAAGAACTACTTTACTGCAAGAGCTATTTGACAGTGGAATGCACTGCCTAAGAGAATGGTAGGTTCTTCCTCCTTCAAGGTCTTCAAACAGAGGTTGATTAACCATCTTTTAGGAGTGTTTTAGTTCTTTATTCCTGAACAGCAAGAATTTGGACTAGACAGCCCCTACAGCCCCTTCCCACTCTGAGAGCCAATGATTCTGCAGTACCTGCGTTGGCTGCCTGCCTTTGCCATCATGCTAAGGAAGGACACACAGCCCAGAAGTAGGACATAGGAATCCTACCCAGGACACCCACTTTTTCTTATGGAGGTGGGAGGGGTGCAGAAAGAGACCATAGTCTCAGATTTATCCATGAACAAGACCCTTGAAATCAGCAGGACTTGCTTCCCGCTGTATGGGTAGGGTGCTGCCATTAGCTTATATTGAACTCAGCAGTAAATTGACTTAGGCCAGTCTTTTCCAGCTTGCTGGCCTCCAGCATCCTTGTGCTAGCATCCTTGTCATTCCCAACCATTGTGACTGAGGACACTTGAGGATGATGGGTGTTACAGTCCAACAGATCTGAAGGCCACCAGGCTGGATACATTACTTAACTGCACCATGATAAGAATGGGAGCTGGGCTGCCCTCCAGATGTTGTTGAATGACACTCACAGCATTCTTCACCATGGACTATGTTGGTTAGGATTGCCGGGAATTGCAATTCAACAGCATCTGGAAGATGTCACAGTTTCCCACCCATTACAGTGTGTCCTGTCTGGGTCATGAAGTCATGCATCCAGTAGGAATGACATTTTTCCCCCTCACTCTTTGTCTTCCCTCATCTACAATTATTAAGTAGACAAAGGCCAAAATGCTATTGATGTTATACAGAGGTGTAAGTTCCCTTCCTCACCCTTGTGGTTGCACTCTTTGCTCCACTGTGCAGCAGATGTTTTCAGTTCATGGCTGCAGAACTAGAATTCCACAAGATTAACAAATGTTATATACAAATGTTCATTCTTGTACGGCCTGTAACCATTCATCAATGCTTTCAGTGTACCACTTGATTCAACGGCTTTGCAAAATTGCATATTTCCCTTTGCAGAATGGCCATAAGAAGATACATTGGTTGATATGCAGTCAGTTACTACATACAGCAGTAGGGATAGAAAGAATATTTGAAAATATTTTTACAAAACGGTTGAAAAACATATTTTTTGAGTATTGAGAAACCCTGATGAGAAGAATCCTAGACTGATAAGAATGTTCACAATTCAGGACTTAATGCTATGTAAAATTTGCACAGGGCTGATTAGCATCGAAAACAGATTTTAACTGTGCAGAAAACGGCTTTTTCTTCACACACACACACACACAAAAATCTCCATGCAGAAATACTATTTTCTGTATAAAGAAGTCTGTTTCCTGCGCAGCAAATGTTGTTTTCTGTGTGAAACAGCTGCAAATTTTGTTCAGAACAAGTTCCAAATTGTGAACAGGCTTCAAAAACTGTGTGGCTTTTGGTCTTTGTTGTAGCGGGAAGAAATCGCCAAAATTACATGTTGCTTCAAATTAGTGACAAATTACATTCCTGTTCAGCAGAAGGGTGGTGTAGAACGATCACTTTGAGTAAGTATGTGTAGATACATAGTCACCCATGTAGGAAGAAAGCCAATTTTATTTTATTTATTTTTTTACCCATGGGAAGTACTAGAAAATGGGAGAAGTGGAGAAAGGATGAGAAAGGGGAGAGTTTTTACAGAATTCTGTTCTTTCCAGTTTCCTTTCAGATGCCCAATCTCCTCTTACATGCTTCTGGACAGCTGGGTTCCTCTATTACACTTTCTTTCCTTAGATGCAACAACTTTGATGAATGGAAAAGAACACACAGCTCCAGGGAACGGCTGAACTCTCAGAAATGCAAAGGCTGTGACACCGTTACTACAAGTTTCCCCCTCGGGATGTAGAGAAAATGATTCCCCTTCCATTTCACTACGGTTTCTTTCTTGCTCTCTCTCCCCTTCCCTGCCGCTTTTCCTCCAATAAAATACTTTGTTTAAATAAATCAGTCTATTCTCTTCTTTCCTGCCCTGTAGCCACCTCTGCAATACCTCTGCAATATTGCACTTCCTCCCAACAATACTGTGTGAAATGAATTAATTTCCTCCTCATTCATTTCCAAGTAAACACCCAGGGGGACACTGCCTAATATCAACCAGAAAATTCTCGAGAAGAATTAGTACATGACAGTGTAATTAAAGATGATATCACCATGGGCACGCACAACACAATCGAGTGTTGGCTGCCCAGACAGACAGGGATTTATGTGTCTAAAATACTTCTGTCCTGCTTTCCCAAGCAGTCGGTATCCTTTCAAAACAGCAAAACGCAGTGGCGCCTTGGAAGACAATTGGGGACTCTCAGGATTGCTGCTGGAGACAAAGGTCATTTCCACACTAGACTGTTTCAGTGCTATTATTCCACTTCCAACACCCAATGGAATCCTGGAGTTTGCAGTATAGGGAGGCTCAAAGGCTCCTCCCTAAACTGCAACCCCAGGATTCCATCGGATGTTGAAAGTGGAATAATAGCACTAAAAGAGTCTAGCGCGGAAATGGCAAACAAGAAAGTGGCTTTGACTCTTCGTTCCATGTGCAAATCACAACCAGACAGGGAGCTGAATCTTACTTGAATGCTGATGGTGGGGGAGCACTAACTTTCACTAACTCAGAGAGAAGCAAGACAGTCTAAAGGGGTGCAGAATAGGATGTGTGTCACACTGGGTCATGGGAACTCCAGAGAGAGATTTCTTGATGTCTGCCTCCAGGCACTGGGACTCTGTTCCCAGGCCATTTCTGCACTAGACTGTTATAGTGCTATTATTCCACTTTCAACCTCCTATGGAATCTTGGGGTTTGCAGTTTAGGGAGCATCCTCAAAGGCCCTGCCCTAAACTGCAAACTCCAGGATTCCATAGGAGGTTGAAGTGGAATAATAGCACTATAACAGTCTAGTGTGGAAATGGCCCCAGAAAAGTTATCCTGGTGCTCCTCCCCTGATCTTTTTCAATAGAGAGGTGAAGGCCTTTCTGTTTTGACAGGCTCTTGAGGACTGATCAACCAAGAACGGTCCTGACTAAACAATGTGTTGTTTGCTATTTTTTATCCTTGTTTTGCCATTTTTTTTTTAAAAAAAGATTGTTTATGATTTCAGCTGGTTTTAATGTTTTGATGGTTTAATCACTTTCTAACTTTTGTAATTTGTGAATTTTTAACTTTTTCAAATCTGTTCTAAGCCACCTTGAGTCCTGAACTGGAAAGAAAGTGATATATATATATATATATATATATATATATATGTATGTATAATAATGAATACAACAACAGAAGCAGCAACAATAACAACGGCAGCAGCAGCAATGGACAAAGCCCTTCCTTCCAGCTCATCAACCTCAGAAGTCCTTCCAGATCCTCCTGGTGACCTCAACCACATAGACATGTTAGACCATGCGAATGATCTTGGGCCTTTTAAAGGGTTCAGCCATTAACCAGCAAAGGCAAGCCTCCAAGGGTGCTGAGTTCAGCATCTTGCACTTAATGTGCTGGAAGTCCCCCGTTGAGACAACAGCATCTTCCTCAAGGATGAGCTCTGGCCCCAGAGCTTCTACAAAACCATGTTCAGGGTCCAGAACAATTCTGCTCCGTGGAGTATTGGCCACACTCAGGAAGGTCCAGTGAACACCTTGCTGTGTCTATTTTGAATTACCCCACTGAACATAATCTTGTCAACATGATGGTTAGAACATAATCTTGCTACTGACCCTTGCCAAGATGTGATTTTCTTCTCCCAAAACTGATGTATTTTTTTTTTGATGAAATCTGTTCCCCCCAACCCCAAATTAAGATTAGTCTAAAGACTCTCACTCCATGTAACTGGGTCACAACTGTCAGTTTCAGCACACATTCTAATGTTATCACTGTGAACTGGCCTGGGTTCGGTAGATATTGGATATCACTTTGATATCGCAATTCGGTCTTGTTTTGCCACCCTCAGCCAAGTGTTTGCGAGGCCCCCGAACAAGCACGGAGCTAGGCATGGCTATTAAATGCTGACTCATACTTGTTTACACAAAGGCAAGCCAGAAACTGCCAGATCTGCTTTAGGACACCTCCCGAAACAAACACCTCATTAAGTATTCACACTAACACAGAGAGCTCCCTGCCCCAAGCAGGCACCCTGGCAAGCTAGACACTTCACTGCCCAGGCGAGCTGCATCTACATACTGGCCATCCCATTGTCAATTCAAACTTAACTCAATTATGTTAAATTCTGACCTTTCGGAGACATTGTCTCACGCCCAAACCTCATTGCTCTTCCCAAGTACAGACTAGCCCACGGTTATATGTTCCCCCATAAAAACCTCAAGCTCTGAGAGCTTCCTCGGATCGCTCCGGACTTCCATCCAGCCTTGCTGCCACTTTGTCGAGCGAACACCCCTCAGCCACCACGCTGAGTTTCTTCCTTCCATCTGCAATCTCTTCAGGACTACGAGAAAGGTGTCGTATCACCCATTTCCCCTGAAAACTCTCATTTCCTATTTCTTAGTTAGCTGTGTACATGTGTTGTCTTATTTTCTGCTTGTCTGTTAATAAAGCTACCAATTTTTGCTATTTTAAAACATGTCTGGCTGTTCTGACCTGACCCCATAGACATTGGGTTAAAAGATCCTTGCAAAGTTACCCTGCCTCTCGTTAGCTTAAGTGAGCGCTCTAGTTAATTTCCCCATCTTTTGCTATTGTTGTTTGGTTATTTGGGAGCCCCTCTCGGGACCCCCAGTTCACAGGGTAACACTAAGGATACCGAAAATGTATCACACATTGAGAAACACCTCAAGGGGCATCACATTGGTGAAGGAGGGATACCTTAAAGAAAGTGAGTCCCTAGATATTTAGAACTATTGCTTTCATAATGTTCTCATGTCACTCTCATATCTTTCACAGTGTCTGTAAATATACACACATACACACACATACACATATACTCATTGTACTTTATATGTCTGTCATTCATGAAGATCAAACATTAGTACATAGCACAGATCTGATGCTTGGAGCCAGAGCGGCATCATCCAAACAAGGACACAGTAGGAGAAATGACTCCTAAGTGCCATTTCAGTAGCTGTAACATATTTGTAGTGTGAATGACTTTGCTTTTGTGGCTTCTATAGATAATTATGAATGTTACAGAGCACATATATAAAAATAATACACAACGCTGTTCCCTACAACTCAGTTCAGTTTGTGTCTCGTGCCTTCATTCTGAGAGGTGTACAGAGGGTAAATTAGTAAAATTAAATGTTTAGGTCCTTCTTGGATTCATTGATGTTGAGAGTTCCAGGGGGAGGAATTGCATTTCTGTATCATTATTTTTCCCCCAACATCAATATTACGTTGTCGGTATGAAACACCAATACAGTATGAACCATACCAACTGCCTTCAAATGCTTAAAAAAAAAATCTTATCCGCTCCATAGAAACCTGAAACATAGTGCTCCAAAGAGAATTTGCATATAAATATTTTCCCAAGTGGCTCCCAAGTATAATGGTAATCTCAGAGAGACTTTGATAATAGAGCCTCTTCAAATTCAATCCATCTAAGCTGATCAGACTGGAGCAGTGTGCAAATGCCCTCTTGAAATTCTCCTCCCTATTTGACAGCAGTGGAATGGATGGGGAGGGGGGAAATCTCACTATTTTTTTTTTTTGAGTGGGAGCAGAAAATCACCATTATTTTCTTGAAGACCTCCAATGGTTTCATTGCTGTTGTCATTGGCAATGGCATTAGAATACCTCTTTCTTTCTCCTTAAAGTTTTAGGTGTTGTTATTTTCGACAGCAACTTGGTTAGCAGCTGGGTGGTTGTTCTGTGTTCTCCATGATAACCAGACTTAGGTCATTTCTGCCCAAGAATGTTATAGTGCTATTATTCCACTTTCAACATCCTGTGGAATCCTGGGGTTTGCAGTTTAGGGAGGGTCCACAAAGGCCATCCTCAAAGGCCATCCTCAAGGGCCCCTCCCTAAACGGCAAACCTCAGGATTCCATAGGATGTTGAAAGTGGAATAATAGCACTGTAACAGTCTCATGCGGAAATAGCATTAGCATCACATGGAGCAGAACAATGGTTCCAGTCACAAAAATGGTGGAGAATATTTGGAGAAAATTCTTAGAAGCGACTTTTTGTTCAGATCAACAGAAAAAGAAAATTCTCATTGTTCGAAAAACCTTGTAGGTCTCAGTGGTAGCTATGGTTGCCAGGTGAAAAAAGGGACAAAGCTCCTGTCCCTTTAATGGTTGCATGGCAGAACGAATTACAGTTATGCACAACCACTAAGCAAACAGGAGCATTAGCTCTTATTTCACCAGACAACTCTAGTGCAAGGATGTAATTCCCAGTTTCTTCTCTAAGGAAGCAATGAGTAATTCTAACTTTTTTTTTTCCTCACTGCAAGAAAGTCTTCAAAAACAACACAGTTTTTTAATTTGATTCACAGTTCAGGACATATTCTGCACAAAATTTGCATGTTCCTTTGTGCAGAAAGCTGCATTTTTGGCCCTGGTGAAAGAATTTCCTGTGAAAAAAAATCAACAATATTTGTGCCAAAAAAAAAAAAAAGGCACAAAACAACCACAAGCAAATTTGTGAGATTAGGTCCCACAGTATAAACATTCTTGTGAGTCTTGGATTCTTCTTGTCAGAATTTCTCAACACTTAGTCTCTTCTCCTGTCTCCACCTCAATGTTTTTCAATAATTTTCTGAGTATCTTAGAACAATTCCTTCCATGCCTATCTTGGGGGTAGTGTAAATACAGATGTAGCCTTCTCTGTCTTTGACAGTGTGGGATGTTTGTGACTATATTTTTTTTCCTTCTCTTTTAATTTGTTTTTTTCTCTCAGAGATTAGTGTTTCCCTTCCCTTCCCAACCATGTAAACTCAGGTTTACAGGGATATATGCTAAACACCTGTGAAGCAGATGATAAAAATGCAAAGTTTGAAGAGACCAAGTCAAGTAACTGCTGGCAATCCCACTGTCTTGCTATCTTGGGTTACAGGGATGAAATAAGCAGGCAATCCCACCATCTTGCCTGCAAGAACAGTTGTTGCAGGGCAACACAAGCTAAAATGTGTGTGTGTGTGTGTGTGTTTAACAGACTGTAGTTGCTAATTAAAACTCTCACTGTTGCCTAGGTGAAGAATGAAAGAAATTGTAAGACTCAGTAAAATCAAAACAATACTCAGAAAATTTCCTCTTGGTGCTTGAAAAACAACACAAACCATCTCTACCGCCTGTTATTTATCCATCTCCTCCAGGGGAGAGCATAATCAATATTGTCTTCTGTTTAATTTGATTCTAGTTATTGCTATGGATTACCCCTTTTAAAAGGGTGAAGGTAAAAGAAACTTCTGCTTTTTTTAAAAAAAAATGCTTTTTTCTTTTCTTTTTAAAGAATTCTATAGCCAACAAAAAGAAGACACAAGGAGAAAAACCCTACTTAAAGGGAAAAAGAAATGTGCTGATTGCAATATTCCATGTGAGCCTGGGTAACCTTCAGACAGGCAGCGCTGTTGGGACATACCAGGTTAGAAACCCAAGATTCTGGTAATGGCCAGTGCTGAGATGTGGACAGCTGAAACTACATATCTGCCTCTTCCCTTCTCCTTCTTGCCCAGCCTTTTGTAATGTAACACTAAATCCAGTGTTCTAGAAAACTGAAGTGCAAGAGAAGGACTGAAAGATTCACCTAGAGCTGGGGAAAATTGATAGAGGGTGTCTTCTGCTCCATGCTCCCAATCTGTCTTCTTCCAGTAGGTAAGGCCAAGGAGGAGGAAGAGATGACCACTGCACATTTCTTGATGAGTTCCCCCTCTTCTCAAATGGCCAGTGCTTTGATGTAATTGGATGCAGTGCTTGGAAATACAATCCAGAATCCTACTGCATAATTTTCCTAAGTTGGATATTTTTGTATGATACGTAATACCCAATGTCACATTTCAATGTCACATGAATTGGGCCTGCGCGTGTAGCACCATTGAACATTTGGGTCCACATTTGGTTGTGCATGCCACTACTCCTCCAGCTGTGGATTGGATTTTGCATTGGGCTGTGCAGAGTTATAGAATCAGAGAATAATAGAGTTGGAAGAGACCCCAGGGGCCATCCAGTCCAACTCCCTGCTATGCAAAGCCCTACCATCAAAGCCCTACCAACAGATGGCCATCCAGATCTCTGCTTAAAAACCTCCAAAGAAGAAAATTCCACCAGACTCCATCAAGGCAGCAGCAGATTCCACTGCTGGACCGCTCTGACTGTTAAGAAGTTCTTCCTGAGGTTCAGGAGGAATCTCCTTTCCTGCAACTTGAATCCTTTACTCCTTGTCCTAGCCTTTGGAGCAGCAGAAAACAACCCCGCTCCCTCCTTGACAGGACATCGCTTCAAATATTTAAACAATTGCTGTTAGATACAAGGGTTGCATCTGGAACAGAAATTAGATTAGCCTGGAACAGCCACCAAATTGTCATCACTGCCTCCTTTGTTCCAAATGTTTTGCATGGGTATGATAATGGGACACTATAATTCTGGCACTGAACATGATCTCATTCTGAAAGTGACTATGCAAAAATAGGGGACTGTGCCCTATGGAAGTCCAGAGAAGTGGTAAAATCAGGCAAGTGCCACCACTAAAGCCTCTATGATTGCCCCCCCCAATGAAGCAGCAATGTGGCTTAGATGTAAATTTAAGGACAGTGCATAATTGGAAATCAGGGTGACAGAGTAGCAATGAATGTTTAGTCTCTGGAGTTGAATCTGGAATTGTCCATTCAAGCATGGAATTCTGTTTATGATATGCATATATGAAACTGGGGTATATCCATACTACTGAAGTAGAGTATTTTGATACCATTTCAACTGGTGTGGCTACATAATTCTGGGATTTGTAGCTTTGTGTGGTATTTTGTTATAGCAAAACATGGGTCCACTCACAATGCCTGTGCCTCTGAAACAGTATAGAATATCAGTTCAAAGAGGAGGTCTGCAAGTGGGGGACCTTTTACACCTATGTCTACTGGTACTAGTGCAGGGAAGAACCAACCAGAGATCCAAAATTAAGCTTATTTATTTTATTGGGTGAATTGTGATGACACACACAAGGTCCAAGCAGTCATCCAATCACACAAGGCTACCTGAAGGAAATGGGAGGAAAAGTTTGTATAGAGAGAGTTTAGGGCAAAGTGAGTGATATTTGCCAGTCCAGAAGAACAGCAAAGAAGCAGCAATTTGGCTTGGATGCAAGTCTAAGGACAGTACATGATTGGAAATTGGAGTGGCAGAGTAGCAACCAGCAATTGGTGTATTGCAAGTTGACTAGCCAGAAACTGGGGTTTAAAGACTCTTTTTTTTTCCTGCCTGAAGAGTGAGGGTGTTAATGGCAATCTGGAAGAGTAAACAGTGGACTCCTGAAAGTGGACAATGAGGTCTGGAATGAGCTAATGGTCTTGGCATTAGGTGACAAAGGGCTAACAGTAGTCTTGATAGCTCTTTAATTGTCAGGCGTGGGGACCAAAGGGAAGTTTGCTTGGCCAGAGGGAGAGGTGATGTGGTAGCACAGTACAAGGTAATTTGTCTCATCCCACAGCATCACTGTATGAGGAAGTTCTCACAGAGGTAACTACCAGACCATAACTTCTTTCTTGTTCTACTCCACTCCCCCAGTTCACACTAACAATAAATCTCACCTCAGACTCACATGGGGAAGACTTCCTCTGCTACCAATATTTTCTGAACTCCACTACCCCCAGCTCCAGTAGAAACTGACATTGATACTTGAAGCCATGACATGCCCAGCTGATGAGATCATGTGCCTATTTCTAGTGGGGGTGGTGGTGGTGGATAGTGCTGGTACAGACTGATGTTATTTGGGCTCAAAGAAAGTTCCACCAGAGGTGGAAGGTCGGGAAGGTGCCTTTGAGAGGCAGGTAAGTGGGTTTCATATAGAATCATAGAATCTTAGAGAGTTGTGAGAGGCCACAAGGACCATCTAATCCAATGCCCTGCCATCCATAAATGTACAACTAAGCACTCTTGAAAGATGCCCACACAACCTCTGTTTAAAGACCTCGAAAGGTGGAGACTTCCATCCCCTAACACAATCTATTCCACTGTGGAATATCTCTTACAGTCAAGAAGTTCTTTCTAAATGTTTAGGTGGAATCTCTGTTGTCATTATCCAACTGATTTGTGTTATAGTCTCTGAAGCAGCAAAAAACAAGCTTACTCCATCTTCTACATGCATCCCTTCAGATGTTTAAAGATTACTATCATGTCACCATTGAGTCTTCTCTTCTTAAAGCTAAACAGACCTAGAGCTCCTTAAGACATTTGTCAAAAAGCTTCCTGGGTGAAGGAGTTAGCACTGTTGTGAGAAATTTAAAATGGAAATTGGTGAAAAAGGTAATAATAATTCACTTCATCTTGTGATGATAAAACAAGCATGAACAACAGTTGATTTGTGATTTTTTTAAAAAATCAAACATTACACAAACACATAAATCCACTTGTTTTCATCCACAGTTTTTACAATGGAAGTACTTAATTATGGGGGATATTAGGAAGCATGTCACAACAGCAAGGAAATAAGCATTCTTTGAAACAGTTTTGATGCATGTTTTCTATTCAAAGCAATTACTTCAATATCTGATTAAACTGTTATGCTAGACTGATCTACCCAAGGAAATGTCAAAAGACATATGCTCATATCAGTCAAAACAACGCTAAGATGAGAACAAGAGAAATCCAAACAGAAATAATCCTGTTTTGGTAGGTAGGCGGAGATTACAGTCTAATTAACACGTGTTATCTCTGTGTGTTACAGTTGCTAAATCTGTAAACTTTGATTGCACATTAGAGCAGGGAACCTTTGAACATCAAAGATGATGGTGCATTGTGGAGGCACTAAAGAAACAGCACTAAAGAACAAATAGTTTGCCCTTGGAATCCCCTACAAGTATTGCTAGAGATGACAATTATTTACACTGGAGCCAAGATTCAAGAGCGTAAAGGCTGGATTACCATGGCATCCTGTAGCTTCCATGTCATTAGCAACCACTTTCTGGGTCTCAACAGAGCTATCCAAAATTCTGAATGCATTTTGGGGGTGAGATTCAGCATTTTGATAGCTCCTTTAAAATATGGGCTTAAATTGATAATGGATTATGACCATCATGATTGTTTCCTGGATTTTCTGTAGAAAATGATGTTTCATATTAAGGTAATTTGGTTTTGTATGTATGGGAAACTAAAGGTAAAGGTAAGGAGGTAGTGTGAGTGGGTGAGCAAATGAAGTGTTGAGAGTCAGTGGTGATTGGTGGAAAGTTTTAAGGGATTTGACTGGGGTTGGTGGTTGACAGTTGGTCTGGAAGTGGAGTTGAGAGATTGGTTTGGATTGTGGGATGAATCAGGGTAAAGTCAATCAGGTTTAGGAATTAATGAGTGGGGTTTAAGAGCCTGAGTTAATAGTTTCAAAAGTGTGAGTGAGAGTGAAATATCTACTTTAAATGTTGGGTTCAGATACGGTGTTTGTGGAGTTGATCTCTAGTGGAAATTGGAATTGCAAACATTTCACACAGCAACCTTGAGGGCATCTAGTAATGTTCTCACAGTTGTTGGCCACAGTAGTGGGACAGGAGAAGATCTTTACATTAGTGGAAAAAATGGGGATAAGGAAAAGTCCCCCATGAGAGAGTGGAAGGTTTCATATATGATGGCAGTGGTGATTTAGGCAGAACCTTACATCTGCTGAGAAAAGTGATAGAACAAGGGGCAGGGACCTCACATGGATACACTACCATCTCCCATGGAAACCACCCGCTACCACTAGCAATCCTAATCCCAGAGCCAGCATAGCCACTTGCCTATACTCTCTGGGAATCTGAAAGTTGTAGGTTTTTGTTTTTTTTTTTAAGTTAACTTTATAGTTCTGGTATAATATTCATTCAAACATTTCACTTTAAATTTGGGAGGGGGGCAGTGAAAAAAAGAAGATCCTGAACTACTTTCTTCACAATCAATTTTGCAACACCAGTATTTTTGCTTACCACCCCCCTGCAACAATACGGCATTAAAAATGTATCTTTACTCAAAGGGTTCTCTTGCATTATTATCATTATCAGCAGTAGTGGTGGTAGTAGTAGTAGAGTAATAATAGTAGTAATAGTAGTAGTAGTAACTATCACACTTTTTTCCCAATTCAAGACTCAAGGCAGCTTACACAATCTATACAGGTAAAAACAAAAAATTGCTAAAAATTTACAGCATACAGTTGTTCAAAGATAATGAAACTATTGATTAAAAAAACTAAAACTGATTAAAAACCATTAAAAGAAAACAACCAATAAAAAGATCAATCATGTTATAGAATGCCAGTCCCACCTCCTTTTTTTTTTTTTTAATCAAATCTCAAAGATCTGTTGGAACAAGACAGAAAGCAGGAAAGATATTAAGGATGGTGCAAGTCTAACCTCTCTGGGAAGAGAGTTCCAAAGCCTGGGGGGAGCCATGGAGAAGGCCTGCCCTCACATTCCCACCCAGTGTCATTGCAAGGGTGGTGAGACAGAAAGAAAGACCTGCTCAGAAGATCTCAAAACACAGGCAGGTTCATATGGGAGAATGTGGTCTTTTAAATAATCTGTACCTGAATATTAACAGTAATTCAAATAGGATGTAACTAAGACATGTATCACTGGGTCCAGGTCTGATGTCTCAAGGAGTGAAAACAGTTGGTTAACAAGTTCTTAGTGTGCAAATTCTGTCCTAGCCAGAAAGCTGAGCCTCCAGGCTCAGGACTGAATCCATGGCATATCCAAGCAGTGGTATAACCCCAAAACATGGCTGACTCAGGGGTCTACCCATGATGCCAGTGCCTCTGTGAAACAGGGGAGAGTATTAGCTCAAAGAGGAGGCCTGCAAGAGGGGAGGAACCTAGCAGGATCTTTTATGCCTGTGTACACCAGTATAGTGCAGGGAAAAGCCAGCCAGAGGTTCAAAAGTAAGCTTGTTTGTTTTATTGGAGGAATTAACAATCACACACACATACATAAGATCCAAGCAGTTTTGCAATTACACAAGGCTAACTGAAGGAAAAGAGGGAACAGGTTTGGATAGTGAGAGTTCAGAGTGATGTGGATGATATTTACCAATCCAGAAGTGAAGTGATGAGGTGCTGTGAATCATACCAAGGGTCCAGGGGTAGTACCAGAATGGGAATTGGTGCCAGTATACCTAAAGTACTACAAACTATCTGACTTAGAGCTAGGGTTTAAATACTCTTTTCCACTCTGAGGGGGAAGGTCCTCATGGCTCTTTGGCAGAGCAGGCAATGGTGTCTGCAGAGTGAACAATGCGGACAATTGCTTTAGCATTAGATGACAAAGGACTGATGGGAATCATGATAGCTCCTTAATAGTGGGGAAAGTGAGAGGACAAAAGGAAAGTTTCAGGAGAAGGTTGAAGACAATCAGCCATTCCTTGGAATCAGTTTCAGGTTCTCTTTTTTCTAAAGCTCAAGTTGATGAGGGACATCTGCAAGTCCATTGTCCAGGGTTTCCCTGGCTATAATCTAGCCATGCCTCATGGTCTTGATCTGACCTAATTTGCAATGCACATGTGCAGACAGTTCATCTGTACCAACAGTCTCCCATTCATACAAGGATATCATTTATAGTTCATGCCAATTAAAATTTTGTCAATTAAGCCATACCATTGACTAGAGGTGTATAGCCTGGTAACAATGAACCTATATCTTCCTGGAGAGGGCATTCTCCATATTTACTGATCTACTGTAAAATGAATAGGACCACCTCTTTGTTGTCTGAATTAGGTTTTAATTTGTTCATACTCATGCAGTCCATTACTGGTAACACGTACCAGTTTAGGACTGAGACAACTTCCTTAGATTGATGTAGAAAGGAGTCTTAGTATTGGGTGTCATCTATGTAATGATGGGACTGAGCTCACGAACTCTGGGTGACTTCTCCAAGCTGTTTCTTATATATATTAAAAAGCATGGAGGACAGAACCAAACCCTGATGGACTCTAAACATCAACTGCCAAGGTACCATCATTTGGTTTTGGAATGCAATCACTGCAAAACAGTACCATCCCAGTCATCGGCTCGGAAGGATTCCGTGGTTGATGGGATAGAAAGTTATTCAGAAGTCCAGCAGAGCCATCAGGAACATGCTTCCTCTGTCCAGTTCCCAGCATAGGTCATTCACTAAATCCATCTCTGTGATGGTTCTGTGTCCAAAGCCATGTCTGTCTCTTAGCCAAGTCTCAAGCTAGATTGAAGTGGGCCATGATAATCCATCACATCCAGAAATCCCTGGAGCTGGGATGCTATGATGAGCTCCAGTACCTTGCACAAAATGGAAGTTGGAGACCAGATGGTAATTATCCAATATTATGAGATCCAATGATTTTTTTTTTTTTTAGCTGCATTCATTGGGGCATGCTGAAACTCTGCCTTGTTTTAAAAGGCACTGACCATTCTCCCCATCCACTTATTCAGTTTTATTCTGGATCTTTTAATGAACCAGAAAAGGCAAGGATGACGTCTGCTCTGAACAATACTGTTGAGGCTGCCACCAATTACCTTCTCCATCCACTCAGATCTCCTGTTACTAATACTAATACTGATTCACACTTTGATAAATCCTAATGGGGTTCGGACCTTAGGTTCGGATGGCCTGCCTATATATGGTACAACAAAGCAAGAATCGACAAAGATTTTTCTAACCATTACATAAGAAGATCACTTCTAGAAATTTGGAAAATATGGAAAAAGAGAATATACTCCAGACTACCGCTCTGGATGTCCCCTCATGGAGCTTTATTCAGTAATCGGAAGGGCCCTTCGGAAAGATGGATGACGTATAAAGACATAATAACAGATATTGGGAAAGAAACTCAAAGAATTAAAACGAGAGAAGAATTAAATAATGAAGGCTGGAACTGCCAGTGGTTTCTGTACCTCCAACTCAAGGAAAGCTATAAAATGGACCAAAAATTGGAAGGAATAGAAAGAATAACGTCAATGAATGAATTTGAAAGGATTTTATTTGAGGGAAAAAACATATAACATTGCAGATGTACAATTTTATGCTAACTAGAGAGTTAGAAACTGAAGTTATAAAAGACCCAATGATTTTATGGGCGTGAAATATTGGTCATAAAATCACACTAGAACAGTGGACGAAAAGTTGGGAGGATACACGGAAATTCACAATGGTACAAAATCTGAAGGAAAATCATATGAAAATGTTTTATCGATGGTATTTGGATCCGGAGAAAGTAAGTAAGATCTATAAAACAAAAGAGAAGAAATGCTGGAAATGTGAGAGAGAGAATGGATCTTTCTATCATATGTGGTAGCTGTGTGATGAAGCGAAAAACTACTGGAAAAAGATACATAAAGCAATTACAGAAATTTTGAACATAAAAATACTGTTGACAACGGAAATATTTTTGTTAAATATGTCACATCAATTAACGAAAGAACAAAGTAAATATAAGAATAGCATATTGTATATGACAACAGCTGCAAGAGTCATATATGCTAAATATTGGAAAGGGAACAGAGTCCCGGAACTGGAAGAGTGGCTCTATAAAGTTCAAGAATATGTAACTCTAGAAAGTTTATCGAGAATTATGAAAGGAGAAAAGAGAGGAGGAAACAAGATTGGAATGCTGGAAATTAAGAAGTATATTGTGGAAAATTGGGAAAAGATTTGTAACGGGTAATGCTAGGACTGTGTTTGGAAATAAGCAAGAAATGTCAAGAAAGCTAAAGCAACAATTAAAGGACAGTTAACAAGTAACAATGACAATAACTGAGGGGTAAGATACTACAGGTAACTCAAAGAACCAAGTCAAAGAAGGCAGGAAGTGAATGCGAGGGAATATATATACATATATATATACACACACACACACACACACACACACATAAAAGACTTAAATTGGGATAAGAATGCTATATTTTGGAAATGTAGCGAGGGCAATGAGATAAAATATAAATCTTCTGTGGGGATATGGGGTTTTAATGAAGTAGATAATGTAACGATGTAAGAATGTTGAGATGTCTGAAGTATTATTGGTTTTAATAAAAAATATTAAAAAATAAATAAATCCTAATGGGGTTGCCCTACTGGGGAGAAGATCAAGGGTAGAACTACCCTACTCCGATGAAAATGGGATGGTGATTCTATTCTCAGTTTTAGTCCAGACATTAAAGAATGCATCCAAGATATTCAGCTTATTTTTGGGCGTAGGGTTCAGCACTCTGAATAGATGCTTTATAGTTTGGACCAAAATCAGCCACGGATTGAGCACCCAAATGACATGCAAGTCACCTACTATAGCATAGCCAATATGGGGCTAGATAGACAATTAGTTGGACTATGTAGCATTTCTTTTTTCATGCCAAATCCACACATTGATACAGAGTGTGTGTGTATCAGAGGCTTCATGAAGAAGATCCACCGACTGCTTTGCCCAGCTTGAAAACTGCTTAACTAGAACATAAAGCAGGACAAATATTCTTCTGGCACAGTTTGCCATAGAAACAAGATATTGAAGGCACTGAAAAGACACTGAGCATTTATTTTTGGAAAAACAATCTACATCTCCAGGGTTCAGTCTTTTTTTGGGGGATGGAAAATAGGACTATAAATTCTGATGCGTCTCTACCAGATGTTCAGGGACCTAAGGTTATACAGGTAATGTCACTGAGGCAGCAAAAATAACTGCTTAAGTTAGCAGAGGCTTCACAAATGAAAAATAATATAATCTAGGAGAGGTGATGCTCCATGATGTACGGAATGCAGAATGTAGGCTGGGGACATCGTGACTAAGTCCAGTTCCCTTCAAATGTAATTTGCTTTCTGGGACATCTCTTTTAGTAGAGGAGATTTGTGCAAGAGTCTGCTACAAATTGACACAGAGGGAGTTTAAGTGAATAGTAAAGTGAGGTTTTATCCCTTCAAAACTCTGAGCCTACGACATTTGATAACAGAAAAATAAATGCACTTGTTGTATACTTAAATGCACAAAAAAGCTCACCCAGAACAGTCAAGATAAGTTAACTGATAGAATGTCAGATTGTTGCATGTCTGAATCCTCAGACAGTTATGAAATTCACTGGATGAATCTCGAGCGCTAACTCACACACCATGGCTGACCTCCCACATCAGAGCTGTGGGTCTTAAATCTCTGCATGCAAAGTCACACCTTAATTAGGCTACAAAAACCTTGTGTTAAATGGCAACATTCTGCAACTAGACCAAGGTATCAAAATGTGCAGTCAAATGCACAAATTATTGTACATGTGCATTCATGGTCATGGGCACCCATGCACAATGGGTAATGCCCACCCATACGTAATTGCACTGTATGCACAACCCCCCTTCTGCAGTCTTGAACTGAAGGTGGCTCCTTTGCACCAGACAGAAATGCCCACCTGCTTCTCTGGGGAAATGTACATGTGTGTAAGATACCAATAGGATTCTAGTCTCTCCCTTTTCCCAGGACACATGTCTCAGGTTACTACCATGGGTGGAAGAATGTCCAATCCCTTCATTTTCTGCAAACCGCCCACTAGATATTCTGTTTTAGGGGTGCAAGAGTCATGCTTTGCCTAGAACTGGAAGACGGACTTTCAAAAAAGCCCCATCACATTAGTTCTATATTTTTGAAAGTGGGGAAAAGTGAAAACCATGATTGCAGAGACCAAAGACATTCACTTTTTATGTTTAACTATTTACACATGCAATCTCTTACTATATTGAAAGAGGAACAGGAGTGCTTAATTTAAGCAGTAATTGATTACAACAGGCTAGACAATGAAGACATTGAAACAGTTTAAGATTTTCTACACTTTGGCTCAGTCATTAATCAGTATGGAGATTGGAAGTCAAGAAATCAGAAGAGTAGGACTTGAAAGGGCAGCTATGAAGGAACAAGAAAAGACCCTGAAGTGTCAAGATGTATCATTGAATACTAAAGTTAGGATTGTCCGTGTCATTGTACTTCCAATTCCTATGAATGGTTGTGAAAGGTAGACAGTGAAAAAAAGTTGATAGGAAGAAAATCAAGTCACCTGAAATGTGCTGCTGGAGAAGAGTTCTGTGGAAACCACGGATGACTAAAAAGACAAATAAATGGATCCAAGAGCAAATCAAGCCAGAACTCTCCCCTAGAAGCTAGTATGACTAAAATGGAATTGTTGTAACTTGGACATATCATGAGAAGACATGGCTCACTGGAAAAGACAATAGTGCTTGGCAAAATGGAAGATAGCATAAATGAGGAAGATTGTATTACAGATGGATAGAATCTATCAAAGAATACATGTTCCTGAATCTGCAGGACATGAGCAGGGCACCCTATCCTGGAGGTCTTTCATCCATAGAGTTGCTATACGCCAAAGTCTACTTGATGGCAGTTAACAACAAGGATCATATACTGCAGTTAGGTCCTACAGTTTAAACTAACCACAATTTGTCCTTCTTTGGTGTAGCAGTAAACCATGGTTAGCTAAAAGCAGACAGCAGATGCTTTCAATTTTCTCCCTGCAGCTCTGCCAGCGGAGAAAGGAGGGGGAATACATGGACGCAATATCTGAAATGGGTCATCTAGGAGGACCGGAAATCTATAGCAGATGGTGCAGCCCCAATTCTGGAAGTAATTTTAGGATGCCTCCTAGTTAAAATGGGATTCAGGATGATAATAATGCCATATGAAAGAAACTCTCAGAATAACTGAGCAATATGGAAAAAGTTCAAGACTGTACAGATTTGTACAAGTTCTAGATTGCATATCTTTGACCAGTGAGATATAGTCCCTCTCTAAGTACTGGTATATCATTCAATAAATAAAACTTATCTACAAATTATTGGTTGGAATCCTTTCAGTGTTTTATGCAGGCATATGTTCCCCTGTGGAAATGACTGGACACTTTTTGCCTGACATAAAACAACCGTATTAAGTTCAAGATTGCAAATGTTGAGTTCTGGATATTGTGCAGTTCTGCACAGTTGTGCATTGACGTGCATGCCTAGTTTGTACAGTTGCACCTTGAGGCACAACTAAAGCACATGTGCATTTAGTTGCAGATTTGGTTGCACAATGTTGCAATTCACTAATGAGATTGTGCGCACAATCACTCTGTAACTCCATGAGCATTACACTCCACCAGTTTTTAGCTTGTAAGCTCCTTGGGGCAGACTGTTTTTACTCTATTTCCTAATGTAGGATCTTGGCCATTTAAAAAAAAAGAAAATCAGAATACAGCTCAATCTTCCTTTGTGTAAACAGTCCTCTGTACAATTTCTTTTTTTGCAGTGTGTTACTCCACTGTTCCAGAGGTAGTGAACAACACTAATTGTCTCTCAGTCTTTTAAATTACAATTTGTCTTAAGAAAGTGAAAAGATAAGACCTCTGTTCCCAGGGATAACAACATGACATACTTAAAGAACAAAGAAAAAGAAGACAAGATGTACTTAAAGAACCAGCAATGATAATTTTACAGGAGACTCTCAGAAAGGCGAAACGTTATTTCAAACTAACCAGCTTGCTTGTTGTAGTGAAGTTCTCCCCAATGTGTCATTTTAATTGCAGATTAGTCTTGTTCCTGTACAGCCACTGATAGATTCGCGAGACAGACGACATACATCATTAATTGCGTTGCGGAGGGGGATTGCATATCAAACAGTGGCTTTGTCTGACCCAACTCCTACAGCCTGTCTGACTGTTAGGAAATTGCTGTCAAAAGGAAAACATTGCCAAGAAACACTGGAGCTGAGATTACATTTCTCCCTCTCTCTTTCTCTTTCTCTCTCTTTCTCTCTCCAGACACTGTAAATAATATTACAATATAGCGTACATGCAAGAATATTGCAGAAGCATTCAGGACCTGAGGCTGACAATACAGCCATTAGCAAGAGCAGATGTGTGAGCTGGGACACTTTGGCCAGAGGCCAAGGTGGGTATTCCTATGCGGTTAACTGCCTCCCCGCACTTTAATTTAGTTGGATTCCTTTTTCTCTTTAATCTTCCTCGTTCCAACTGGGACAGCCAGCTACAGAGGGCAAAGTCATTCTGTTCTAGTGGTCATTTGGCACCCCTGCATTGCTGTTGTTTGTCTTCAAGCCATTTCCAACCTATGGGGACCCTAAAGTGACCTATAGTGGGGTTTCCTGGCAAGATTTATCCAGAGGGGGTTTATCCATTGCCTTCCTCTAAAGGTGGGAGAGTAAGATGTGCCCCAAAGTCACCAAGTGAGTTTCCATGGCTGAGTGGGTATTCAAAACCTGGACCCTTTCCACATGGCATCCTCAAGCTGTAACAGCCACGCTTTGCTCTTGCTCTGGAAGCCGCCTTTCCACATAACATCATTGCTAATCAGGTGCTATCCCAGCTCCAAGCAGGGAAAATCCAGTGTTGGGGGAAAATGGATAATAACTGTCCTTTCCCACAGAAATCATGCTAGCTGGTCCTCCATGCAGGCTCCTTCCATTACCGAGCCGGGTGTGGGCAGAGTGTGGGCAGTCCCTGACTGTCCCTCCCTCAGCAACGCCCAGGAGAATCTCCACCCAGCAGCTGGTTGGCCGCTTCCCTCGTCTCAGCAGTGAACATGCAAGGAGAAGCAGATAACGAAGGCCACACAAGGGTAACTTCAGCACCAACCACCGAGGAAACATCCTTTCCCACGTCCCCTTCAAATTTCACTTTTTTCTTTTAGTGCCGTCACCACCGTTAGCACGATAGCGCCTGGCAGCACGCACTCATTGCTGTCAGGCAGCCTAGCTCCAAAAAGGAAATGGCTGGGAGCTATCAAAAGGATTACCTTTCCTCCCCCCACCCACCCCTACTGCATTTTGGAGACAGCCAAAGTTCTGTTGCTGAACAGAGGCTGGAGGGCCTTCTGTTGGGAATGCTTTGAAGAGTGTTCCTGCATACCAGGGGGTTGGACTGGATGGCCTCTGGAGTCTCTCCCAACTCTGTGGTTCTATGATTCTATTGGACACGATAGGCCATTATCACTGTCTACTATGCTAACAAGAGAGGAAAGAGAGGGATAGTAGAGACGTAGGTAAATTGGGCCATTTCCGCACGAGTCTGTTATAGCGCGATGATTCCATTTTCAGCCTCCTATGGAATCCTGGAGTCTGCAGTTTTGGGAGGGGCCGGACAGCCAGACGGCCCCTCCCAAAACTGCAAACCCCAGGATTCCATAGGAGGTTGAAAGTGGAATCATCGCACTATAACAGACTTGTGCGGAAACGGCCTTGGACATGAAAGAATTTTTTTCTTTTTTTACAAGAATTCAGTTTAAAAGTCTACAATGGAGCACCAGCATGTAATTTGCACAAATGCATATTCTTTTGTGTTTCACACCTACCTCTATTCCACCCCACACCTTCCTCTGGTTTGTCTCTGTTGTTTGAATGTTTACACTTCAAGCTTCTTTGGGCAGGCTGCCTTTCTTCTTATACTACGCAAACTGCCATGCACTCTTGTAATGGCCAGATGATAGGAATGGTTAACTCAGGGGATCTGAGCAAAGGATCAGATGGGAGAGACTGGACTGGTGCTGACATCCTTTAGCCAAGGGGAGGTGAAAAGTAGGAGAACTGAAAACTTTTGCAATGAAGAAAGAGGAGAGGTTATGTGGTGTAAGCTTGCAGCTGACTACTCTATAGCCATTTCCTCCCTACACTGTTGTAGTGTTTTTATTCCACTTTCTACATCCCGTGGAATTCAGGGATTTGTACTTACTAAGGCCCAAGAGCTCTCAGGCTGAGAATCCTAAATGCCCCTCCCTAAACTGCAAACCCCAGGATTCCATAGGATGTGGAAAGTGGAATAATAGCACTGTAACAGTCTAGTGAAGAAATGGCCTATGTTAGGACAAGGAGAGGAATCCCAGGAAACGGTTATAGTGAAACCAGGGGCCATCTAGTCAGATGTGTTAGGTTTTCAGTTCTTTTGAAAGGAATTGGAGGGCTGGGAGTTGGCAACCTGGAGTTGGAGAACAACCTTTCTTACCTTTATGCCTGTTCCTCTGGGTTTGGTTCTTCCTCTTGCAATCAGCGGGGACGTATGCAGAGAGCCAGTGTTCTAAGCTAATCCAGTTGCTTGATATATTTTCTATTAATTCTTAGAATGCTGTTTTCTTTTTTATTATTATTATTAAAATGTTGCACTTATAGAAAGCTTGCTTTGCTTTGTAAGGGAGAATAGGAAGCTTTGGTCACAATCTCCATGGTAAGGTCAACCAGGAGCTTGCGAATTTTTTTTTTTTCCTTATCACCTATAAACTTAAGGGAGGAGAACAGAGTGTTGAGCCTTTACATTTTCCAGGACCTGGGGAAGGAAAGGGAGATTGAATCTCCAAGAAAGGGCTTGGTGGCTGCACTGCTCCCTCTGCATTGCTAGGGAGAGGTAGGCAAGTCTGGGTAAAACCCAGCCACGCACCACCACCCTGCTTTTGCCACAACACAGATGGTCTGATTTGTTGTTAGTTTTAGTGAAATCCTTGGATCTGTAGTTTTGTGGGACCTTACTATTTTCTGCTGTTATCACTGTGAACTGGTCTGGCCTTTGGTAAACCTTAGATATCATTTTTTGATATCACAATTCGGCCTGGTTCTGCCACCCTCAGCCACGTGTTTGTGAGGCCACCGAACAAGCACCGAGCTAGGCATGGCGATTATCTGCTGACTCATACTTGTTTACACCAAGGCAAGCCAGAAACTGCCAGATCTGCTTAGGAGACCTCCTGAAACAAACACCTTAATTAAAGATGCACGGCAACACAAAGAGACCTCTGCCCCAAGCAGGCACCCTGGCGAGCTGGACGCTCAACTGCCAAGCTAGCTGCATCTGCATACCGGCCATCCTATTGTCAATTGGAACCTAACTCAATCATGTAAAATTCTAACCTTTTGGAGACATTGTCTCCAGCCCAAACCTCATTGTTCTCGCCCAAGACCAGACTAGCCCACGGTCATTCTTTCCCTAATAAAACCCCCCAGTTCAGAGAGTTCCTCGGATCGCTCCAGACTTCCATCCAGCCTTGCTGCCGCTCTGTCCAGCGAGCTCCCCTCGGCCGCCACGCCGAGTTTCCTCTCTTCAATTGGACCTCTTCAGGACTACGAGAAAGGTGGCGTATCACCCATTTCCCCCCCAAACTCTCATTTCCTATTTCTAGTTAGCTGTGTGGTTGTGCTTTCTTAATAATTTGTCTGCTTGTTAATAAATATCATTGCTGCCATCAAACTGTCTGACTGCTCACTGACCTGAACCTGTATACATAGGGTAAAAGATTCCCGCTAAGTTACCCTGCCTCTCGCTAGCTTAAGAGAGTGCTCCAGCTAATTTCCCCATCTTTGTCTGGTTTGTTTGGTCATTTGGGCGCCCCTCCCAGGACCCCCCATTCACAGGGTAACACTGCTAGAGAGCTCTAGTGCCTTACCAAACTGGAGACATCCCAGCACTCCTTAGGATGTAGCCATTACAAATGAAGGTAGTGTCAAAGAGCTAAAATTAGTGTAAAGGAGACCAAAGAGAAGTATTTCTCCATTCAGTGTGTAGTTCAGCTATGAAATTCACCAACACAATGCAAGGTGACTGCCATCAGTCTAGAAGGCTATTAACCTTTAAAAGGCCATTAACCACCGTGATTATATACTTCCTTCGGTACCAAAAGGAGCATGGTCTTAATAGTAGTTTCTGGGAACAAAAACAGAACAAGGCCATAGCTTTGACTTCCATTTCTGAAATGTGTGGAGGCATCTGGCTACCCAAGGAAAAGGATATCATAGGGCTGATTGAGAAAGGTCCTTCTGATGTTCCTGTCAGGGGCTCCACCATGGTACGGTGGAAGGAGAAATGAGCAGCAGGCCAACAGACTGAGTAAGTATGGGCATTCGGGGTGCAATTGTTTTCATTGCCAAAGGAAGCAATGAGTAATTTTAGGAGTTTTCTCTCTGTTTTAAGAAGGTCTTCAAAAACTGTGCAGTTTTTTCTAAAAAATGCAATTAGTAATTTATTCTGTGCAAAATTTGCACTTTTTTTGCACAAAACCCACCTTTTACTTTTCAGGAAACAGCATGTTTTCTCTTTAAAAAAAGTGATTTTTTTTTTACACAATAAGTCCTGAATGGTAAGGATTCTTCCTAAGCCGGGATTCACCTGACACATGAAAAACATGTTTTTCTTCCTTTTTCCAAATATTTTTGAATTGATATTTCCATCCCTAAAAGGCATGTGGTCTAGAAAATAGAGGGAAGTCACATGAAATCGTAGAAAGGAAAAAGGGAGAGAGAGAGAGAGAATGGACAAACAACTGATAGGGAGTTCGTAGAAGGGACAGGAAGTTCACTTCTGCTAGAAAAGGAAGCCTACATATTTAGGTCTGTGCATTGGGAAGCAACAGTAGGACAGAATTACTCGCTAGATCTAAATTTACATTCCTTTGTGGAAGACATGGGTAGAGAAGTATAGTCCTTCAAGGGCTTTTTCTCTTAGAATCATAGAATCATAGAGTCGGAAGAGACCCAGGGGCCATCCAGAGGCCATCCACCCAGAGGCCATCTTCTCTCAGGCCTCATCAGATCATCTGAACAAAAGCATATCAATAAAGAATGCACCTCAAAAGTTAATTTCTGCAACAGTTTTGCAATAATATTGGGAGTTGGTGTAGTCCATGATGATGATGGAGATGACAATGATTTTTTTTTTACTTACATCCCACTATCAGAATTAGATAAAACTTTCAATAAATGAACACACATAAAAGTTATTTATCAGCAAAGCATTAAAAGCCCATTCCAGTTGATTTCTAGAAGTCCAATAGCATAAGAATATTTCAGCTTTCCAATGGAAGAAGATCAAGGATGAAGCCACCTTGGCCTCTCTACCAAGAGAGCTTCAAAGTCTCAGCTCAGCCACCCTGTCCTTCGTTTCCACCAAGCAAGCCTGAGAAGCTGGTGGGACCTCCTGAAGATAAAAGAGGTTGAATGGGCTCATAAAGGGAGAGACAACCTTTAGATACCTTGGAGGTAAATAGCTTGGATCCTAGAATCTGGGATCCTAGAATTGAAACTGTGAAGCTGCTCATTCCTGATTTCTAGGAAGGGCAATTCTGCAAACTGTAGTTTTGGCTTTCATTGTGTTTTGAGATTTAACAATGCAAAACAAGCAACAAGGGGAAGTAAGGAGTATATATGTGAGACGGCTGGTAATTTTTTGAAATTCCCAATAAACAGAAGAATTTGTACTCTATGAACTCTTTGGCTAGTTGTATATTTGCTTCACACCAATAATTAAGAGTTTTGACAGTGCACATTGAAGATGCAATCCAACTTCATTTAAAAGACAACAGGTAAGCTTACCTGCCTAAACTCCTTGAGATCAACTTTGTTTCCCACCAACACCAATGGGATGTCATAGGTGTGCCGGACGCGATAAATGAGCTCTTTGAATTCTGCCGCTTCTTGAAAGGAGTGACGATCCGTGATGGAATAGCAAATAACGAAGCCCTCTCCACCTCGCATATATTGGTCTCTCATGGCCGTGAATTCTGCCTGCAGAGTCACATTGAGAGGCTAGATAATTTAGTAAGCAAAATAAATGGCCTATAAAGAGCAGAGTTGCTGAAAGTGTGTTTCCAAGATAATTTCTTTTTCTTCACTTTCTTTCCTCCCAAAAGCAAGCTTGTTTACCAGTTTAACTAGCAGCAAAACACAGACATTTTCCTTCCAATATTAACAAGGCAGCTCCCAGATGATCCACCACCTAGCACTCTCTTGAATTGTTTTTATTCATCTTCCTCCTTACAGTAAATAATGCAGAATGCTAATAAAAAAGATATTAGAATTCTGACATCTCTCACTTATCTTCTGCTTCTTGTTTTTCATTATGCTTGTCTCCACAGTAAATTCCAAGATGTAAACTTTATATAGTGCTACAAAGGGAGGTGGAAGTCCTTCGAGAGCAAATAAACCTTGGGAACTGTCTCCTTCGCCTTCTGAACCACAGTGTTGCTCCATCTAGTCCAGTGTCATCTGCTGTGACTGGTTCCTGAGACTGATAAGATGGCTGGTCATTCTCAGGACTAGACCTCCTTGTAAATCATAGGAATCTACAAAGTACTTGCATTTTTTCCCTCCTTAATCTGAATGCTGGGGTCCATTTGAACCATATTGCTAAGTCTGCTGGTCATGCAAGAGCACCAGAGATGGGTGTAAAAAAAGTCCACACATTTTCTTGTTCTCAACAAGTGCCATTTCCACACTACACTCTTATAGTGCGATTATTCCACTTTCAACATCCTATGGAATCCTGAGGTTTGCAGTGGCCCCTCCCGAAACTGCTAACCCCAGGATTCCATAGGATGTTGAAAGTGGAATAATCGCGCTATAGGTGTGTAATGCGGAAATGGCCAAGATTTCTGCAGGGGTTGGAGTGCTTAAACCCTGCATGATTTGCCTTGTCTTTTCTGCAGACTTTCTGTAAATATAAAATAAAATATAAAACAAAAAGCTAGTCTGCAATATGTGCGTGTGGGTGGGTGGAAAGAGAGAAAGAAAGAGTGTGAGGTAGTAGTTTGAGTGTTGTACTAGGAGACCAGTGTGATACCCCAGGATCCAGAAATTGACTGGTAGTTTCAGCCAGCAGCCAAAGGCTAAAAAGAAGATCAACAAGGCAAAGCTTGCAAGACAGCAAAAAGCTTTAAATAATAAAATTAATTAAGTGAAACAAGCTAAAATGGAGAAGCAAGTACAAGTACATGCTGAAGTGTGGTTAGGTCTGTGGTCTGCAATATCTGGAGCACCCCAGACTGAAACAATCAGAGGGGGAGCAACCACAATAGCTGAACTACACTTTTCTATAGATTCATTAAGCTTCATTGGAATATTAACGTTCACTCCTCCAAGGTGAGATTTGGTATTATAATTTGGGACCACCTATATGTGCATGCACAGTGATTGAATGCTGACATAATAATGCAATCATGACACAGTTTCCTTTATGCATGCGGTTATCTCCTCCCCAGGGAGGACCATGTAATCCTTGCAGATTATATGAGTTGTAGCTTGGCTTGTGTTCAGGGAACCCCTGATTTGCTGAATGCCTTGTATCCCATTCTGCAAAACTTCCAGTAAAATAACTTTGACCTCTCTCTCTCAAGCCTTTTCCACATGTTACTTTATCGCAGAGGTGGGGGGTGCTGTTCACGCAAGCAGGTTCTTGCATGAGGCACTCTCTTGACTGCTCCTTCATCCCGCAGCTGGCTTCCTGGTCGCGCGACCACCCTGCCGCTTCCTTCCGCAGTGCAGCCTGGGAGCTGTAGGCTGTGCTGGGGGAGGAAGTGCGAGCGGCATGCCTGGGACAATGTACCGCAGTGCCGGTAAGTGTACGCAGGCCCTGGGAGCCTTGTGTGACCATGCACCATTTTCGGCTTGAAGCCGAAAATGAAAAGGCGCATGCACGGTTCGCGTTAGGCTCGTGAGCATCACATAAATGGGAGTGCGTCGTATGGACCACCAGTCCCATTTACACAATGCTCAAGGGGCCCTCTCGCAAAAGAAACTGCATGCAAAAAGGCCCTCAGTGTGGTTTATTGGGTAGCACACTAGGCATGAACTCTGCCCAGTCCCCACTCAGCAACAGAAACCCCCAAGATAATATTGGCCAAGTCAAATTCTTTCAGGCCCTTTTCACATGGCATTTGACATGCGAAAAGGCCTCTGGAGCATTATGCAATTCTAAGGAGCGGTCCACATGATGTCCTTGCAATTGCATAACACTGCTGGGGCCGGCAAGCACTGATTGCGCACTATTTCATTTTCGGTTTCTAACTGAAAATGGTGCGCGATTGTGCATTGCTCCAGGGCCCCCCACACACTTACCATGTGTGCAGAGCCTCCGGAGCTGCAGCACTCGAGCTTCCTGCCCCAGCGCAGCCTTGGAAAATCCCAGGGTGCGCTGTGGAAGGAAGAGGAGGAGCCCTCATGCTGCCTGCTCGCCAGGAGGCAGCAGCTGCGGAGGTGAAGCAGTGGGGATGTGAGAGCCTCTCGCAAGAGGCTGCTTGCGCAATCCCCAGACCCCAGCACCAAGAAAAGGTAAGGTGCAGAAAGGGCCTCAGTCTTAGTACCATTCTCCTTCAACAATCTGAGGTAGGAAGCTGGGAACTGGCACCAAATCTGTGCCCATTGACTACAACTGTTCCTGGAAACTTTCAATCCTGGAAACTTGCCATGGACCAACAACCAAAAGTTCATGTACTGTCACCAGGCCATGGACACCCATTTTTTGGAACTTAAAAGACAGCAATGCCAAAGCTCCTCTGAATAAGTCCTGCCAAGAAAACGCTAGAAGAGGTTGCCGTGAGTTGACCTGACGGCACAATATAACATCAAAACAGTGTTTTTATTTTCAGAAACCAATGTTTCACCAAAAAAAAAAAGTCCTAAAATGCAAAAACAACAAAATAAAATAAAACAGAAAGATATGCAAAAACTGCTATTATCATACCTGAGGGGAGACTGTTTCTGAAAGTCTTAATTTGGGGACATGAAAATAAAATAAGAAAAATTGACTCTCATAGTAAACAGAAGTATAAAGGGCGGAACCTGGATCATTTGAATTGGGAAACATGTGCTCTCCCAAAGCTTAATTCATTCATAATGCTTCCTTCCTTTCACACTCCATGTATAATACTACTCTTATTTTATTGCAGTATTTTCTTGTACTAAGGTGGAGCAGATGAAATCCTCCAGAGGTGACTGGACAGCAATGAGGCAGCTGAAAAACTGACAGTTTTCTTTTGCTGCAATTCTCAGTATCACAGGAGCATTCTTAGCTTGTTTTACTTTTGTATCAGGATCTGCACTGGTTGCCTTCTTTCTCTGTCTCTCCACCACCATTTTCCTACAGGAAATCAGTGTATATTTCAATATGCATTTTGGTGCATATTTTTCTTTGATGAGAGCCATCATAAATCTGCAAATAATATGGGTTATCTGATGCAAGATGCACTTTGTCCTATTGACTGTCTAAGAGTCTGCATAATGGATGTTTTCATAGGGAAATGTAGGTCTGGTTGATTTGTTTTCCATTCTTTTTTGCTCCCACAATGTCCTTTGCCCTTGAGGCCTCTTTTCATGAAAATTTCTTTGAACAAAAATACGCGTGAATGCCAGAATCCTGTTGGGGACTTACATCTTTGTAAACAGACTTACATCTGCAGGAATTAGAACGGTGCAGTTGCATAATGTAACCATTCAGTAGAAGGCTGCTCTTAACTTTACCACATAGCAGAGCCAGCAAAGTGCCCAATGTGCATTGGCACATGATGAACATGAGTGAACAATATGTACCAATGGGGATCTTGCACCAATGTGCAATGCATATCAATGAACCTTGCACCTCAGTCCTGAATCACATTGGGCACTCTTGCTGTTATGCATCTTTGCATTTCAGTAAAGTTTTTTTTTTAATGAAAACATCACACATTTTTTCTGCGGGAAAACATATGCATTTTTAAGCAGCTTTTTTTTTAAAAAAAAAAAGTTTTATGACATGCAACCAGTGGTTGAAAATTGTGTAAAACCCCATGCGTTCTCTCAAAACACAGGAAAAGCTGTTTTTTATTTTATTTTTTTAAATCAGAGAATATGATAAACAATCTTAATCCCCAAGGAAAAGATGGATCAGAACAAAGTTATAATCTTAAATCCATCCTTTCCAAAAAAGTTTGCATACGGATCCCATATATATTTATATATATACACACACAGACACACACTGAAAATATGCACATGTGCAGATTTTAAAATGTGCTTAACAAAGCTGTACATGTTTATTCTGTCCCTCTTGGAAGGTAATGGTTACATTTTAAAATGTGCACAGAAATAAAAAAAAATGTGAAATTGGATTTTACAAAGAATAATCTGCCAAACTACATTGAAAGTGGTTGGAATGATTGTCCACTGGCCAATTGACAACCTGATTAGGACTGAACTTCCCCAGGGCTGGGACTCATGGGAGTTGCAGTCCAACAACATCACCAATTTCCTCTTGCTGCTGTAGCATGTGTGTTCATATTGCAGACAAATATAGAACCAGGTTGCAGCTACTGTTCTCTGTATCTGGGTTTTCCCTCTGAACATGTGGGTATGACCTCTCCCTCCACTTCTCTGCCAACCAAGTCAGAAGTCTGAAATTAAGGTAGCTCATGAAAAAGCAAAGGCTAGGATAGGGTTGCTATAAGGAGAGTCATTTTGGGTGAACAATGATAAAGCATTCTCCATCCACCTGCTACATCTGTCTTATAAATGCTTCTCACGCCTTGCAAAATTGTTGAATATGAAATACACATTTTCTTTGCTAATATGTACAGTTGGCCCCCACATTCACTGGTTTCTCTATTGTGGATGTGATTAATATGTTATCTCTGGAAATAACTAGGTTCTTCAGCAGAATTCTGTGGTCAACCTTTTCCAGAAGTTAACCGGAGAGTCATACTGGAAGACCTAGAGATTCCTAGACCATTTCTGCACTACACTGTTATAGTGCTATTATTCCAATACTTTCAGCATCCTATGGAATCCTGGGGTTTGCAGTTTAGGAAGGAGCCTTTGGAATTCTCAGCCAGAAAGCTCTTTGGCCTTGGTAAACTACAAACTCCAGAATTCCACAGGATGCTGAAAGTAGAATAGTAGCACTATAACAGTGTAGTACAGAAATGGCCCTTGAGCAGTGGTTCTCAACCTGTGGGTCCCCAGATGTTTGTGGACTTCAGCTCCCAGAAGCCCCAGCCACTATGGTCAATGCTCAGGGCTTCTGGGAGCTGAAGTCTAGAAACATCTGGGGACCCACAGGTTGTGAACCACTGCCCTAGAGAGAACACTTTTCTAGGAATCTCTAGGTCTGCTAGCATGATTCTATGGCCAACTTTCACTGGAAGTGAACCACTGGGTTATACTGAAGGAACTAGAGATGCCTAGATAAACGTTTTGTCAGGTAAAGAGAAATAGTATTCATAATTTTTATTTATATTTGTAGTTTTTCCACTTTTGTGGGGTTCTCGCAGACCCAATTCTTGAAAATGTGTGTGTGTGTGGGGGGGCAACTGTTCTGTTCTCAAGGTAGAGAGAAGAAAATGGGAATCAACCCAGTATTAAGTGACAGCCCAAGAATACGATCTAATGTAAGGGGACTGAGTTTGATTACTTTACGCCATTTCAGTCCTTGCATTCTGAGATCTCTCCTCTTTCAGATCTGCAGCTGCTCTTCATTTGCTACGGTTTAGCTTTCCCAGTGTAGAACATTTTTTTCTTCCCTCTTCCCTTTCTTCTCCTTTTCCTTTCTGACGGACAAATGACAGCAAGTAGTGTTCCTTTACTAATTAGCCCAAAAGCCGCATTCATAGCAGGAAGCAATCAAAGAAGATATTAGCATTCAGGAGGCACAGAACATGAGTTACATTGTTATCTCATGTACACATGAACTCCAGGAAATGTAATGCTGAAAATGCTGAACAATACCTTGTAGGATGAAGGGGGGACCACGCAGAGGCATTGTGTGGGGCTTCTGGCCGAAGTACCATTGGTAGCACAGGATAGAGGGAAGAAGGAAAAAATGTTTTGGTTCGGCCAGTCCCCCAAGGCTACCAAAAGCCCCACCACTTCTAACACAAAGTTCCCCCATATATAACAAATTAAAAAACACCACTCTTCCCCCCTCAGCACCCAGGACCCCATTCTACTTCCAAATGCCTCTGTTTCCCTCTGCACTTACTCTCAAAATGGCAACAGGAAGTGAATGTGTTATCACCGTGAACTGGCCTGGCCTTTGGTAACCTCAGATATCATTTTGATGTCATAATTCGGCCCTGCTCTGCTACCAGCCAAGTGTTTGTGAGGCCACCGAACAAGCGCGAAGCTAGGCATGGCTATATTTGTTAACACCAAAGGCAAGCCAGAAACTGCCAGATCTGCTTTAGGGGACCTCCCAAAACAAACACCTTCATTACAGATGCGTATCAAAACAAAGAGACCTCTGCCCCGAGAGGGCACCCTGGCGAGCTAAGTGCTTAACCGCCAAGCTAGCCGCATCTACATACTGACCATACTATTGTCAATTTGGTCCATAATTCAATCATGTAAATTTTGACCTCTCGGAGACATTGTCTCCAGTCCAAAACTCACTGTTCTTGTCCAAGACCAGACTAGCCCACGGTCATTCCTTCCCCTGTAAAAATCCCCAGTTCTGAGAGCTCTTCGGATCTCTCGCTGGAACGTTCGGACTTGCGTCCAGACTGCTTTCCTGCCTTGCTGCCTCTTCATTCTGCAAACTCCCCTCGGCCGCCACGCCGGGTTTCCTTCTCTCTTCAATTGTGTTTCCCCAGGACTGCGAGACTGGTGACATATCACTCATTCCCCTAAAGCTCTCTTTCCTATTTCTGGTTAGCCGTGTGCTTGTGTTTTTCTTAATAATTGCTTAATAAATCTTATTGCTATTTTGAACTGTTTGCCTACTCACTGCCCCGACGCTGTATACACAGGGTAAAAGATCCCTGCTAAGTTACCCTGCCTCTCGCTAGCCAAGAGAGTGCTCCAGCTAATTTCCCCATCTTTGCTTGGTTGTTTGGTTATTTGGGTGTCCCTCCCAGGACCCCCAAGTCACAGGGTAACAAATGGATGCCATTTTGGGAAGGACTGAAGAGCAAAATGGCGTTTGGGGGCTTGCGGGAGTACAGCTGATGACAACTTGGGGGAAATTAGCTTTGGCCTCCAGACAATTATTCACCGTTGCCCTATAAGAACAGATGCCTTGACACATCACAATACCCCACTGAGAAAGTGATCAAACATTGTGAAGGTTTTTGTTTTGTTTGTTTTTGAACTTGGGGAGATTTTAATGAAAATAATCACTTCAACAAGCCAGCAGTTTATTTTGTGCAAAAACTAACACGCATTGTTCCCTCTGAAGAATATTGGTGTGTGTCGGGGGGGGGGGGGGGTAAGGAAAAACCAAGGAAATTATTTGTTCGGGTATATGAGGATGAAATAAGTTAACTTTTGAAAGTATTAATCCTTGAGGGTTAGAATGAAGTAAAGGAAGAATTACTTCTCTACTTTAAGAAATCCTAGAAGGTTGTTTGAAAATTCTGGATCCTAACACATGGCTGATTGACTACCTGCTTACAGTTAGAATCCCAGGAGTTGTAGGTCTTTAGCTTATCGGCAGCACTAAATGCCTGCGTGGGAGATGAAGGCGCCAAAGTATTGGAGCCAGCTGAGATTCTAAGACTCTTCGCATAAGAAACCAGAAGGTGATAAATAGAGAATCTGTATTGGCATGCCTCTACCCAGACACCATCTGTCTGAAACAACTGAGTACTTGTCGGGTGGTAGTTACCAGGCCAAGCGGAGCAGAAGTAACACTGAAAAAAAAAAACCCATAGCTTCTGTTTTCTTGTTTTTCTCCCTCTCAAGGAAGTTTACAAAGGCAGAGGACAAAAGGAATAAAGGCAGCCGTCAGCCCGTGGCATCCGGGACTGGCACTCTAGCCATCTGGCCCTAAGCTGAAAGGCAAGAACCGAACGTAGCCAGTTTCCAAGTCAAGACCAGAGATGCAACTGTTCTATTGTTTTCTTGAGGTCCTTCCTGGTTTTCAGAATTCAGTGAGTTCGTTCCAGTTCAAAACATAATACGAATACACGTATTATCTTCCTACGTGATACATGCATTTGTCCTCTCACTGACTTCCACTGGAAAGCTTGCCTTTCTTGCCTGGAAGCACCGGTCACTTTTGCTTCTAGTGCAATTATTCCGCTTCCGACCTCCTGCGGGATCCTGGGGTTTGCAGTTGAGGGAGGGGCATTTAGGATTCTCAGCCAGAGAGCTCTCTGGGGCCAGTAAACTACAAAGCCCAGAATTTCCCCAAGGATGTTGACTGTGGAATAATAGCACTATGAGGGTTTCTGCACGACACTCTTATAGCACGATGATTCCACTTTCAACCTCCTATGGAATCCTGGGGTTTGCAGTTCCGGGAGGGGCTGGCCGGCCCCTCTCGGAACTGCAAACCCCAGGATTCCATAGGAGGTTGAAAGTGGAATCATCGCGCTATAAGAGTGTCGTGCGAAATGGCCTAAATCAGTGTAGTGGAGAAAGGCCCTAAGCTTATTCAAGTATCTGTTACCAGCAGGTCTCTAGCCCGATTTGTATTCACTTTTGCCTAAATGAAAAGTACTTTTGCTTTCTTTTCACATTTTGCAAGCCGGTGCCAGCTACATGATACTTTCTTTCACTATTATACAAATAGTTTGTGCAGTTTCCCCCCCCTCAATGCACATATTTTTATGGAATAGTCTTTAAAAAGAATCCTCAGAAATGTCAGGAAGAAAGACCTCTTCTCAAATTTTAGTTCAGTTTTAAAAGAAATAGAGTGATTCTATTTAAAGAACAGACTACCTATTCACACCCTTTAAATGGGAACAGCAAAGCTTCTTCCCACTCGCAGTAAAACAGCTCCGTGCAATAGCACTCTGCTTGGCAAACTTTCTCTTTCATATTAATGCTCCTGTCTTTTTTTTTCCCCCCTCTTTTTGGCTTAAGGTGAAACACCTTGATCGTTTTCTCTTAAGATGCATTCACTGAAGCAAGATTCACTATTAAATCTCTCCTTCTCTTCTTCTTTTTTCCAAAAATCCAGCTTCATTTGGTTTATTACCTGCTATAAACTATGTGCTCCCTCCTCATCTGCATGCAGGATAGTATAAAATGGATTTTCACCTTAAATCACAAAATGCATCATTAATGGTAAAGGGAAAGAATTAACAGCTTGGTCATTATGTTTTAGGGAAAGAGCAGAATGGGGGCTAGGGGGAAGGTATCTAATAGTTAGAAGGTGATGGCTGTAGACAAGAAGCAGCAAGTCATTGGAGACTTGTAGAAACCCGTTTTCAATTTCCTCAAAGGACATTTCTTTTTCTGTAAAAGAATATTCCACAGGGGCAAGCACTGGGGCTGTACAAACTTGCAATCTATGGCCAGTGAGATTATTGGAAGACCTTGGGTGCTCAGGTAGCAGTGATGTATTTTTTTCCTCCAAGGCTCAAATCAAGTCTCATGTCTCGGAGCCAACTTTGAACCCCAGCCAAGGGCAGCAAGTCAGTCACTAAAAATATACGAGTCTTGAGTCGAATCGAGTCAGTGCATCACCTATTGCCGAGTCGAGTCTGAATCAAGTCACTGAAGCAACTTAAGCCCAACCTGAGTCTGAGTCAATTGACTCGAGTCTACATCACTGTCAGGTAGTGGAAAGTTCCTTAAGTATAGCTGATTCTATTGTGATGGCCCATGTGTGATGAGGTCCAGAATGGGAGAATGGCAAACTCCCTCTGAGAAAATAAGAAAACTCCATGATAGATTTTCCTTAGAGTGACCTAAGTTGGAAATGATTTGAGGGCATCTGACAACAACAAAACCTTGTCCACATCCCTGGAGAGTTTTTAACAATGCGGGTTTCTCAGAGGTGGGAAAAGGTAGGTTGAAAAAGATTTCATGAGCCCCTTGGATTAGTATCATGCAGATGGAGGTGGACCCAGAAAAACAGAAGACTAGTAGCTGAGGAAAAGGGAGGAGATAGCTGAAACGGAGGGAGAGGAGTAGGTGGGGGAAAACTCTTGGCAAGAAGAACTCTAACATATGATAGCAAGGGGCAATACCAAGTATAAAGATGAAGTATAGAGAACTGTAATGCGTAAATGCAAGAGTAAAGGCACATCATTAAATGGCAAAGTCAGAATTATCCAGTTCATACTATTTCTGATTTCTCCATATAGTTGTGACAGGTGGACAGTGAAGAAAGGTGACCAGAAGAAAATCAATGCATTTGGAATGTGGTGGAGGAAAAGAGTTCTAAGGGTAGCCTCAATCACTAAAAAGAAAATTACAGGGTTTGGAAAAAAAAATCTAGCTTCAGTTCTCACTAGAGGCCAGTATGCTTAATCTGAGGCTGTTGTAGTTTAGATATATCATGACATGATGTGGGTCACTGGAAAAGACAATAAAGCTCAGTAAAGCCGAAGGTAGTAGAGGAAGAGGGACAATATACTACAGGTAAATGGATTCAATCAAGGAAGCCACAACTCTTAATTTTCAAGACTTTGGGAAAGCTGTTGGTCACCAGGAATCTTGGAGACCTCTCATTCCTAGGTCGCCATAAGTCAAACTTGACTTGACAGAAAATAAAAACTAAGAGGAAGTTGAATTCATCAAAGTGAATGTGGGGGAATAATCCTTCATGATCAGTTCAGACCACTGGCAAAGGTTAACATGTCTCTCCTCAATTGACTGTTTGGTGAGGAAGAGGAGACAGACGAATGAGAGGAAAGAGAAATTGTCAGCAAAAGAAAAAAAGTTCCCTGGCTCTTTGGGGCTTCCACTTCACATGGAGCACCTGAGAGTCTGACCATGAGAGAAATGTTAGGTCCTGCACTTAGGCAGAAAAAATGGAATGCACAAATATAGGATGGGGGACACGTGGCTGGATAGCAGTACATGTGAAAGGAATCTAGGAGTCTTGGTGGAACACAAGCTGAACATGAGTCAGCAGTGGGATGCGGCAGTCAAGAAAGCCAATGCAATTCTTGGTTGCATTAATAGGAGCGTGGTGTCTAGATCAAGTGAAGTAATGGTACCACTCTATTTTGCTTTGGTTAGGCAACTTCTGGAATACTGTGTCCATTTCTGGGCACCTCAGTTCAATAAGGATATTGACAAGCTAGAGTGTGTCCAGAGAAGGGCAACCAAAATAGTGAAGGGTCTGGAAGCCATGAAGTCTTATGAGGAATTGCTTGGGGAGCTGGGGATGTTTAGTCTGCAGAAGAGAAGGTGAAGAGGCGACATGATGCCATGTTTAAATATTTGAAGGGATGTCATACTGAGGAGGGAGCAGGCTTGTTTTCCACTGCTCTAGAGACTAGGACAAGGAGCAATGGATTCAAGCTGAAGGAACGGAGATTCCACCTGAACCTCAGGAAGAACTTCTTGATGGTCAGAGCTGTCTGGCAGCAGAATCTGCTGCCGCCTCCATGGAGTGTGGCGGAGTCTCTTCTTTTGGAGGTTTTTAAGCAGAGGCCGGATGGTGATCTGTTGGGAGTGCTTTGATGTGTGTTCCTGCATGGCAGAATGGGGTTGGACTGGATGGCCCCTGGGGTCTCTTCCAATACTATGATTCTATGACTCAACGACTCTATGCAGCTCTCAGTAGTTAATATTTTTTAAATATTTTCAAGCCATGACTGATTGTATCTATGAGTACAGAATCCATGGGTATAGGGAGGCTGACTGTATTCCAGATTCTTCGGCCATTTTGCTCTTTCTATCCTTTTACAGAGAGAGTGGACAAAGTTGAATCCCCCACCTCAACCTTCCTCCCCCACTTCGTCCTTCCTGCCTTCACAGGAGTTCTTTCCAACCCCAAAAGCCGGTATTCGAGGCTGATGGAAATGTTGTAGGGCTTTCTCTGTGGGACTTGGGATGTATAGTATGTTTTGGGGGCTTTCTTGTGTGGTTTTCAGGTGAAAGAATGTCCAAAATTGAACGTTTTTCTTTTGAAAGGGCTTTAAGGCCTTTGGGGGCCTTTGGGACCTTCAGGGGCCACAAAAATAGTCTCTTTCAACCCATATGTTCCTTACAGGCCACGTTTTGTCCACTTGTATCTTGCAAGAACAAGGCAATACAATCAGCTCTGAGTTCTGGTGATTTAAATAAGCAATTAAGCTGAAACAAAGCAGATTTCCCATATTTTCTGCATTACACACAAATGGAAGCAAAACCATAAAAAATAAAAAAATGTATGTGAGCATTTTCCTCCTACACCCCTCGCCCCGCCCTGGAAGAATTACTACAGCCCCCTCCCACTATCCTGCTAATAATATGCTGCTGCAACAACAAGTTCTCATTAGTCATTGTTTGGTTCCTAACAGCAGCAGAAAAATGAACTAAAAATGATAATGGGACTAAGAATGAGGAGGAACTGTGCATAGTACATTAAGAAAAAAAAACTACTCAAAATTCACTGGTTTCTTCATGAACGTGATAGACAGACCTTGAGGGAAAAAAATGAGGAAGGAAGCAAACATTCAGACAAAAGGCATTGAGTGCTTAGCCGTTAAAAGTCTGGGTTTGACTTCTCACGTATTCTACCGTGTCTGCAGTGGTGAATTAAAGATTCCAACTCTTTTTTCCCTTTCCTCCCTGTGAGGCTCTTCATTTTCAACAGCTATGGGCAGGCAGGTGCAACCTGTCCTTTCTGTCTACCCAATAACCTAAATCCAATTGCTAGTCCCAACCAAATTAGACTAGGATTGTGCTTCTTTAAACTGTTCACTCCTGCAGGGAAGAATAAGTGATTTTTTTAAAACAGCAACAATGACGACTCGAAATCAGTCTTTTAATTACAATGTAAGAAGTTGGTCAGCAGGCTCAAGTTTAATTTCTAACTTGTAAAGGTCTTCTTTATATTTCCCTTCCCGTTATATTTCCTCTTGCTCTGTGTGAAGGATATATATCAATATTTCAAAATGTTCTTGATTTGCCTCTTCATGGTGATGCAGAAAAGCATAATGAAATACATCACAAGAACTGGCCAAAAAATTGGGACACTGAAAGCCTCAAAGAATGTATGTGCTACTGCAATAGGGATGCCTTTTGTAGAAGAGTGCCGGAACTTGAACTCTGGCCGCCTCCAAAATGAAGGGCCAGAATTCCTCATTTTGTTTTGTGGGTAATGAAGGACCCTCATTTGAGTCTTCCATTAAAGACAGAACTACTTTTGGCTACAAGAAAGCTATGAAAAGGTTTAGGTGGTGGGTGCCCAAGGTGTATGTCACAATGTACAAGTCCTGCAGTAAATAAACTCTGATCATGTAGATAGGCTTAAGCCCAAAGTTACAGTCCATTGCACCACAGTGTCTAACTAGGACTGGTAAATTTGTCTGAGTCTTGTGAAAAATCTGTTGACCACTGATGGCTTGTCATGGATGGAATCCCCAGTACTGTCTCCTTCTGACATTTTTTGATGCTTCAATGAGCGTTCCTCCTTCCACTTCCCTTCCTGCCCCATCTGAACAGGCAGAGAGGTGGCCAACTCAGAAGAATGAGTGTACCTCCAGCCATCACAGGCACATCTTTGAACGGTGTGTAGTATTAAAAATATCCTCTCAGGGAGTGGGTTCCACAGAAGCTCTCCTCTCTTAGCTGTCCTCCTCCCTACTGCACGGCCATTGTATTGGCCAGAAGGAGTGGCCAGGGGGGTACCCAAGAAGGAAGGACTGCCTAATGTCAACATTCGGGCACAGTCACCTTGGTATCCTATACATCAGATGGTCACTTGGTTGAATCTTACCACAGACCTCTTGGCAGCAACCTATCCGTAATATGTATGCTCCACCATTCCTGGGTGCCACGAGGTTATTTGGTTCATTTCATATCAGACCCAAGAATTCTAAACTAGTTGAGTTGGCTATGAAATAAATTTCCATCCCAACTGCCATTGCCATGGCTTCAGAGGGAGAGAAGAGGAGGTAGGCACAGCTCTATCTTACCTAGACCCAAAAACAGATGAAAGGACCTCCCTCCATCTCAACTGCCAAGGCTTCAGAGGGAGAGAAGGAAAGACAGGCACAGTTCCATCATGCCTAGACCCAAGGCAATATTTGCTGGAATTAATCTACTCTCACACTGCTCTCCCTTTTTCCTTATTTATCATGTCATAATTAGATCACAAGGTTGAGGGCAGAGAACTGTTTTGTTCTTCCTTTACTTGTAAAGCGCCACGTACAGCGATGATGATATATAAATAAATAAATAAATTGATGATGATGATGATGGTGATATGTTCCCATTTCTTAATTTATGTTGATAAAAGTCAGCCTTATCCCTCCTTGTCATTGGAGTCACTTGCGGCACTGAAGGAAGTGCTGGAAAGGTGTGTGGAAGCTGCCATGTACTGGATGAGGGCCAGTCAGTTGAAGCTGAATCTCAATGAGATGGAAGTTCTGTGGACTGGTGGTTCTTGGGTCCCAGAACTGGGTAGGTTACCTGACCTTGATCTGGTTGCATTCTCTCTGATGGAGCAGGTGAATAGCTTGGGAGTTCTCCTACATCTCCCATTGTCACTGGAGGCCCAAATAGACTCTGTGGCTTGAAGTGCTTGGGATGAACTTCACCTGCTGTACCAGCTACAGCTTTTCCTGCATATTTAGCCACAGTAGGCCAGGCACTGGTAGTTTCCTGATTAAACTATTGCAATATACTGTAGATGGAGCTGTACTTGAAGATGACTCAAAATGTAGCAGTTGGACTGTTCCCTGGAACTCCATTCAGATGCCATATAACAACAGTTCTGAAAGAATTGCGCTGGCTGCCAATATGCTTCTGGTCTGAGTACAAGGTGCTACGGATAATGTTTTAAGCCATAAATGGCTTGGGACACTGATACTTGAGGGAGTGCCTCTCTCCATCCATGCTTGCCTGAGAACTCAGATCTATGGGAGGGGCCCTCATCTCTGACCCACCAGTCAGACCAGGAAGTGTGTTGTGGGAAAACATGGGATAGGGCCTTTTCTGCGGTAGCACCCCAGTTTTGGAATCCCCTCTCTTTCAAGGTCTGATTGGCACCAACACTGGGAATAATTTGTTGCTAAGTCAAAACTTGACTTGTTATTAAAGCCCTCAGACTGACCTGATTTTATCCACTCTACACATGTCTCATGGCTGTACTATTTGAAACTGTTTCAACCAATTTTGAATTGCCTGTTTTCTTAACTGATCCACTAACACATGTTTAATCTTTTAAAGCAACTGTTATTATTTATCGTTTCTAATTGATTTTATTGTAACCCACTCTGAGATCTTCAGATAGAAATATTTAAATAAATAGATATTTTTTGGGCTTGGCCTGATGTTCCCTCCACACTTCAGAGAACATGTGAAGGGCATAGGGGTGCAACACAGTCTGATCCTTCCCATTGACTCACCGGTCTTTTCCACACGATGACGCTCTCCCACACTGTCCCATCACAATCCCAGCGGTGCCTCTGCTGGGATGGGAGCGTGTCCCCAATGCTCCTCTTCACACGCAACTAGCTCCCTGCAGAAGGGAGCATGAGGGACAAGCTCCATCCTTTCAGACTGCAACTGGCCTTCTTCCCATGCTGCAGTAGGGAAGGAAGCATGTAGATTGTGCTTCTGGCCTTTCTGCATGGCAGGCTGCAATGGAAGGCTCACACAATCAGAGGTCGTTGATGGAGTTTCTCCGTCAATGATATACCTCATGATTGTGCCCGCTAGCAATGCGAGAAGGGTGGGACTGTGATGACATCATGCAGAAGTGCTGTTGTGGTCCTGCTTCTCTCATGTCCCCATGCCAGGATGCTATTGTCATGTGGAAAGGGTCATGGTGGGATATAGAGGTAGAGTTTTTCTTCTGAGAGTTGACATGGAGGATATACTGAAAGATGTACCTTGGAGGGGTGGTGAGTGGGCAACTGCTGGAAGCTAGGGTGCCACATGAGCCCCCTAGAAGAACAAGGAGGCCTCATCCCAACACAAGTCAACCCCCCCTTGCAAAAGTCCTATTTTTTGCTGGCATATGGCCCAAAACCTCTATTGCGGTCATGAGCGGTAGCTCCCCAGCCATTTCAGACCTAAGAGAGGCCCTTTTAACAACAGGAAGTAGCTGGGCATCACTTCCTTTTTTTTTACTGCCTCTCCTCAAATGTGTCAAGAGGGCAAAATTTTGGAAAAATGCCACCATGTCCCTATGTTTTTCATTATCATTGTTGTTGTTGTTGTTCCAGGAGGCCTGGGGGACCACAAAAATGATGCTTGGGGTTAGGTGAACCCCTCAGGCTACACTGTACTCACACTTGGTCTTAAGGATGAGTGAGAATTTTCATTTAGTTTTATTTTTTTTAAAAAAAAAATAAAAATAAACAGAATTTACAAAATGCAAAAATGAAGCTTCCAGATTTGCACATCCCCTAGAGATGGCTGAAAATTTCATCTCAATATGGTTTTGGAATAGAAGTTTGGATATTTTTTTGAAACTGATTTATCAGTCCCTAATTTGTCAGTCCCTAATGGAGTCTCTTCTCGTGTGTGCAAAATATGAGGTTGGGGGCTTCCTCAAAGACAGGGGAAAGACAGTGGTTGTAGCCCCACTTGTCACACTTCACTTATTAGAATAGTAATCCCCTCCCAACCAGCCACTAGTTTGTGACTGTGCTGTTTATATTTAATTGCATTTATATCCCAATTTGCCTGAGCAAGAGCACTGCATTTCAGGCCATTTCCACATGAGGCTGTTATAGCGGTATGATTCCACTTGCAACACCCTATGGAATCCTGGGGTTTGGAGTTTGGGAGGGGCCAAGCGGCCCCTCCCGAAACTGCAAACCCCAGGATTCCATAGGATGTTGCAAGTGGAATCATGCCGCTATAATAGCCTCGTGTGGAAATGGCCTCAGATGTGGGAATGGCTCACTCAATGTCTATGTCTCTCTCTCTCCACTTTTAAAAAGTATCAGTAGACTTTTATTTAAAAAACAACAACACTAGTATTTGACATTTAAAATTAATTTCAAATGGATTTCAAGTAACAGTTTGTATAGAACCACCATGCTACTAACGGGTGGTCATAACTGAATTGAAATATACATGAAATTGTTACTTCTACATTAAAGCTACTCTCAGCTGGTATTGGAGATTAAAATGATCACTGAAGGCATTATTTTTCCCCAGACTTATTGCTTAAAAAATATGCTGGGTGGCAACAATTGACTGTTATTGTTGCATCATTATTATTATCATTACTATTATTATTAGCATGCCTGTTAGAAGAGATGAATAGCAAACAAACAATTAATGTTCTTTCCCTTGCCCCAGTGTTTCCCACTAATTATAGACTACAATGAGAGAGAAATAGCAATCTTTTGAAACAATGCCGCATTAGGAAAACACTGCATGAAAATTATAATTTTATTCTTAGAAGAATAAGCTCTGTAAGTCCCATTAAAATATAATTACTGATCAGAATGCAGTCTTGTGAAAAGCCAGAAAAGTCAGGCTTAAAATCAAACTTCACACAGACTGCAAATTACAGTGTGTGTACATATATACACAAATGCTGCAATTCACAACCTGAGGACTTGCATGAAAAGATTCTGGGTAATAATGCGGTTTTTCTATTTGGAATGGGAAGGAGGTTATGGCCAGAATCCTTTTGTTATCTTATGCAGATGTAAGCTCCTCTACCTGCATTCAGTTCAAGGTTGCAGGAGTGGAGCTGGATGTGCATTGATGTGCATTGGGAATGAAGCATTGAGCACGAGCATGGAGGTGCAGTGCTGATGGACACACAAACACACTGAGCTTGGATGTACTTTGCACAATGTATCTCCCTATGCATGTACACATTTTATTTTGCCTTCAGTTTCACAGTGTTATAATTCATGAAGGTTGTACAACCATCGCACAACTCCTTGAGCGTAGAATTACGATCCACCTCCTTGTCTTTACTCTGTCTCCGAGCAAAGCTAAGGAAATCTCACTGTTCTCACTGTTTACAATGGAAATTGATCCATACAGGTATGGTGAATTTGTTCTGGGTTTTAGTCTGAGCTTTAAAAAAGCTATCCCGGGTTCTGGCTGTATTTTGCTGAGTGTTGTTGTTGTTGTGTGCCTTTGAGTCATTTCCAACTTATGTGACCCTAAGAAGAACCTGCCATGGGGTTTTCTAGGGCTCAGAGTGTATGGCACACCCATGGTAACCCAATCGGTTTCCATAGGCAACCAGGGAATCAAACCCAGGTCTGTAGGGTCATCGTCCAGTGCTCAAACCACTACATCACTCTGCTCTCATCAATTTGGTGGACACTTCAAAGTTCACATTACAACCCTGTGACACTGTAGGCTTATTTCCAGTCTCTTAAGTTGACTTCCAGCCTTGCAAGACTGGAAATTCCCTCCCAGTGCTTTTACTAGGGTTCTCGCCAGCCTTCCAAAGCTGACTTCCACGCATGGAACGACTGGCAATCTCCCCAACTCTATCAGGTATGCTGCCACCACCCCCCTGAATTAAGAATCATTTGGACAGGACAGGAGGGACCCTGCCCAATCTCTAAGCATAAGGAACTTCCACCTCCCCCTTCCCCTGAGTGAGAGGTCCTATGTAGCGTGTGCCAACCCTGGCATGGAAATGGAGAGAAACGGAGGTTTATAAAAGTGTTTTAATCAAGGCATGCAAATAAACAATATCACACTTGGGAGACTCCCCCTCTCCCAGGTACACTTAGTTACAAGAGTTTACAAAACAGATATAACAGCACAGATACATTCTTAAGATCAGCCAATTCCCAAAATAACAACATTCCTAACGCGACTAACTACTTATTTCTAGTTACTCACAATTAGGTTACAGGCGTAGATGGTCTAAAGGAGAAGAGAGGGGGTCCAGGAGACACAGCATGCCTGCCAGCTCTTCTCTCTTTCTCTCTGTCTCTCTCTCTTTCTGTCTCTCTGGCCACATGGCCTCTCAGAAGTTTTATTTTCCTCCTTGGAAGGATCTGGAAGCATCTCCAAGATGCCCGCCTCTTTCCTTTTGGTTGGTCAATTCTCACCTTGTGACCTGTGATGCTGACCCTTTCCTTTTGGTTGGTCAACTCTCACCCTGTGACCCTTGATGTAATCCTAACATCTCATTAACCCTTGGTTTACCTGAAGAAAGAAGTATCTCCCTTTGATAAGCCTAGATAATGGGAAACCCCATTATAACAAACCCAGAGCAAATTCATTGTTAATTGACTGGCAAGGAATCCACTGTCCACCACTGGGTGAACATGAATCTGTTGAGGAAAGGAGTTTTGCTCACTTTCAGTTAGCACTGAGCATTGCATTTTTCCATGCACAGTGGATAGATTTTTTTTTTTTGTGATGAGTTAAGAATTGGGATGGAGACCTAGTTATCCTGTTAGTAACATAGTATGTTTTATGTGTTCTCATGTTGTTTTAGAGCCAACATAGTTTGATGGTTCAAGCATTGGGCCATGGCTTTGGGAGACCAGGGCTCAAATCCCCACTCAGCCATGGAAACCCACTGGCTGACTTGGGCAAGCCACACTCTCTCAGCCCCAGAAGATAGCAATGGAAAACACCCTCTGAATAATTCTGAAAAAAACTCCGGTGGTAGGTTTATCTACGGGTTGTTATACATCAGAAACAACTTGAAGGCACACAACAGCAACATGTCCTTTTATGAATGTGGTGCACAAAGCTGTTCTCTAGCCTCTGGTGTCCTAATCAAAATCACCACCCAGGCATCTTTGGAGCCCCATGGGGCACTGCTGTGGAGGAGAGGGAGGGAGGTTCTTACTATGCCATACACCCTGCTCTTCATGGCCCTTTCTGCAACTTACCTTTTTCCAGCGCTGGGGTGTGGGGGTCACGCGAGCAGCCTCCAGTGAGAGGCTCTCACATCCTTGCTGCTTCAGCTCCACACAAGCTGGCTGCTAGCATGAGAGCCCCACCTCTTCCTTCCTCAGTGCAGCCTGGGAGTTTCCCAGGCTGCACTGGGGCAGGAAGCATGACCAGCATGGCTCTGGAGTCTCCGCATGCCAGGTAAGTCTGCACGGGGCCTGGGAGCAATGCGCGATCGCATACCATTTTCGGCTTTCAGCCGAAAATGAAAAGGTGTGCAACTGGTGCCTGCTGGCTCCTGGAGCATTGCACGATTGTGAGTGCATCATGCAGATCACTCCTCACAATCGCGCAATGCTTCCGGCGTCCTTTTGCATGGAAAATGCCGTGCGAAAAGGGCCCATGATATGACTGGCAATCACCATTATTTAACCGGCATGAAATATAAACGATACACTTTTCTGGCTGAAAAGCCATGTTAGCAAAGAGGGCTGCTGGACACATGAAAAAATAGACCAGGAGGGACCTCTAGGCATGGCCAGCTCAGACATTCACTGAGGATTAGTCACAGAAGATAATCCTCTCAATGGCCCAAGCCTAGAATGCAATAGCCACTGAAACACCTAGACAAAGCAACAGTGAGCAATATCCTGCAACTGCTTTCATGCTGAAACTTCCCCTTTTGTTCCCCCACCTGCCCAGACATTAAGAAGCTACCATGATTCCCATCAGTGCATTGTCACCTAATGCTAAGACCATTAGAAAGTTCCAAAGCCCTTTGTTTGTTCTACCAGAGATCCACTAGCACCTTCTCCCTCAGGCAGAAAACAGTTACTTAAATCCTGGGTCAGAGCCAGACAACTCATAGTGCACTGGACATAGTACATAGACTGTCACTATACCATCATCCCCTACATATGGAGGGTAACCCCGACAGTCACTCTGCTGCTCTGATTCCCAGTCTTGTGCTACCCTTGGGCACCTAGTCTCAGCCACATGGCTTTGTCTCTTCTCTGCAGGATATGTAAGCATTGCCGACTTCTCTCTATCCAATTTCTCCACTCTTTCCTTTGGTTAGCCTTGTACGGTTATGACACTGCTTGAATCTTGCATGGGCTTGTCATTTTCCTCCAATAAAGCATTCTTTTAACTTCCAGCTGATGTCTCTGCATTGGTACCGGTATACACAGGTGAAAAGATCCCAGAAGTTAACCCCATCTTGCAGGCCTCCCTTTTGAACTAATAATTTCCCTACCTTTCCATAGAGGTATTGGCATTGCAGGTGGACCCCTGAATCACCCACCTTTTTGGGGTAACAAGGTGACTGATCTGCAGGGATGGCTTCTTGTGCATTTGCAGTTTATGTAAGTGTGTGAGAGAGGCAGGGGTACGTCAACATCGCCACTAATCTGCTTCTTTCTCTTTCTAAGGAGCAGAAGGACAAGAGGCAGTCACAGACGAATAGCTATCTCCACTCGCCTCCTTCCTATCCATAACCCTTTAATGGCTGGACCAGGGACCCCACGGGGCTTGGATGCCGCCTCAAAGGGGGGATAGGCAGAGTTGAAGACAGAATAGGGAGCACTTATACCTCGTGCTTGGCATCTACTATCTTGGCTTCTCTCTTGCAAAAAATAGTCTGTTCTCAATTCTGTGTTGCCTTCAAAATCCTTATGTGTTTGATTCCTCCCTTATCTGTTACAGTATCTAAATAATGTTCATCCTCTTCAGATACCCCTGGAAAAGTAATTTCTCAAATAATAATGATAAAAAATTGTCTTGATTTCTTTATGCATGTTATATTTAAAAAAAAAAAACAACCAAAATTTAGCCAGGATTTTCCCAAGGTGATACATAGCATATAACTCTAATTCATACCTATATCATAACAAAATGAATCTGCACAGGTGTATCTTAAATAGAGGAACACATCGAGGACAAGCAGAAAAACTACAGCTGTGAGTCGACCTACTGAATCAGTGGGATCTACCTAAAGGTTAATGTACCATGTTCCTATTGATTTAATGGATCTACTCTATTTGGGATTAAAAACATTAATGACATCAAGTTAATCCATTCAATTCCACTGTAGCCCATCCAAGCTATAACGAGAGGGCAGCATGTGCTTTCTCACCATGTTGGTATGTCCCTCTCCCCCACTTCCCTATATTATTCGTCCCCAGTTAAGTCATTACTATCTTTTCCATAATGAATCCTCCATTTTTACACAAATACATTTTTGCCTAATCATCACATATATTTATATTTTTAACCAATCCCTTTCCCCTTTTCATTCTGAACAGATTGTTTTTTTTAGAGAATATGCTAATTTTTCAGTCTCGACCATATCCATGAGCTTTCTTTTCAAAGTGAACAAATTCATTCACAATTTGTGTATGCTATAAGCTTGTTCAGTTTCTTGGAAACAAAAAAGAATAAAATAGGATTTATTTTTTTTATTTTTGGTACGCCTGATAGTTTCCAAGCTAATAAGTCCTCCGACCATTCACACTGTTTCATAATCACATTTAAAGAACTATCTCTTTTCTGACTGTCCAGTTAATTTTTAAGCAGGAATTGACTGTCTCTCTAGCCACATATGCTAAAACTTTATTGCTTCATTTGTTTAAATAAGATCAAATATTAATAAAGATGCCTTTAATGAAAACCTCACAAGTGCAAAATCATGTCACTTTGCCACCGTTTAAAATATTCACAAGGTTAGGTTATGCAGCACTAATTTGAACATATTGTGCACATTACCCAGGCTCTTTCCAAAGTTATTTTGGTATACTACAGTCAACACATTATGTTACTGGAGGTTTGCAAAATCTTGTTACATTTAGGCCTTTTTACTAGAATACAGATTACACTTAGCCATTGTAAAATTAGAAATTGTATTTCAATTGTAATTCTCTAACCGCTTAGCTAAGAGTATACTTAACTAAACAAGTGATGCAGAATATGACCAACAATATTGTTTTTATATATACTTAACTTGCTAGGGCTGAATTTCAATTGGTAAAGGGCCTTAGAAGCCTCCTTCCAGCACTGGGTGAAGCCAAAATGCAGAGCCAATGACAACATGACCAGAGCCAAAGTGTAATGTGTGACATCCTTACCGATTTGGCAATTTTCTCCCAAGCCTAAAATATATGCATCCAACAAAATGCACAGCTCAAGTCTGTTAAGCAGCTTGCAAAGTGCACTGCCCACTCTAATACAATAGTCTTCAAAGTGCATAGGATGAATGCAATGGCTTGCAAAGTTAGTGCAATAGCTTGAAAGTTCAGTTCCATGAAATATATGATGGCATGCATAGACCAGCTTCCTTGAAAGGAGTACAGCTCATACCTGTTCAAAAGCTTGAAAAGTCTGTTCAGTAACTTGGGATATGCACAGCCCAATACCATGCTACAGTTTGTAAAGTGAAATGTCAGTTCACTGCAATAGCTTGCAAAGTACACAGCTCTGCCCAATAGCTTATGAAACCCTGAAATCAGTTCTATGCAGTAGAATACAAACAAAACATCTTGGGTTCATGAAACAGTATATAATCCACTTGTGAAGTATACAACTTAGTTCTACATGGCAGGCTGAAGAATTAATTTTATGCAACAGTTGGCAAAACACTGGCAAAATGCACAGTTTAGTTTGAGAGTTAGGTTAAATAAGCAACATATACAATTGACGAAGAAGCTGTGGCATTCAGGGGGACCCCGAGGTATATCCTTCCGTCAGATGGAGCCCTTCAGTCCCTTCATTCAAGACAAATGTCAGTTGCTTTTATTTTCTAACAGAGCTTTGACAACTGAAATCCAAGATGGTAATTAGCATTATCAATAAGCAAGAGAACACAGAGGCCATTTCCACACTAGACTGACACAAAGGCCCCTCCCTAAACTGCAAACCCCAGGATTCCATAGGATGCTGAAAGTGGAATAATAGCACTATAACAGTCTAGTGTGGGAATGGCCAGAGACAGCACAGAGCAGATTCAGGCCCCTTTTGCACGACATTTGCCGTACAAAAGGGCCCCTTAGCGTTGCGCGAATATGAGGAGTGGTCCACATGACACTCTCACAATCGCATGACGCTCCAGGGGCTGGCAGGTGCCGACTGCACACTTTTTCATTTTCGGCTGTGAGCTAAAAATAGTACATGATTGCGCATCGCTCCAGGGCTCCACGTGCACTTGCTGTGTGTGTGGAGCTCCGGAGGCGCTGTGCTCGCCCTTCTTGCTCCAGAGCAGCCTGCGAAACTCCCAGGATGCACTGTGGAAGGAAGAGACAGGGCTCTCGCGTGAGCAGGCGGCAGCTGTGGAGCTGAAGGAACCGGGACGCGAGAGCCTCTCGCTAGAGGCTGCTTGTGCGATCTCCACACCCCAGGTCTGCAAAAAGGTGTGTTGCAGAAAGGGCCTCAGTGATTTGCTATTAACAATGTCTACTCTCACTGACTATGATGCTTTAAAGGAAAAGGAATTAATAAAGTTCACAGTCAGTTTCCATTTTCTTGCACAATAATGATGCAATACTGGGAGAACCACAATGTTACTAAGCTTCAAACAATGATGGGACTTCCGCAGTGCAATTGCAGTGTAATGGCACTCAAGATGTCTCACTCTCAGTAATGCTTTAAAAAAATGGGTACAGAAGCCAAGATTCATGTGGTAGGATTTTGTTGTGTGCCTTTCAAGTAATTTCTGATTTAAGGGGACTTCAAGGTGACCCTATCACAAAGTTTTCTGGGGCTGAGCATGTGTGATGCACCCAAGGTCACCCTGTGGTTTTCCATGGCTGTGTGGGGAAATGAATCTTGGTCTCCAGGGTGGTCGTCTAATGTTCAAAACACACTGACTGTCCAACTCTTAATTTTTAAAAGGATACCCTCATTCCTATGCATAAATAGCTCTATCTCTGGAAGTCATGGATTTTTTTCGTGTGTGTGAAAAATAAATTCTCAACTGAGAAGATTCTCATCCTTCCAATGTTTATGTAGGTATGTGTATGTTTGTGTGTGTATATATCCTTTCCATCCCTAATAAGGTTTTTCCCTTTTGTCATGCAAGGAGAGAGAGATCCCCACACTGCTCTTTCTTCCATCGGTTTCCATCTATGGTAGGGACTGGATGGTTAGAATAGGTGATTTCCAGCAGCTGGTGGTTGGCTGACGGCTCAGGAGTCTGGGTCTCCCCAGTTCACCCCATCTTTTTTCATGGCCTGGCCTTACCTGGATCTCTGTTTCCTTTGCCAACATTTGCAAAACTTTAAAGAGCTTTCCTTCACATTCTTTAAACATTTAACCTAAAGAGAGGGATATTCTACCCTTCATTAACCATCTGCAACTGCAATGCAGTATGGCCCATCAGAGGCCCGTTTCGCATGGCATTTGCCATGTGAAAGGGCCCCTGGAGCATCGCATGACTGCAAGGACCGGTCCACACTATGCACTCACAATCACGTGACACTCCAGGGGCTGGCAGGCACCGATCTTACACTATTTCATTTTCGGCTTTGAGCCGAAAATGGTGCATGATCGCGCATTGCTCTGGGGCCCTACACACACTTGCCATGCGTGCGTAGCTCTGGAGCTGCAATGCTCGCGCTTCCTGCCCCAGCACAGCCTGGGAAAATCACAGGCTGCACTGCGGAAGGAAGTGGTGGGGCTCTTGCACTACCTGCTCACAAGCAGGCAGCAGCTGCAGAGCTGAAGCAATGGGAACGTGAGAGTCTTTGCAAGAGGCTGCTTGCATGATCCCCACACCCGAGCTCCACAAAAAGGTGAGTTGTGGGAAGTGACATAGGTCCACATGGGGACTTATGCTAGGCTGAACCATGTACCCACCCTCTGACTTACTTAATGGTCTCTGCAGTCCTGTTCCCCACTGCACAGCCATTTCCTGCTTGATGGGTAGCAGGAAGGATCATAGAGGTATCTAGCTATGTCTCCGCAGACAGGCATGAAACAATTACAGTTGAGACTTCTGAAGGACCTTAGTTGGTCTCAAGCTCTGATGTCAACATTTCATATTTAGCTAAAGAGAGACTCCTCTGGGACCCCACTCACCCCTGCAAAACAGAGAATGGACATGAATGGATGGAGGGGGCTTCAGAGGCTGTTCAGTAAGTGAGGAGGGGGCACTTTGTTGGGCTGTGGAAGGAGGATAGGAATACCAACCCTACGTCACCCAGAAAAGGAGATATACTTAATAGAAGAGAAATTTGTGCATGCACATTTCCCTAATAGGAGGTCAGACAATGTTCACCTTACACAGCTTTTTTGTGAGAACTCTGACTGCCCGTGCAGACACTGTACTTACTTGTCCAGCTGTGTCCAGGATGTCCAGATAAGCAGGCTCATTGTCTATCCGTACTTGTGTTTTATAAGCATCTTCTAAGAAGGTAGGGGATGCGGGAAGCAAAAGAGGAAGAAAAGAAATATCACAGACAGATTTGTAGGCATTTCAGTCTGAAATGGAGGGAAGCCAATGTAACCCCAAATTCTGTGTCAACTAAACATGAATTTTGCAACCTGGATGATTTATGCAAACTGAGAACATTTGTACCCTGTGTCTCACTCAACTGCTGTTGCGTATTGTGGCATAGGATGAAAGAATTGTATTGTGCATTGTAGATTCAGTCTGAAAACTTTCTTAGGCCCTTTTCACACACCATCTCCAACCTGCAATGGCCACTGGATCACCACCAGATCTCAACGACAGTTCTGCATGACGTTGCCGCGATCCCATGGCAATCTCATGGCAACTTGTCACAGTCATGGATTAAATCATTGTCAGATTTCTCCTGGCAATAACACATGATTGCACACTACTTCCACCTCCCGCCTGCACTTCCCTGTCATGCCGAGTGGCAGAAAGAGCAATGGCTGAGCTTCTTCCCCCAGTGCAGCCTGGGAAACTGCCAGGCTGTGCTGCGGAAGGGTGGGATGGAGCCATCGTGCTTCCTTCCATCCAACAGGCAGCCAGTGCAGAGGGGAAGCGTGACAGAAGTGCTCTCCTTCTGGAAGAGGCTTTCCTTGGATCCCCGCAGTATGGCTTCAGAAAAAGGTAAGTTGTGGAAAGGGCCTTACTCACACTGGTTTCTAAGAATCCACTGTGCATTGTCCAGATATTTTCTTGCAACCAGCTTAAAAGGAAAAAAATGATGCACATAGGCTTGCTGTAGCAGGATCATAGCAGGCCCTGAAAGTTCATAGACACAGGGCCTCTCCACCCTACATTGTGACAGTGGTCTTATTCCACTTTCAACCTCCTGTGGAATTCTGGGGTTTGTAGTTTCCTGAGGCCAAAGAGCTCTCTGGCTGAGAATTCTAAAGGTCCCTTCTTAAACTATAAACCCCAGGATTCCAGAGGATCTTGAAAGTGGATTAACAGCACTATGACAGTTGAGTGGGGAAATGGCCACAATGTGAAACCTAGGGATAACCCCTGGTCACCTTAAGGTGGAAATTACCTGAAGGGACACAACAACAACAAGGTTGGCATTAGTAAGCAGCAGGGATTGAAAGAATATTTGAAAATGTTAAAAAAAAAAAAGACCAAAACTACGTTTTGGAGGTATTGAGAAGGCTTGATGAGAAGGATCCTGGAGAATCTTTGCAGTTCAGGACTTGGCTGTGTGTTCATGTCACCTGTTGACTTATGGTGTCCTCATGAATTTCAAAGGGATTTCTTCAGCAACAACTATTCAGAGCTGGATTTGCCAATTCCTTCCTCTGAAAGAAAGCCTACAGTACTTGATATTAAATGGTGGTCTCCCGTCCAAGTACTAATTAGAGCTGGTCCTGCTTAGCTTCCAATATCAGATAGGATCTGGTGCCTCTAGGATATTTAGGCTCTATTAGAATAATGTAGGCTAGATTAAACATTTCTTATCCTATCTCCCCAGGTAAGGGAGAAGGCATAATACGCCCCATTTCACTTTGATCTGATAACAGTCCACTTATCTAAGAGTTCTGTCTTAATTTCCAGTCAGAAGATCAGACAGGATTGTCTGCTTTAGGATGTTTAGTCCTCAGGGCATACTGTGTGCAAAATTTGCATATGCTTATTTTGCACAGGAAGCAGGATTTTCTACATGGGAAACAGGATTTTCCATGCATAAAAAATGATTTCTACACAGAAAAGTTATTGTCTGTGCAGAAAATGCTGTTTCTCACACAGAAAATGCCTACAAAAAGGAATTGCATTCCACATAAAATTTGTTGTGATTGCTTGGCACAGAAAACAGTTTTATGTGTGCAGAAATATTTTTCACAGAAATCTTTTCTCCACAAAAATCCTGAATCCCACACAGAAAATGCTGTTCTTGCAGAGAACAACAAGGTGCAAATTTTGTGCAGAATTAGTCCCAAACTGGAAATAGGCCTTGAAGTCTATGGTTTTCACAATCTCTGTTACAGCAGGAAGAAAATGGCTGAAATTACTCATTGTTCCCTTTGAGAAGAAAACCTGCAGCAAATTTCATCCCTAGATTTTTTTAAAAAAATATTTTGCACCTTCTACAGACCCTTTCATGTCTTCATCCAAAATGCAAAATTACCTGCCATGTCTATTCTTTTATCACACAGCATCTTCATGCAGCAACACAAAGTTTTGAGCAAAGTTCTCTGAGATTTCTGTTAGACGACTCAGGCTGTGTGTCACTGAAAACGTGAACCCAAAGGGTTAAGCTATACCTTACACAAACTAGAAGAGGCTTTGGAAAACCCTCTCCAACCATTTCCTGTCTCTGGGCCTTTTCACAAGCAGTTTCTTTTGCGAAAGGGCCCCTTGAGCAGTCCATATGACGCACTCCCATTCACGAGCCTAACACGAACCACGGACACACTTTTTCATTTTCGGCTTCAAGCCGAAAACGGTGCGCGGTTGTGCAAGGCTCCCGGGGCCCACACGCACTTACCTGCGTTGTGGTACGTCCTCTCAGGTGCGCCGCTAGCACTCCCTCCCCCAGCGCACCTACAGCTCCCAGGCTGCACTGTGGAAGGAAGGGGCGGGGCGGTCGCGCGACCAGGAAGCCAGCTGCGGGACGAAGGAGCAGCGAAGAGAGCGCCTCACACAAGAACCTGCTTGCACGAACGGCACCCCCCACCTCCGTGATAATGTAACGTGCGGAAAAGGCCTCTGTCTCTCTCTTTCCCCATGAGCAGAGTTAATCTGCTCTATGCTTGTACTGTACGTCTTCATTCCAATATACCTTTACTAAGCAACCCGAAGATTCCGTCTTCTGTTTGATCTGTCACTACACATGGAGAGCTGATCTATGAAAGCGGCTTCCGTACTGGCACCATAGGCTGGCATCTCTGAGAGGCTTTCGTTGCCATGGAATAGGAAGAGTGGAAAGGAGTCCAATACTAGATATGTGTGCCAAAAAGCCACACTTCAAATTAGCTTTGTTAGCAGATGATATGTCTGTTAACATGCAAAAGGTGCTCTGAATGTTGGGTTGGAATGTTGGGAGGCCAAGGTCTGAATCAACCGTGGAAAACTACTGAGTGCCCCTGGGCAAGTCACACTATCTCAGCCTCAGAGCAAGGCTATGATAACTGTCTTCTGAACAAAGATAACCCTGGCCCCCTTAAGTCTGAAACAACATGAGGACATTTCTGTATATGTCAGTTTCACTTTCTCACATCTTTTCTTTTTAAATCTCAAGTTCTTTCTGTGGAAGTTTTAAATAAAAGCAAATATGGAAAGTTCTTTTCAAAAAACTTAAATTAATTGCTCCAACATCCATAACTCCTAAGTGTCACATGCTCAGACATTGCCCCTGGTTTAGGAAATGTATGAGTTGGGCAAGGAGAATGCGTTGAAGGTGGAAAGCTGAGGTCACTCAATCCTGACCTGTAAGTGTGATTTGGCATGTTGATGGGTTAGCCCAACTATCAGAAACCTCTCTCCTTTTGAATCCAAACATTTTTATATGTTTATTTATTAAGTTCAACTGTCATTATGAATCACCACAATAAATATAAATCAGTATACAATGGATCCATATGTATATGTTGCCATATACTCCGTAAGAAATACCAACCAACCGTATGAATCCAGCATTACAGTATTATTCAATACTCAATTATACCCCCAAAAAAGATATAAATGAAATAGATCAATAATTAGATAATTTTGAGTTTGTCTATAACTAATATAACCTAGAAGAACAATCATTATTTTACCCTAACAATTATTATACCCCAACCAACCTTTTGAATCCAAACATTTAATCCAGTCTGCCATCTCTTTTCTGAAGCTAAAGACACCAAGTTGCTCTAGGCTGAAATCCTGTTGGTTATTCCCAACATGAGTAGAATCATTCAATCAGTTGTTGAATGTTGAGTCTACATAAATTCAACTGGTTCAATGGTTCTACTGCAGTAGGGATTAAAACTATTGTTGCTGCTGCCGCTGCTGCTGTGAGCCTTTAAAGCGTTTCCAACCTATGGTGACCCTAAAGTGAACTTATCATGGGGTTTTCTGGGGCTGAGAGTGTGTGAGGCACCAACGGTCACCCAGTAGCTTTCCATGACCGAACGAGAAATCATACCCTGGTCTCCAGGGTCGTAGGCCATTTCTGCACTCCACTGTTCTAGTGCTATTATTTCAAGATTCCTGTGGAATCCTGGGGCTTGCAGTTTAGGGAGGGACCTTTAGAATTCTCATCCAGAGAGCTTTTGGGCCTCAGTAAGCTACAAACCCCAGAATTCCACAGGAGGTGGAAAGTAGAATCATAGCACTGTGACAGTAGAGTGCAGAAATAGCCACAGTCTCATACTCAAAATCACTATACCCTGTGGATCTCGAAGGACTAAAATAGGCCATATGAAATCAGTATGCTTTTAGAATCCCACTTATGTAGCCATGAACAGAATGCATAGGTTACACAATTGTTGTCACCGTTTACTAGCCTTACTTTGGAAGATATTAGATATCGTTAGGTATCACAATTCGGTCTCATTTTGCCACCCTCAGCCAAGTGTTTGTGAGGCCCCTGAACAAGCACAGAGCTAGGCATGGCCACTAATTGCTGAACATTCCTTGCTCCACCCAGGCAGGCCAACTCAGCCAGATCTTGCTTTAGGAGACCTCCCTAGACAAACACCTCATTAAGGATGCACGCTAATACAAAGAGCCCCCTGCCCCAAGCAGGTAACTTGGCAAGCTACTTTTCATTAGCAAAGTGCGCTGCATCTGCATACTGGCCATTCCGTTGTCGATTTGGACTTAATCCAATCATACTAAATTCTGACCTTTCGGAAACATTGTCTCACGCCCAAACCTCATTGTTCTCAAAGTCCAGACTAGCCTATGGTCATATTTCCCCTATAAAAACCCCTGACTTCTAAACTTTCCTCAGATCGCTCCCGAGTTCCAGATTGCCTTGCTGCTGTTTGCCCGGCGAGCTCCCCTCAGCGAACCACGCTGAGTTCCTTCCCTCCATCTTCAAATTCTTCAGGACTACAAGAAAGGTGTCGTATCACCCATTTCCCCCGAAAAACCCTTATTTCTTATTTCTTAGTTAGCTGTGTGGTTGTGTTGTCTTAAGTGTTTGTCTGTTTTTAATAAAACATCATTTTTGCTATTTTAAAACTGTCTGACTGCTTGACTGGCCTGACCCCGTAGACGCTGGGTTACAAGATCCCCGCTAAGTTACCCTGCCTCTCACTAGCTTTTGTGAGTGCTCCAGCTAATTTCCCCATCTTTGCGTTATTGTATTTTGGGTATTTGGGCGCCCCTCCCAGGACCCCCAGCTAACAGGGTAACACAATGGCCAAAAGGGAACTTAGACCTGTGTATCACATCAACTGGATTTCAGCCCACCTTTAAGTTCCATTGGAAAAACTAACAACTCTTGTTGAACACGTGTGGTAATTGTCAAATACTGCATTGATAATAGTTACATTAGGGGCTACATGGATTATTCTTTGGTCCAGACTAAAAACAAGATTTAAGTCAGGGACTGCGGAACTTCATGGGTGACAGGGCAAATTCACACTCACACCCCAACAGGCTGCATTCCTGCACAGAAAACACAAACACTTCAATTTTCCCCTCTAATCCCTCTCAAAATGGCAACAGGAGGTGGCGCTACATCCTTTACTGTCATCATTTTGAGAGGGACTGCAGAGGATTGTGGAGGAAGTGTAGGGTTATGAGGTCCTTGATGCAATGGGATAGGCATATCTTTGCCTGGTTTCACATGTTTAGGGGACAACAATTGCTCCAAAGCCACATCATATATTAAAACATAATTGAAGGAATTTGAGAAACTGGTAAGGGGCTTCGGGGGCCACAAAAGTGGGGTACAGGGGCCACACTATGCCTATCTTTGATTTAGGCCTTAGTCTTGTCTATATACTTGTAAGACCACTAGCTATAGTTGTAAGGCCCTGCTTTGGGGGTCCCCAGTATCAGTATGGTTTGGATGGGCACCATATCTAATTGAGATCATATTTAATTGGCCACACACTTTAATTTGCACTGATATCCAAGCCTGAAGGTGACCAGGAGGTCAAAGCAACAGAGGGAAAACTCTGACTGTGAACGTGAGACAGGCAGGCTGGTCAGTCTAAGACCCCCTCCAGGTACGACTGGGCCATTTGTCAGGGAAATGAATGCTGTTCCTGTGGATAATAGGCTTAAATAGAAGCTGGAATTTCCCAGAGAACGCAATCATGAGAAGCCCACCAGGACACTGATTGAAGGATACTCATCCTCTGTGCACCTGGACTCCTTCCTCTTGCCTCGTAGCACCCACAATACACAGCTATTACAACACACATTGTGTCTTTGTCATCCAAACACCACGAACATTAGTGGGTTGATAGTCCATTGTCTGTGCTGCAACTCCCATTGATCCACACCTAGAGCTGCACATACCTTCCACTGCCACAGGCTATTTTTTTGGGATTCTTTCCTCTTTCCTCACAGCATCCACAGTAGGCAGCTATTACAACACCCATCATGTCTTTGTCAATCAAAGCACTAAGCCCATCAACAGGTGAAAGACCCGTTGTCCACAACAGGCTCCCTTTGTCTTCCATCTGGAAACTTCACTTCCACAGGCTATTTTCAGGGTACAAATACCCCTGATTTCAGGATGTCCAGGGCAGTCTCTTGAAGGTCTACCTGTCACTCTGTCCCTCTGGCTCCTGAGCAAGAACTGTCCTCAGGTCCTACCTAAGCTAAGCACTTCAGCTCTTTCACTACTCTCCTGGAGTGGTAATTGTAATCCCGAACCCTCAACCTCTCTATGCATATTTTTTCCTCCCTTTGTCCATCAGTTAGCTGTTGCATGAATGTTTGGCTGTATGTATCTTGTGTGCATGTATGAGTGAATTCCCCTCAATAAAACACTTTTTTAGTTTATTTTTGATTGTCTGGCTGGTTCTTTTCCTGTGTGAGCTCATAAACATTAATAGAAAGATCTCGTTAAGCTATCCCCCTCTCACAAGCCTCCTCTTTGAGCTAATTAATTCCCCAGTTTTGCACAGAGGTGTGGGATCACAGGGTGGCTCTTGTGGCACCTACAGTTGGGGGTAACATAGTCATGTGGACACACATGACTGGACACACAGTATTTTGTCATCCTGTTGTGCAATGCATTATCCCTGAATGTGAATGACCCAAGAAGCATTGCTGCCACTCCCATACCCTGCAACATGCTACATTTTACAGCACACAGCATTGCGTTTTCATCCCCTCCAACATTTCACAAATGACAGCTGGTGTACATGTGGCCAAGCAACATCAGAGGGTGGTCAAGATGGCAGACTGTCTTAACGCGGAAGAACACGTAAGCTAGGAAAGATTTTAGGAGTTTGTCTTTGCTCCCTTTACCCACCCACGCCCATTCTGACCTACATTGGCAGTGGCTCTTAGGCAGAAGTTCTTTCTCCCCCAGTAATGTATCTGGGATATTGTATGCTGGAAATGCTTGGAAGTTCCCCTGGAAACTTCTGTATGCAAAGCACGTGCTTCCATCATCTGGCTACAGCCCCTCCTTGAGCACTGACTGTATTTCACACCCTGTTTTTCTGATAGCAGCACCCATGGTTGGCAACGTCATATATCAGGCATCTCAGGTAATGGCTCTCAGGTTCAGAGAGCCTACCAGAACAGATCACAGGTCCTGACCAGCCATGTGCTTCTTCTGATAAATTAAATAGCCTTTCTCAAGCATATTGTTGGAAGCCTTTGGCCCTTCTCCTTACCTCACAGATCACCCTGCAAGCGAAGTGTGCTATCCATCTCCATAAACACACTGCCTGTCTTGCATTGTTTTTTTTAATTAAACAATGCAGATAATTTCCAGCCGTTGTTGCAGTATAAATATTGTCCAATGCTTCAGCTCCACTTAACCTTAACAAGAAAATATGAATAACGAGACAGGGCATGAAATATACAGTGGAACAAAATAATCTATACAAATATTAGCTGGTGCTGATTTTCCACTTGGCTTCAAGCAAGGAAGACAGCCTTGCCACTGTAAGGGAGGGCTGACCATATTTTTTTAAAAACAACTGAAAACACAGATATACACAGAGAGCTTGCTCCCTCACAAAACGAACAGACCAAACTGTGTGTGATCTTCAGTGTGTATTTCTACCATTCCATGCAGAGTTGCCGTTGTCTTTCATAAACTGGGCATACGGAGAGGGAATGCAGATCAGCACCCTACCATGGCTGGGCGGGAGGGAACTTTAACCCTTTACCCCCTCTGTGTAGCCTTTATTTGGAGAGAAATCCCCCACATGTGACTACAATCTGCATTGAAATGAATGGGATCTCTGTTGAAGAGGGAAGGTTATGGAGTGCAGGAAAAAAAAGGAGGGATTCTATATTGGGACCATACAAAAATTAAAGTCCCTCATCACATAGAACCACAGAAGCATAGAGTTAGAAGATCCTCATGGACCAACCCCCTGCTCAATGTAGGATCTCCACCTAAAACATTCCCGGAAGATAGCTGTCCAGCATCTTTTCTTTTCTTTGTTTCTATTTTTTTTAAGACATCCAGTGGAGACACCACCACCTCTCTAGGCAATTGGTTCCTTTGCCCAGTCACTCTGGCCATCAAGAAATTCCTTCTAACATTCCATCAAAAACTATCCTCTTGCCACTTAAAACCATTAGGCCTGGTCTGAACCACTGGAGCAGCAGAGAACAACATGCCCCTGGTACCCCAAAATGTAGGTGCCACAAGGGCCACTTGTGATGCCAAATCCCTCCTTGCAAAAGTGGGAAATTAATTAGCTCAAAATCAGGAGGCTGCGAGAGGGGGGCAACTTAGAGAGATCTTTCATACCAATGTTTATGGGCACACGCAGGAAAAGAACCAGCCAAAGATTGAAGCTAAAAATGTGTTTTTATTGGGGGGAATTCACTCATGCATGCACACAAGATACACACAATCACACATTTACACAAGAGCTAACCAAAAGAAAGGGAGGAAAGCAGATAGAGAATGTGAAGGGTGCAGGCGATATTTAGCAGATCCAATGAGAAGCAGAGAAGTGGGACGAAGTGACTCAGGTACTGGACCCATGGCCAGTTCTCAGTTCAGGAATCAATTGGACAGAATGACATTCAGAAAGGCAAGAGACTGCACTGGGCATCCTGAAATCAGGGCTATTTGTACCCTGAAAATAGCCTGTGGAAGTGAAGTTTCCAGATGGAAGACAAAGGGAACCTGTTGTGGACAACGGGTCTTTCACCTGTTGATGGGCTTAGTGCTTTGATTGACAAAGACATGATGGGTGTTGTAATAGCTGTCTACTGTGGGTGCTGTGAGGAAAGAGGAAAGAATCCAGGTGTGCAAGGGACTGGATATCTGTCAACCAGTGTCCTGGTGAGTTCCTCACAGTTCGATTCCCTGGAAAATTCCAGCTTCTGTTTAAGCCTATTATCCCCAGGAATGGTGTGTATTTGCCTGGCAAATGACTCAGTCTTACCTGGAGGAAGTTTGGAGTTGACCTGTCCTTCTCACATTTACAATCAAATTATTTCCCGCACTGGGTTTGACCTCTCTGTCACCTCTCAGGCTTGAATTTGATATCAGAGCCAGTTAAAGTGTGTTGCCAATTACATGTGATGCCAGTTAGGTATGGTGCCCATCAAAACCATACTGATATTGGGGACCTCCAAAGCAGGGCCTTACACCCCCTCCTCTCTGTGACACCCCTTGAAGTGTTTAAAGGGTGCAATCATGTCACACCATAGGGATATTCTGCACTACACTGTTAGAGTGCTATTATTCCACTTAATCATCCTATGGAATCCTGGGGTTTGCAGTTTCGGAAGAGGCATCTAGAATTCATAGAATCATAGAATCATAGAAATGTAGAGTTGGAAGAGACCACACGGGTCATCCAGTCCAACCCCCTGCCATGCAGGAACACCCATCAAAGCACTCCCGACGGATGGCCATCCAGCCTCTACTTAAAAACCTCCAAGGAAGGAGACTCCACTACACTCCGAGACAGCATATTCCACTGCCGGACAGCCTTGACCGTCAGGAAGTTCTTCCTGAGGTTCAATTGGAATCTCCTCTCCTGCAGCTTGAATCCATTGCTCCTTGTCCTGGTCTCTGGAGCAGCAGAAAACAAGCCCTCTCCCTCCTCTACATGGCATCTCATCAAATATTTAAACATGGCTATCATGTCCCCTCTTAACCTTCTCTTCTGCAGACTAAACATCCCCAGCTCTCTAAGTCTATCCTCATAGGGAATGGCTTCCAGGCCCCTCACCATTTTGGTCGTCCTCCTCTGGACTTGCTCCAGCTTGACCATGTCCTTCTTGAATTGGGGTGCCCAGAACTGGACACAGTATTCAAGTTGAGGTCTAACCAAAGCAGAGTAGAGCGGTACCAGCACCTCCCTCGATCTAGACACCATACTCCTGTTGATGCAGCCGAGAATTGCATTGGCTTTCTTGGCTGCCGCATCACACTGCTGACTCATGTTCAGCTTGTGGTCTGTGAAGACTCCTAGGTCCCTTTCACCTGTACTGCTATCCAGCCACGTGTCCCCCAACCTATACTTCTGTATTCCATTTTTTCTACCTAAGTGTAGGACCTTACACTTCTCTCTGTTGAATTTCATTTTGTTAGCCTTGGCCCAGCTCTCCAATCTGTCCAGGTCATTTTGAATTTTGATCCTGTCCTCTGGCATATTAGCAAGCCCTCCCAGTTTGGTGTCATCTGCAAATGTGATGAGCATGCCCTCTATTCCTTCATCCAAATTGTTGATGAAGATATTGAACAGCACTGGGCCCAGGACAGAACCTGTGGCACCCTGTTGGTCACTTCTTTCCAGGATGAAATGCAGCCATTGGTGAGCACCCTTTGGTCAATCAACCAATTACCAATCCACCTGACAGTAGCCTGTCCAGCCCACATTTTACTAGGTTCTTTGCAAGCTCTCAGCCAGAAACCTCTTTGGCCTCCTCAGGAAACTACGAACACCAGAATTCCACAGGATGTTGAAAGTGGAATAATAGCACCATGAAAGTGTAGTGCAGAAAGGCCTTTAGGTTTTCTTCACCAGTCAGAATATGCCCAGCTCCTTCAACCTTTCCTCATATGTTTTGCTGAATATGCCCCTTATCATCCTTGTTGCTGGTAGTTTGGAGAATGGAGGTTGGAGAGAAGCTTACAAGAAGAACTAAACAGAGAAAGTTGTGCACAGTTAGGCTTTGAGGTACTAAGCAGTGCTTTATTTTAATTGAATCAAATGTAATGTTTTGCTTGCTACAGTAATTGTAAATGCTTCTCCTGACAAGGCTCTCTCCTTTGAGAAATCTGATGGTCTACTTCAGTTGGTCTGGTGGGCTAATGTTTGGCCCATAAAACCCACCAGGTGCTGCAAAGATTGCCAAAAGCTGAAACAAAATAATTAAACAGTCAAAAGTTCCAGAAACCACGTCTCATTTGGAAAAGCAAGGTTTGTTAAAATAAAATAAAATAAAATAAAATAAAATAAAATAAAATAAAATAAAATAAAATAAAATAAAAAAGTGCCTTTCTGCCTTACATTGTTATAGTGCTCTTATTGCACTTTCAATCTCCTGTGTGATTCTGGGGTCTGTAGTTTAGAGAGGCCCAAGAACAAAATGGCTAAGAATTCTCAATGTCTCTTCCTGAACTGCAAACTCCAGGGCCATTTCTGCACTATACCTTTATAGTGCTATTATTCCACTTTCAACCTCCTGTGGAATTCTGGGGTTTGTAGTTTCCTGAGGCCAAAGAGCTCTCTGGCTGAGAATTATAAATTCCTCTCCCTAAACTGCAAACCCCAGGATTCCATAGGATATTGAAAGTAGAATAATAGCACTATAACAGTGTAGTGTGGAAATGGCCCAGGATTCCATAGGATGTTGACAGTGGAATAAGAGCACTATAATAGCATAGTGCAGAAGGGGCCAGAGAGAGAGAGACAGAGAGAGAGAATGTGGTACAATTAGTGCATGGTGCCAATCTCAAAGAGAACAGGAAAGTCTTGGAATAGGCTATTGGCCACAAATTTCCACTTCTTGGTAGGGTTCTTAAATTTCTGGGCTTTGCCCTGAATCTCAAAGACTTTTCCTTCTTTGCTTATTCGTAGGATAAAGGAAGACATCTCTGAGTAAAAGCAATGCCCTGAAGAGGATATAAAATTCTCCCCTCTGTGCTACTGGCCCACATTGCAGCAGTCGTTTGCTTTTGAGTATTAATTATTATTATTATTATTAATTATTAATTGAGTATTAATTCTCCAGAAATTTCTTCCCTTCCTGCTTTGTCCAAGTTGTTATACTTTGTGGGTTTTCTTTCTCTTATTTCAGTGAAATGCTCTCAGCCACTGTGGTTGATGATTAATTAATATGATTACTGACATAGCCCCTTCCCAAAGTCACAAGGTGTGTTTCCAAGGCCGAGTCGGGAGTCAAACCCTGGTTTCCAAGGTTGCAGTCCGATGCTCAAACCACTGCGCTATGCTGGGTTTCAGTGCAAGGCTTATCTGACCATACATATATTGTTAGCTCTGAATTTATTTAAAAAAAAATCCTACAAATTGTAGAATTGTGTATGTGTGTATGTGTGTGGAGAGAGAGAGAAGGAGAAAGATGTAGGAACCTATCACTATTTTTTTTCCACATTCATTCTGCCTCTGCTAGCAAATTTTCTCTTAAAGAAGTAATGCCCAGGAACACTTTCATTTTGTGAAACAAGGCAACTCTCTCTATATATATCGGCAGAGGACACTGAGTGCTTAGTTCTGCAAAGTCCAGTTGGGAATACCTATGCTTTCGATGCTGCATTTGAGTTGCTATTTCTTTTTTTTATTTTATTTCTCCCTTTTTTTAATGGCAGCTGATCTTCTCCATGCTGTAAACAACTCTGTCTACTAAATTTGGCAAGCAAGAATGGGTGAGATTTCCTGTCAGGTCAGGACTGATAGGAACTTAACCAAAGCCATAAGTGTCTTTATAAAAGGGACAGAAAGAACCTGTGACTTTTTTTTAAAAAAAATGAAATGTCATGGGGGGAGCAAAACTGCCAGATCTTCCCATCCTCAATAACAGTGGCTCAAACTGTCTTTGATGTGGCACAGCAGTCTGTTGTTCAAAGAGAGAGGGAGGGAAAGAGGGAAGGAAGAGGTGGGTAGGAAACAAACCAGAGCCATGCTGTGCAGAGGTGTGACTCTGGATGGCAGCAAAGTAAGAGAGCGCCGGCCCTTAATAAAAATTCTGCACCCCAAATTTCTTGCATTGCATGAAGTTACACACTGAAATTCATTCACCACTGAACTCTTCTATTTGCTGTGCTCACATTTTCTTCAGAACATCATCTCCTTCTTTCCTTTGAATGACTAAACTCTTTCTAAATGCTCATTTGAAGTTACCACCCTGCTAGAAATTTGAGGACTGAGGGAAGATGTAATGGGGAGAAGAATTCTTACTTGGGGGTTGTGATAATGGGCTCTCCCATTATCTGGCAACACAGCTGAGGAGTATGATCTTCCCTCCAGGTAAACAAAGAGTTAATGAGTATTGGTTTAACTTACATTTACTGGGATCAATATCATGAAGAGCAACAGAAATCACAAGAGACAATGATGATGACCTGTTTGGGGAGAAGTGTGAAAGCATTAAAATGCTTCCAAGTAAGAGATTATAAAGGAAGTCCTCACCTTTTGACACCCTGGTGTCTGATGACTCTCTCTTTTGATGCTTCCAAATTAAGGACGAGTTCCATTAATTTGACATGTGGTCCACCCTTTCATCAGTTTTTCTATGGAGTTTTACCTATGAAGGGGTGCTTGGGATCACTTGCACGTATGTGCTGCTTGCAAGGTGAGCTCAGAGGGCGAAAGGGTCCCAAGCCAGTTGAGATACTTTACAAATATCATGCATGCTTGGTTGGTCCCAAGTGAGCCTCTGTAAGTAGATGGGTTTTCAACATTTCTGCTTTCTGACAGTGGTCCATTCCCTAACCTGTCAGAGAAGTGGGTGAAACCTGTTAATCCTCAGGATACCACAAAGCACAGAGAGCGAGAAAGGGGGGCAAAGAAACTGAGACTTTGGGACTGATCCTGCCTCACCAAAGGAAGCTTGGTTGTAGGCTAAACAAAGGATTCCAGACTCCAAGCTTCTGTGACTCTCCAAGATCCAGAACACCATCAGATTGTGTGAGTAAAATAGGAATGTTCTGTTAGTTGCATTAGGGCTTTTATTTCTTTTAATCTCAGCTGAATCTGACCTAGGCCATTTCCACACGAGTCTGTTATAGTGCGATGATTCCACTTTCAACCTCCTATGGAATCCTGGGGTTTGCAGTTTCGGGAGGGGCCGTCCGGCCCCTCCTGAAACTGCAAACCCCAGGATTCCATAGGAGGTTGAAAGTGGAATCATCGCACTATAACAGACTCGTGTGGAAATGGCCTCAGTAACTTCTCTGAGCTAACACCAGGAGGAAGGTGCCTCCATGTATGAGATACCCTTTTGCTAATGTCAGACTGCTTGCTTAGAATAAAAGTTTTCTTTTAAAGATCTCCTCTGTTCTACTCTCCCTTCATGTACCTTTTGCTCGGGCCCTTTCCACAGCTTACTTTCTTCTGCCAGCGTCTGGTGGCAATCCTGGTGGCTGCTCTGCCTGGAAAGAGTGCAATGACAGTGCTCCCCTCCACACAGGACTATTTCCCTGTGGAAGGGAGCACAATGGACATAATGCTTCCTTCCACAATGCAGCCAGGTACATTCATAGGCTGTGCTGGGGCAGGAAGCAGCACCATCTTGCTTCCTGCCCTTCCGTAGGACAGGTAATTTCAGGATGGTGGCAGAATTGTGTATCGTGGACAGGGAAAACCCATCAATGACTTAGTCCATGACTGTGCTGCCTGGGGACGAGAGAGTTGTGGGAGCTCAACAATGTCATGCAGAAGCATTGCTATGGTCCCATCTTTCTCCCGTCCCCATGGCAGGATGGGAGGGTGATGCAGAAAGGGCCTTGGTGTGAACTCCTGCATGCCTGTAGGATTCTCATCTTTCATGGAGGGAGAGTTAAATTTTCTGCAAGGCAGAGGTGGAAAAATGCAAGTTAAACCCAATAACTACCACTGATTTACTGAGTAATGGCCTGTGGGAACGGGGTAAATCAATGGGTGGTGGCTTCTGTATAATCTTCAGGGGTACCAGAGCAGGAGGCAGGCTTGTCACAGGGGGTAATGCCTTCACACACACCCCATAGCTACATCTCTGCAAGCACAATTCAGCTCTCCTCCCAACCACTTCTAATTTGTCATTTGGAATTCTTACAGCCTATCGTGTACAGTTTAGCTGATATAGCTTATTGCAACTATGATTTGTCCCTCCTTTTTGAGGCAGTCAGAATCCAATTGAAGGCAGGGTATTAGCTGTTTTTTAAAAGAATCCTTTGACCTCCATGAACCTTCCAGTGTCAGCAATCAAGCAGGATCAAGTGGTGCCTATTACACAATATTGTTTTCGTTATTGATTTTCATTCTACGTGCATTAGCATTCCATGGTGCAAAGCTCTTGAAGATGTTGATGGAGCAAAACAGACTATCTCCATTTGCTCCGTGTCTCTGCTGTTTAACCTGTACTGCATTTAGCTAGTTAATTAGAATTCTGGGTGTATAGCTTTGATTAGGCCCATTTCAGAATCTCTTAGGAACCAATTCAGGTTGCATTTTTACTGCAATATAGTCATGTCACATTGCATGATATTTCTGTGAGATACCAGAGGGAGGGGGAAGGGCGACATGCTGTAGAAGGTTCATCATTGCATCCCTGATCCTCCATTTAAAGAGACCAGCTGATGTTAAAGGCCATTTTCTGGGACCTAGGACATCTGTTGTTCACCATAGTTTGATTAGAATAGATTGGTAGATAGCTCTGGGCCCAGGCCACTTGCTCAATGCTCCCTACATCACAAGGTCAGAGAACTGAACTTTTTCAAATTCCCCAAATTCCAAGGAGCACTAGCTTTGTGGGTGGAACCCAAAGTCCCCCACCTTTTAGGATAACAGTGTTACCTTGGGATTTAGGAGTTACTGTGTAGTATGTGTGTTTGTTTTTTCCATAACCATACACACATAGCCTGCTGAGCTGTGGGTAACGGACCGGTTGGTTGAAGAATAATTTGGGAGGCATCCTGGTTTCAGATTGTCCTTAAACTTTGCTGTGTTTCTCAATTTAAATATTTAAAAGAATTGAGCAGAGATGGGAAACTTTCCTGGATCCAGGGGCAGCGTTTCCCACGCAAATCACCACTCTTGCTGGATTTCAATGGTAAGCCATAAAAGCCATTAGCGCAAATGTCTGTTTTAAAATGTGTGTGTGTGAGTATTACTGCTCAAATTAAACAGTAAAGTGAGAAAGCATTTTTAAAAGAACTTTCAGCACCTTGACACTCAATTTGAGCAGCCCAGTGTGGAGAAATCTGGGATCCAAAAAAGAGACACAAGTCATCCACCCCGGAAAAACAGTGTTCTTCAATGTGTCCCATTTCGCTACGAGGGTTGGAAACATGGGTTGGAATAGTCCCTTCCTGCATATATCATAGCCTGTTTTACAACAAGGGACCATTCAGTCACATTTTCTATCACTAGTATTTTAATATTGTACAGACCCAGAATGGGATTGTGCCATGTAATCTTCTGTAGACTAGTTCATCCCTTACAGGATAAACCTTAAATCCAGCAAATGTTCAGAACTGTGTAAACAGAAGAGAACTCATCTCTGATTATTTCCAACAACTCCTTACTATTTATTACAATATATGTTGACCATTAAACAAATTGATCCTCATTACTGTTATGGCAACTATATAAATGCAAATCAAGCTTTGCATGAAAATGTCTTTCTTTCTGCTATCTATATAGTTTCATATTTACTTTTACTGCTCAACTGCTCAGAAGTTAATTCCCTCTGAAAAGCAAATTGTACCATTGGATATTATATTAAAATTAATTAAGTCCTTGAAATTCAATAGGTACCACACACAGCTGAAGTGCTTAAGTTACCGATAAGGAAACAATGCACACGCAAATAAAGAAAACAAATTACCAAGTAGTATCCAGAGTAATAAAAAAATTACTGACACTGCTGTAATTCCAACTCTTTCTTTCATATTGTAAAACCTTGACATGTACTACTTTCAAATTTGCCTTGGGCATGTTCCATTTCCATAGGCCATTCAAAACATTCCCTGTGGAGTGTGTCTCCACATACAGCTACCTTGTGAATGCAAGATGTTTGATATGGATCCTATCCTCCTAATTTGACCCTATCTTCATAGCTGGAATTCACAAGTCTTTGACAAGGCTCAGAGTAAAGAGGGCAGTATAGCAGGTAATGAATTATATCCTCTATCTGGTTGCAACCAAAATCACATTTCCTCTCTGCAATGGGAACATGTCGGTATCTCCCCTCGAGATACGTGGAGGGCATCTGCTGAAATCTGAACTCTGTAAATGCCCTGCGGAGCTGCACAAATATCAGGATTGTGGCATTGTGTGGTTGACCTGAATATAAGGATACCAAATTGAAAATCGTACCCTGATTATCTCCGCTCTATCTCTGCTCTAAAATCCAGCTTTTAAGGTCCCTGTTACTAAGTTTTAAATAATTCTCTAGATTAAGAGGGTAACTCATTAATTTGTTGTGGCACAGTCTTGACCAACCTCCAGCCCTTAATTCCTCCAACCAACAGAGTCTGCTGAGAGAGCTGTCCTCAAGCTCATTTAACCTGCGCCAGAACCTTAAGAAGGCCAAATCTATCCTGGTTGCTAACGATGGAATACCAAGTTCTACCCTCAAATGAGCTGCTGGATCCCCAGGTGAGAGACCCAAATTCTGCCTCATAAATTGATTTTGCAGTATCTCCAGCACAGATTTAGCATTTTCTCCCCAAATTTCAGCTCCGTACAGCAGTTGAGGAATGATTTTAGCTATAAAAACAGGTTTTATTAATTGGCCTCCTCTTGAATAATTTTTTTTTCAGTGACCCAACAGATCTAGCACCGAGAAGTTTAGTGGTTTCCAGGTGTTGCTTCCATGTAAGTTTTGCATCAAGGTAGAGCTCTAGGTACTTAAAAGAATGAACTCATTCTAGCGGATGGTCATCCAGAGATCACATACCCTTGGGGGGGTTTCTTTCCAAAAACCATGATTTTGGTTTTAGAGTAATTGATAAGCATTTTTGCTTCTTGGCACCACTTCCCAAATTTGACTAACGTTCTTTTAAGGCCAGTTTTATTTTGTGATAATAAAACCAGATTATCAGCATATAACAGAAACGGGATCTTATGGTTGCCAATGGCTGGGGGAAAAATGAAGAGTCAGTCATTTCTGGGATCAAATTGTGAATATAAACATTTTTAAAAGAGGAGCTAAAATACACCACTGTCTTACGCCCTGAGATATGTCGACTGGTTGAGTAAGTGAGCCATTTAAACCTGTTCTCACCCGTAGATAGTTGTCTTGATGCAATAATTGGAGAAACCATAGCAATCTTTTGTCAATGCTTGTTTTATTCAGTTTATGCTGTAGGCACTGCCTGTCCATCAGATCAAACGCTGAAGAAAAACTTATAAAAGCCACATAGATGAATCTATTTGGACTCCTAGAATATTGACATGTAAGATGGTGCAGAATAAAAGCCTGATCTAGAGTGCTCCTACCTCTCCTGAAACCTGCTTGCTCTTCATAAATAATAGAGTGCTTCTTGTCCCATTCCAAGAGCTTGCTTGCAAGATACCGAGTATATAGCTTGGAGGCCACTGTCAACGCCAAGGCCTGGCGAGAAGCCAAGAGCTTGTGACCTGGAGTTCCAGGGTCCTGACAGCCACATCCAAAGGACTGATAGGTCTATAGTTAGGGGGGATTGTCATGTCCCCTTTCTTGAAAATGGGCACAACAATACATGATTTCCACCCTGAGGAAAAGTTACCCATGGAGTTTATATATGTGAATAGATTCACAAGGATAGGGGAACACCAATCTATGTCAGTAATGAACACCTCAGGCGGAATCATATCTTCTCCAGGGGCCTTTCCACTTCGCAGATTGGAAGTCAGTTTTTTAATTTCAGCAGGGGTGACAGGAGGCAACTCAGAATATTTACTGGGAGTATGAATCTCCATGTGCTGTATAACTGAGTTCCCTCCAAAGATGTTCTTTAAGTGATTAACCCAAGCCTTTGGTAGAATTGAGGTAGTGGGTCCACTGGTTTTGCTGTTAAGACCTCTCTGCAATAAGCCCCAGAATTTGATTTCATTACCTTCTTTAGGGGCTAGGCCCAATGATCTCCAATTACTGGCTGTGTGAACACTCTTTTTTTTCTTTAAGCATAATCTTATATTCTCTCCATTTTTGTTTTAGGGTAGACATGGCTTCAGTAGCACCATTCTGTTTCACTTTCTGTATCAATTTAGACAGTTTCCTTTTCATACCCTTGCAATCCTTTTCATACCAATTCTGGCAGCCCACTGTGGTAATTCCTTTAGATGGAGCAACTACATATGACCAAAGGGCAGCAATTATGTCCTGGTGAATTTCCCTGATATTATAAGGCTTCTCAAGGGCTTGCAAACATAGATCTTGGAGTTTCTTTGAACCCAGCATCTGCCTAATATTTGCATTGACTGTATGTGACCATTTAAGGTGTTTTTCACCTTCCAGATGACCAATTATTTTAAAGTCTGTCCGCACTCTGGGGTGAACCTCCTGTAACTTTAAGGTCAGTCTAAGGCCCTTTTCACATGGCATTGGTCATGCGAAAGGGCTTCCGGAGCATCGTGTGATTGTGAGGAGTGTTTCACATGATGTCCTCCCAATTGCATGATGCTGCCAGGCCAGCGGGTGCCAAATGCGCAATATTTCATTTTTGGCTTTTGGCTGGAAATGATGCACAATCGTGCATCACTCCAGAGCACCACACACACCTACCATCCATGCTGAGCCTCTGGAGCTGTGGCCCTTGTGCTTCCTTCTCCAGCACAGCTTGGGAAAATACCTGGCTGCGCCTCATATTGCCTGCTAGCCAGCAGGCAGCTGCTGCGGAACAACAGCAGAGGGGACACGAGTGCCTCAAGGAAGAGGCTGCTCGTGTGATCCCCACGTGACCGCACCAGATGCAGGTAAGCTGCGGAAAGGGCCTAAGAGGAAGATGATCACTTTCATCTCTGTTCTCAATTCTGAGAGACTGATATAGGGAATAAGAGAGTCAGCCCCTATGATATAATCCACCACACTTGAGCCTTTATCAGATATATATGTAAAAAACCCTTTGGAACTGTCTAGATTAGTGCCACTGAGGCAGGTGAGATGAAATTTGCAAATTAATGAAATGAGGACCTGTCCATTTTTATTAATTATCTTATCTTGTGAGTGTCTGGGTACTGTCATAATATCCCCAAGTCAAATCCTAGTACTTTCCTCAGCATAGAGTAATCATGCCCCATTCTGGCACTGAAATCTCCTCAAACTAAGGCCAGGTGGTTCAGGTAGGCAGTAAACATCTTATCTAGTGCACCTTCCAACTTTATCCACATATCTTGTGCACCTTTAGTTGATCTTGGAGGGAGATACACATTTATGCATAGCAGGGGGGTCAGGTTTACACCCTTTTACAATCATAGCCTGGCAAAAATGTATCTCTAAATCCAAAGCTACAATTTCACCCATTCCTATAGAAGAGGAGATCAAGATGGCCAGGCCTCCAGCTGGAATTCTGTTGGTGGATTATGTTGGCATAACAGTTTCTTATGGCAGTGTTGTGCATTTTCACTCTGGCTCTGGAGTGCAGCAAAGAACAGAAGATACATTTGTCATACCTGCTATTTGGATAAGAAGGCTGCACTCTCCAAGAAGACTATTTCTCCAACGTCAGCTGTTGAGGAGGTCTTCAGAACTAAATAAACCCTGGTAAAGCTAGCCAGCATGATGCAGTGTCTTGAGCATTGGACTATAATCTTGGAGATCAGGTTTGTTTCCCCCACCATGGAAACTATTGGGTGAAATTTGGGTGTGTCACACACTTTCAGCCCCAGACAACCTTGTGGTAGGTTCACTTTAGGTTTGCCATAAGTTGCAAAGAACTTGAAGGCACACAACAAGAACATGAACCACCAAAACAACAGTAATGCTGTCTTGCAAAATTGTCCATCCTGAGGTGCTGACAATTTTTCAAGCCCACCTTCCTGAGTAGTTCTATCTCCAAGGACACACATTACCTCAGAAGGCCAGTGATGGAGAAACAGGCTGGAATCCTGTTGTGAATGGAGTATAGGGGGAGAGGTATAGGGGGAGTGGTAGAAAAGCCATGCAGCAACAGGTTGCTGGGTAACCAGAAGGGCCACTCCAGAGGAAGACCTGGCCCCTTTTACTGGGAAGGAAGGAGAGGCCTGAGTGAGAATGTATTTATAGCAGACACACTGGTTTTGAGAGAGAGTGTTTTCCAGAAGAGTCAGATTTTCAGGGATCAAGGGAAAGGGTGAATCCTTCAGCCAGAGGAGTTCTCATTCAATCAGGATGGGGGGCTGAATGAGAAGAATGCTTTCTCAGGGAAAGCCTAGAGAAGAAAAAGCTTAAAGAAAGGGCAGAAGAGAAATCAAACCACTGTTAAATCTGGCCAGAGAGCATGGCTTAGATTTGGGAACATAGCCTTTGGCAAAGAGGGAAACCCGAGGGCTGTGTGTGTGAGAGAGAGAGAAGAGAGAGAGAGTCCTGTGCCTTTATGTTGTTGTAAAGAGTTAAGAAACTGTTCAAATGGACTCTGAAGATCTGCCTGAACTTTGATAAATGTACAAAACCAATATGTTGATCTGTTTGCTTTTTAATAAATATTATACTATATTTTTTCATAAAGTTGGACTCAATTGAATGATTCTCAGTGGTTATAACATCCAGAACCATGCTACCATCAAAGGAGTTTTAATTTACAACTGAAAAGATTTACCCTGTTTGTAACAAAAGTGGCGTTTCTAAGGAAGGCCGGAACTGTGCACAAAGAGGTAAGGCGTTTTGGCAGACTGGCAGTTGGGGAAGCTGCCATTCCAGTCTGAGAAAAGAAAAAGCATCATTGTTAATGGATGCAAATTGTGCACAGATGTGCATGCACGTTATAGATGGATGTCAAAAATGACATGCCTACTTTGGTCTTGAGAAACTGGTATAGGCTGAAACATTTTACTTTAGATTTTACTTTAGAGTTTCAGCTTTAAGAAACTGGAGCATGAATACTTAGATGCAGGATTAGAGATCTCACTGCCTTTCTAAAAATCTCCTTGCTTCCCAAAGCTGAGAACTCTAAATGCCCCTCCCTAAACTGCACACCCAGGATTCCATAGGAGGTTGAAAGTGGAATAATAGCACTATAACATTGTTGTGCAGAAAAGCCCTATGACTACTGTTATACTTGGAGGAGCCCTTTAGCAATGGCAGACTCCAGAATGTACACCTGGAGGAATCCTCAAACTTTTTTTTTTTTTTAGGTTGTTACCAACCCTTACACATCCCATCCTGCTGGATAGCAAAATTGGCAAGAAATATCATTCTCATACAAAAACTGGACCCTTATGGCTGGGAAACATGCAGTAAGTAGGACAATAGTTGTAAATCAGGACTAGGCCAGCATGGCCAGGTTATAAAGTCAAGAATATTGGGCAGTCAAGTCCCATGTTAATGAGCTTTCAATCATTCTATCAATGACCCAACATCCAAATATAATAGTCAACAAAACTGTCCAGGTACAGCAGGCAAGCACCCCAGCTGTGCACATTTCCTACAAGGACCTTCCCCAACCAAGAGGCCGCCAGGACTCACATTAATGTTTTGTCACCCAAAGTAAGACAAACAGTCCATTCCAGACCCCATTTTTTTACTCTGCCAGAAAGCAATTAACACACACATCCCTTTCAGGGGGGAAAATAGAGTATTAAAAAAACAGCTTCAGTCTAGGTAATTTGCTAGCATGCCAAATACCAGTTCCTCCATGCTACTTTGATACTTTTGTCTGAGCCACTCCTCTTTGATCATCTGGTTCAAGACTGATAAATTTCACTGTCTACACCCAAAATCTCTCTCTCTTTAGCTTTTCTCGCTTCTGCTTTCATGCGCCTTGTATGTTTTTTGTGAGACTGCTTGATTTCTTGTGTTTGTCTATCAATTCCAATAAAATGGTCTTTTAACTTTAAACTGGAGTCCTCTCTACAGTTAGCACTGGTATACACAGGAGAAAAGATCCTGTGGTTACCCTTTTCTCACAGACCTCCTTTGAGTTGTAATTCCCTCAATTTCTAAGGAGAGTCTGACATTGCTGGTAGACCTAAAGGTCCCCCACCTTTTGGGGTAACAAGATGGTTCCTTGTTCCCTATCCTTCCATCTGTTCAAAGTGCACCCCTGAGAATGTTCACCACAGCTTTATTTTACACAGAGAAGGTGGTCTCAAACTTCTCCACATTGGCTCTACAAGCCCCTTTTGTGATAAAAGCTTGACATCTCCCTTAGACTGCAGCAGAAAGCCTTCCAAAGTTGGTGCTTTAGGCCCTTTCTTTTCCTTTCCTTTTTTACCTCTATATCTGTGAAGAAGAAAGGAAAAATATCTCCGTTTACTTTTATTTTCCCACTTGCTAGAAACTCTTCTCCATTTAAGTGTAGCCATGGCTTTAATTGATCTCCCTGAAAATGACAGTAAGTGAATCATTGCCACCTTAATCTCTACTTGGTAGCAAAATCATAGGGTTGAAAGTGGAATGAAATTGCTACCTGCTATTCCTGTGCACAGAAGGAACTGGTTCTTATTAACTAGGAAAGCCTTACTCACGTACACCTTTGAAGTGAATGACATGTTCTCTGCTTCAGCAGAAGTGTGATTCCAGCAAGATTAATTATTATTATTAAAGGCAGTGTGGCAAGTGGGTTCATACTGCGTCTGTTAGAAATGAGTCATGTTTTTACCAGGAGGAGGTGTTCCATTTTTCTTTGAACAATCCCTTCCTTCCTACAAGCACAAGAAACCTGGTGAGCTTAGATCATATCTAATCTGGGTGTCTCACTTTAAGAGGAATGTAGACAAACTGAAGTATATTCAGAGGAAACAACCAACGTAGTTAGGGATATCAGCACTAAATGCCTGGGGCGAGGGGAAGGTAGAAGGATCTGAGTATGTTTAGAGTAAGGCCATTTCCACACTGGACTGTTATAGTGCTATTATTCCATGTTCAACATCCAATGGAATCCTGGGGTTTGCAGTTTAGGGAGGGTCATTTAGAGGGCCTCAGTAAACTACAAATCCCAGAATTCCACAGGATGTCATAGAATCATAGAAATGTAGAGTTGGAAGAGACCCTGGGGCCATCCAGTCCAACCCCCTGCCATGCAGGAACACCCTCAAAGCATTCCCGACAGATGGCCATCCAGTCTCTGCTTAAAGCTTCCAAAGAAGGAGACTCCACCACACTCCATTGAGGCAGCATATTCCACTGCCGGACAGCCCTGACCGTCAAGAAGTTCTTCCTGAGGTTCAGGTGGAAAGGGGAATAGCAGGACAATGAGGAATCCTGGGACTTTAAGTCCAACAGTATCGGGATACTTCTCACCCCTAGAGTAGCTGAAGGAGTCTCACAAAGAAGGGGGCAATAGTTTGTTCTCTGCTGCCCTTATGAACAAGATTAGACAAAATGGCCTTCTGTTATGGCAGGGGTGCGCAAAGTGAGGAGCACAGGTGGCCTCCAAGTCTGTTTTCGTGGACCTCAACATCCCACCAGTCTCCCCCTGACTACCCTTTTCTTTCTCAAGAAAGAGTGAACTGCATCTCCTAGATGTTTCCAGGAATGGAGATTCACCTTTTAAATCAACTGCAGACACCACCTAATGCACTGTTCAACATAAAACAATATCCATTTTTCAAAACTCCAGTCACTTCCAGTTTTTCCCAAAAAAAAAAAAAAAAAAAAAAAAATTGGCAGGACATGTGGCCCTTAAAGTCTACTGGGATAGAAAATGGCCCCTGGGAGCCACCATAATTAACAGTGAATTATTAGAAGATAGGTTTTGGCTGAGCACTTTATGAATTAGGGCAGCTCAACAATGGAACAACGAAAGCTGTTGGATTTGGTGTCAGTTGGACAGTAAATCCTTTCTGTGTTTTGTTCAGACTTCAGAGGAACTATCCTATGTGCTGAGCATATTTTGTGGGGCTTGGATCTCTCCATCAAGTTCAGACCTGAAGCATATTCATGGCATTCCACCTTAGCTTTTATTTCCTTCATTGATGTTCCTCCATAGGTTACATGTAACAGACAAAGTATGTGCTCTGGGAATAAAGAGTAAATTTAACTGCCATGGCTCTTCACAGTGTTGCAGTTCTGAGGAGCTGACCAGAGTTCTCTGATGGACTAGTATATTACCAAACTACAAACTACAAATCCCAGGATTCTGTAGGATTGAACCATGACAGTTACCCTTCTATTATGCAGATGCATTCAACGACAGCTACTGAATTAGAACATGGTGGCACAAATCTATCTTTCAGGCTACAAGGCATGGTATAAAATAGTAGAAATCACAAAAACAACTGGCTATGATTTGGCATCAAGACAACTTTATATTCAGAGAATCACGTGACAACTACGCATTTGTGAATTGCAACACTGTGCAACTGAATGTGCAAACAAATGTAAAACACACAATTGCAATGCTCAATGCACATCCACATGTGCAAAGGACAGTGACATCACATATGCAATCCCAGCCAGAAAAGGACAGCGGATGGGTGAAGGAACTTGTGCATGTGGGATGGAAAGGAGGTGCTCCTCCAAAGATTGCATGACCCAGACAGGCTTGTATGGGAGACTATGGTCCTTTAGATAACCTGGAACTAAATTTAATTAATTTAAATTTAATTATACCTGCAGACTCTATTCCAAGGCCCTTTCAAGCCACACAATTATACCAGTACGATGCCACTTTAATTGCCATGGCAATATCCTATCAAATCCTGTGATCTGCAGTTTATGGAGAAGTATTTAGAAATCTCAACCACAGAAGTCTAGGGTTTCCAAGACTACAAACTCAGGACCCCTTAGAAGAGTGCAACGGTAGTTAAGCTAGAATCACAATTGTATAGTAGTTATATTAGCTGTATTATAATATGTTTATAATATATTAGTTATATTATAGTAATTACATAGTAGTATGAAAGTCCCCTGAAACAAACGAGCATTTTTTTTCCAGAATGATGCTTTTTTTTCTGCTCCAAGACTACTTCTGACTGGCTCCAGCAAATCTCACAGGGGTCTGGCTAATAAGTACAGAAACGCAGGAAAAGACTTTTCCACAAAAATCCTCACAGCATTAGCATAAAGCTTGGAAAAGTTTATTTTCTGTACTATTATTTGTCCTCCACCCCAGGGAGATGCGAGGAGTTGTAAGCCATGAGGGAAAAAAAGCCTTTCCAAGTTCTGATTTAGCCTTAGGAATGAAGCCTGGGACATCCCTTCTCTAAGGCCCATTTCCGAACTACACTTTTATAGCGTGATTATTCCACTTTCACATCCTATGGAATCCTGCAGTTTGCAGTTTAGAGAGGGGCCACCTGGCCCCTCCCGAAACTGCAAACCTTAGGATTCCATAGGATGTTGAAAGTGGAATAATCGCACTACAAGAGTATAAATCTGTGACCTGGCAGAATTTTTCCTTCTTCCTTCCGATGTTCTTTTTCTCAGGTGGACATGTGAATTAAACGGAGCCTCCATGTCAAGAGGCATTTCTTCCTTGAAATATCTGTTGGTGGGGATAAACAAACACGATGATGAACATCTTGATTCATGACCTCAATCATGGTCATTTGACCAGACATGTTTGGAAACAGCACGCTGGAGCGCGGTGTAGTGGTTGGAATGTTGTACTATGACTCTGGAGACCAGGATTTGAATCCCCATTCAGCCATGGAAAACCACTGGGTGACCTTGGGCAAGTCACTCTCTCAGCCTCTGAGGGAAGCAAAGAAAAATCCTCTCTGAGCAAATGTTGCCAAGAAACTCCCATGACAGGTTCATCAATGGAGTATGGTGTCTAGATCAAGGCGGTTACTGGTACCATTCTACTCTGCTTTCGTTAGATCTCATCTTGAATACTGTGTCCAGTTCTGGGCACCCCAATTCAAGAAGGACATGGTCAAGCTGGAGCAAGTCCAGAGGAGGATGACCAAAATGGTCAGGGGCCTGGAAGCCATGCCCTATGAGGATAGACTTAGAGAGCTGGGTATGTTTAGTCTGCAGAAGAGAAGGTTAAGAGGGGACATGAGAGCCATGTTTAAATATTTGAAGGGACGCCATGTAGAGGAGGGAGAGGGCTTGTTTTCTGCTGCTCCAGAGACCAGGACAAGGAGCAATGGATTCAAGCTGCAGGAAAGGGGATTTCACCTGAACCTCAGGAAGAACTTCCTGACAGTCAGGGCTGTCTGGCAGTGGAATGTGCTGCCCCAGAGTGTGGTGGAGTCTCCTTCCTTGGAGGTTTTTAAGCGGAGGCTGGATGGCCGTCTGTCGGGAATGCTTTGAGGGTGTTCCTGCATGGCAGGGGGTTGAACTGGGTGGCCTGTGTGATCTCTTCCAACTCTACATTTCTATGATTCTATGATTCTATGAGTCTTCAGGGTCACCATGGCCATTTCTGCCCTGCACTCTTATAGTGCTATTATTCCACTTTCTACCTCCTGCAGAATTCTGGGGATTGTAGTTTCCTGAGGCCAAAGAACTCTCTGGCTGAGAATTCCACATGCCCCTCCCTGAACTGCAAACTCCAGGATTCCATGGGATGTGGAAAGTGGAATAATGTCACTATAACAGTGTAGAGCAGACATGCCCTTTAACATGGAAACAACTTGAAAGCATACAACAACAACAACAACAAAAACATGTTCAGTGGTGGAGCTTGGAGTGTGTGGAGGGGGAGGGGCCATGGCAAAAGGGGCGAGGCCACTGTGCATGGGAACATGGTCATGGTGCGTGGGGGCATGGCTACAGGCCAGGACTCCCCAAAAACATTGCCGCCTGGGGCGATCTACCCCCATAGCCCCCCCATTCCTGTGTGACTGAACACACCGGGTTAGAAGAAAGCATATGATTTGGTCCAGGAGCTCAATTCCATTCTGTCCTATCTGAGAAATAAGCATACAGTGAACTAAACGAAGTTGCCATTTGCAAACAAAGTAGTGCTATTGAAATGAACGGGCCTTGGTCAGTCAACCCTAATATATATATCATTGATTCAGCAGATCCAATCTATATTCAGACATAGTTGGAAGTGTTATTTATGGCCTTTGGTTTCTATATGGGATGGGTCCACACTATCTAAAAAAAACCCCTGTATCTCCCTATATGTTTTAAGTTCTTTGCAGGAGGGCTTTGTTTGAGGGCGTTTCTGCACTAGCCTGTTACAGCGCGATGCTTCCACTTTCAACATCCTCTGGAATCCTGAGGTTTGTAGTTTTGGGAGGGCCCGGACGGCCCCTCCTGAAACAGCAAACCCCAGGATTCCAGAGGATGTTGAAAGTGGAATCATCGCACTGTAACAGGCTAGTGCGGAAATGGCCTGAGTGTCTCCAACATCACAGATAGAGATGATGAGGACACATGAGACAGCTTTCTCAGTGGCCATTCCCAGGCTGTGGAATTCCTTTCCAAAGGAGATGACCCTGGTCCCCTCTTCTCTCTTTGTGTGAGAGAAAGACTTTTCTATTTATACAGGCCTTGGTCATTAACTGGTTCTTGCAGAAGGACCTTTTAATGCATGGTGCTGTAGTTGTATCTACTGCTCTGCTTTAAGAGCTTTTTAAACTGTTTTAATTAGTGCTCTTAATATAATTCTTTTAAGCTTTTGCATTATAAATTGCTATAGCTGTATTTTTGTTTTAACCTGTACTGCAACCTGCTGTGGGTCTCCTATTGGGAGAGAGATAGGATATGAACAAAATAAAATATTCTAATTGGATTCGGCAAGCGGATTTATCCCGATGCCAGTGTGTGCAAAGGAGCAATACTGGAACAACTCACATTCAGGAGCAGACAGGCTGGGGCTCAGCTTTGCTGCTCTGACTGATGCAAAATACTCCGTACATTAAGAAGCTTGGTGCCCATGATTAATGGTGACACTTGATGATCTGCATCACTCCTGCTTCTGTAGCTTTCTCTTTCCTGAAGCACTTCAGGCTTGAGTGATCAGTGCTGACATTCAATTGTATTCCTCTGCCAAGAGGGGCGGGCTAAGTGCCCCAAGGAAAGTTACCAATTAACCCTTCACCTCGGAGTAGCTGTGTTGGAAGCAAAACTGGAATGGGAGAGACAGATCGAAAAAGAAGATCTTAGGGATATGCTGAAGCTCCTCTGTTCTTGTGCGGTAATGTTTCCTATATTGTCAACAAATATTACATTTATAGTTCAAGACAATTATCTGAGGAAGCAGTGGATGCGCAGAACGTTATGGCATGTTAGATTCTTCAATTAGTGGCCTTTTTTTTGCCATTCAAATATAAATACTATTGCCTACATGTTTACTCAGAAGTAAAACCCGCTATATTCAATGCAACTTATTCCACTTAAGTGTGCGTGGGATTATAGATCACAGGTGTACATGATTTTTACCAGTGTGTAAATGGGTGCATTCATTATTTTATAGAACAAAGGAAGGAAAGAGGGAGGGACGGAGGGAGGGAGGGAGGGAGGGAGGGAGGGAGATAACTTTCTGGTTTCTTCTGAGGAAGCACCTAATACTAATGTTTTTAACTACTTTAGTATAAAATGAGCTATCTAAGGTGCCAAATCTATTTTGCATATAGTATTCAGCTCCTTTGATATTTTAATGTATGGAATAAATTCACCCTGCCATGGAAACCATCAGTGTTCACTGCTGCTTAGGACATAGGCAATCATCAACATCCTACATCAAAGTGTGATATTATGCTTTATTTACTGCTTTGTAATTTGTAGTTTGTATTTTGCACTACTTTGTTGTAGAACTGTGACACTACACAACCAAATGTACATTACTCATGCACAGCCATGCAGTTGCCTTCCAGCTCCAGGTGGTCTTGTATGACACACATTTTCTTGAGCCATTTCAGATTGGCTTCAGAGCAGGCAATGGAGCTGAGACTGCTATGGTCCCCATAGTGGATGATTCCCATCTTAGCATCAACAGGGGAGTGTGTCTCAGTTGGTTCTTTTAGACCTCTCAGTGGTGTTCAATACCATCATCAGCCATGGTATCCTTCTGGAACATCTGGCAGGGTTGGGAATTGGAGGCACTGTGTTGCAGTGGTTCTGGTTCTACATCTCTGGCAGGTTCCAGATGGTGGTGCTTGAGGATAGCTGCTCCTCAAAAAGGAGCAGTCTTATGGCATACCACAAGGCACTATTCTATCCCCAGTGGTTTCTAACATCTACATGAAACCGTTGGGAGAGATCATCTGGAGGCATGGGACTGGGTGCTATCTGTACACTGATGAAACCCAGATGTACTTCTCCATGCCTTCAAACACATTTTGCTAAGGATGGCGTGTCTCATCTGAATGAATGCTTGAAAGAAGTAATGGACTGGATGGAGAAAAACAAATTGAAACTGAATTGAGACAAGACAGAGATGCTTACTATTAAGGGTCCTAATCTGGGGTTGAAGGTGTGTCAACCAGTTCTGGATGGGATCACACTCCCCCGAAAGACTGTGTTCGTGACATGTGAGTGCTCCTGGATCCGCCCCTCAATATGTCTGCTCAGATAGATGCAACAGCCAGGAATGCTTACTATCAGCTTTGGCTGATATGCCAACTATGCCCCTTCATAGAATTAGATGACCAAAATATGGTAGTGCACGTGCTGGTAACCCCAAAGTTGGACTTCTGCAATGTGCTGTACATTGGGCCACCTTTGTGCCAAGTTCGGAAACTCCAGCTGGTCCAAAATATGTCAGCCGGACTGATTATGGCTACAACAAGGAGTAAACATATTACACTAATATTAAAATCACTCCACTGGCTGCCAATTAGTTTCTGGGCAAAGTACAAAGTGTTGGTTATTACCTTTAAATCCCTACATGGCTTGTATCCAAGTTATCTACAGGATCACCTCCTCCCATACAATCTGCCTCATACACTCAGGTCCTCTGGCGGGCATTTACTTAAGCCAGCCAGGACTAGACTGGCAATGGTCACCCAGGGGAACTTCTGCCCATTTTTCTAGTTTATCTAGGTCCTTCCAAATTATGTTCCTATCTTCCAATGTGTTAGCCATCCATCCCAGTTTTGTGTCATCTATACACTTGATAAGGATTCCCTCCACCCTGTCATCTAAGTCACTGATAAAAATGTTAAAGAGTTTAATGGCCCTATGACAGAAGCCTGGGTCATTCCACTTGAGACCTCCTTCTAGTCTAAAGTGCAGTCATTGATGGCAATTCTTTGAGCATGGTTTCCCAACCAATATGGATTTGTAGATTCTTCCCTAGTCCACATTGTGCCTCCTAACGTGAAATAAAAGCCAATGAGCCAAATTTAGTGAAAGTTATAACAAGTACAATGCCAATTAATCAGTCATCCCAAAAATCAAATTGGCAATTCCAAAGCACGAGTCTGCCCCCAGTGAAGCATGGAATAAATTAAAAAAGGGAGATGATATCTTGCCAATTGAGATAGGCCCTTCAAAAAAATCCCACTTAACTTCTAATATTTTGGCTGGCTGAACTGAGACTGGACCCAGATACGGGGTGTCACAGGAAACGGTTTTGATGCACAGGAGAAATGAGGTACTCTATTCTGTTGATCAGCCAACACATGGCCGTCTACTACTGGCTTTTCTTTCCCAATGCAGATAAAGGCAGCAAATTGTCTTAACGCACACACACAATCCACAAGGATAGTGGTGGCAAGAATGACTGCAGGTATGTGTAGGGAAAGGAGTATCATTATCACCTAAACATGATACACCAGCAATGATTCTATTTCTGACCATCAGATCTTATCACTGTATTCTACTCCTCAGTTATCTCTAAACTAGATTAGTGTAATATGCTTCATGTTGCGTGTCCTTTGGATTTAACACAAAAAGTCAAACTGGTGCAAAATATAGATGTCTGAATACTGTAGAATGCTTCTGAGGACAGAGTGATTAAAGAAAGACAAAATTAGCATGGCCCACTAATCAGAGCCTGCAAGGAGTTCCAAAATATCATATCCTCTCTCTCAGTGTGTTTGTGTCCACGCATTCTCTCTCACAGAACTAAAAATGTAAAAAGAGAGACAGCCTCTCATAATGTGTAAATATTGGACCCAGCCCTAGTTTTCTCATGATTATAAAGTAAAATCAAGATTGCTTACTGATGGAAATCCTTTTACATCTTTTATGTTCTTCCCTTTTTTGTTGTGTTTTGGAGAGACTCCACATAATTGCAAGAACAGGATTCTGGGCCCTTTCACACTACTCAGTTATAGTGCTATGATTCCACTTAAAATGCCATAGTAACATCCTGTGGAATCCTGAGGTTGGTAGTTTAGTGAAGTGCTAGAGTTCTCTGGCTAAGAATTCTGCAAATCTCAGAAGGGAATCATGGGCAGTTAAATTGCATTCATAGTGTTGCAGGTTTCATTGTTCTCCATTTTAAAACATGGATCTGACACCCCTATTTGGAAATGTTTTGCTATATCTACTTATCCTCAGTACATATGAACATGTTGTTGTTGTTTTCTTTCTCTGCCCAAGCTGAAAAATCAGTTAGAAGAAACCTTCTGGAGCTGCCTATTCCTGCTTTCATTAAACTGAGGATCTGATTTCCTTGTCCGCACTATTTCCATCACGGGTCTATTAGCACGAGGTCATTAACCATGCTGTCCTGTGTTTCCCGAATATACAAATTCTGACTGACAGCTGGGTATAGAAAGCCCTCAAGTAATTATACCATGAATTACTACAAGAAAGCCTCTGTTTAAAAGCCAGTAAGTCATCTCCAGGTTTTAGACTTGATCACAGCAGAGAATTACGTTTTTATTGGGAAGTCTGATTCATCTGACAGCTTGTGGAACACACAAAGTAGAGAGAATGAACCACTGGTAGGAATGGGGGGTGGGGTGGGGAAATGACACTAACTGGATGAATTTATTCAGTTTTTGGCAGCACTGGCCACGAATCCACCAGTGTGGGTGTAACAAGTGTATTTTGGGCTTTATCATCACCCCACTCTCAGCTGCTCCAAGCTGAATGGGAGCAATGCCAGTGCCAAACTAAGCTCATCACCAAAATCTGTCCCAGGGTGGCAGATTCATCTACTGACCCTGACAAGTGATCTGGAATCATGTAAGTTTAGTAGGCTGGTATACCCATATCTGTTACCCTGGGTAAGTCAGAGGCCCACCCATAGTGCTAATGCCACTGTGGAGAATTATTAGCTCAAAAAGGAATACCCATGACAGGGAGGTTATCTTACAGGATCTTTCCACCTATGTATACTGCTACTTATGTAGGGACACCAGGTGGAGGTTAAAAGAATGTTTTATTGGGGAAAATCACAAACACACACCAAGATTCAAGCAGTCTCACAATTATGCAAGGCTAACTGAAGGGAAGGAAGAGAAAATTAGATAGCAAGAAGTCAGAATGATGTAGGTGATATTTACCTATCCTGCAGAGAAGAGATGAAGAGTGTGGCTCAGACTAAGGGTCTGAGGGTAGTAGAAGAATGGGAAGCAGAGCAGCAGAGTGACGGCCTAGGTCCAGTGTACTCTACACACTGGCTTGCTCAGATCAGGGTTTAAATACCCTGCTTCTGCTACAAGGAGGAAGATGTTAATGGCTATCTGGTAGAGCAAACTATGGGGTCTGGAAGGGGCGAATGGTATTAGCATTTGTTACGGTGATAACACATTAGATGACAAAGCATTGGTGGCACATTAGCTTCTTAATGTCTGGGAAGGTGAGGAAACAAAGGAGAATTTAAGCAGAAAGAGGGAGCAAGTTGATGACAATTGGTAGCTCTATTGAGACAACTTTGTGCACTATTGTTTCTGAAGGTTGACTCATCAAGGGGATGTTTGCAAGCTCATTAGCTCTGGAGCTTCCCAAGTGATATGACCTGGACATGCCCTGAGGTCCCATCTGATCTACTCTCACACATGGTCAGCCAGTCCTCTTTGCCAACATGGCTTTTCAGCCATAATAGCATATGATTTATATAATGTTCATTGCCAATCATATCATGGAATAGGGATATACGGCATGGTAACACATCAGCCTTTTCTGTGTTTTCTGTGCCTGTGTTTCATAGAAGCCTTTTAGAACTGTGTAATTCCTCAACAGATGAGATTGTATAGGCTAAATTATATTATTAAGACAGTTAAGGATGACACAAGGGAAAGATCTCTGCATATGTACACGTAAAGGCCTTTATGAAATATTGGTATAATGCTTTAGCAAACTCTACGGGAAACTATGGAAAGTGAAGAGAACCTAATAATTCCTATGGACACAAGCCTATATTAGATGGTTTTATGTGTTAATTATTAGCATGCCTGCTGAACAACTGAATAAAGAGATAACATTCCTATGAAATGTCCTGATGAAAAGGATAATATCTCGACAGCCTTATGATATGATGTAATGAAATATATGATGCCTTATATGCAATGGAATTGAAGGCAATACAGCTTAAGAGCCCAGACATTGTTTATAAGAAATAGCTTATAATAAATAGTACTAAAAGAGTACTAAAGGTCCTGTTCAGTTCCTAGACAAATATCCTGAAATTCCAATACTTAAAGATGTTTAAGTGGAGCGTTGATTGTAGCTCAGCCTGTCTGATTTAAGCACTGCCATAAACTAGGTGCTCAAGTGACCAGAAGTTGATAAAGGTGACCCCAGACAGAATCCAGAATTAGCTCACAAGTGGCAAGAACCCTCACTCCCTCAGTTAAAGAGACAGGGGTGTGGATATTGTTCCAGGATATTGTATACTAAAGTTATAATCATATGTACCATACCATTTCCAATTTCTATGTGTGGTTGTGAAAAATGGACAGTAAAAGAAGCTGACAGGGAGAGAATCTACTCATTTGAAACGTGGTGCTGGAGGAGAGTTCTACAGATACAATGGACTGCCAAAAAAGCAGAGGAAAGGTCCTAACAAATTGAGCCTGAACTCTCACGTGAAGTGAAAGTGATTAAACTGAGCCTTTCATAATTTAGACACCTGATGAACTGATACAACTCATTAAAAAAGATAGTACTTAAAAAGGTAAAACATAGTAGGAACATAAGAAAACTACAGTATATGTGGGTTGACTTAGTCAAGGAAGCCATGGCTTTACAAGATCTGAGAAGGACTGTTGATAACCAGTGCTCATGGATGGAGGCCTCATATTCATAGAGACACTATTAAGTAAGGCTAACAAACATTAGTAAGAACATAAGAACGATCATGTTGGATCAGATTAAATGCCTATCTACTTCGCCATTAGTGTTTTACAGTTGCCAATTGGTTGCCCACAGAAATCCCTTTAGCAGAACATGTGGGTGACTGTACTCTCCATCTTGGACTGTCCAGCAATGGATATACAGAAATCTATTGCCTTGGATACCAGAAGGGACCTACAGCCATCAGGGATATTAGTGTCTGATGGCTGCATCCCTGTGAATTTATCTAATCCATTTTTAAAAAATTACTCAGGGTGGTAATTTGTATGACCATATTGGTCAACTTTTTGCGCCAGAGCTTGGAATATTTCTCTTTTTGGGGGGAAGGAGGGGTTGACTCACTGGTCATGCTGCTGGAGGATTGTGGGAGTTGTTGTCCAAAGACAGTTACCAACCTCCAGTTTGCACCTCCCAGTAGCATATGGATCTTTTTCCCCCCTGACTGGCAACCCCATTCTTCCAGCTTTTACGGAAACAGATGAATTCTAAAGAATCTTGCTGACATGGCAAAATTTTAATATTTTGGATTGCCTAAATTCCTCCCAATTTCTCTCAATATTGTTCTCATGTCATTAACCCTCAAGAGCTTCTCAGCTGACACATTCTTCCCACCTCATATTACAATACCGACAACCAGCCAGCCAGCTGCTTTGCCCTCTTATTTGCATACTTCAGTATTCATTCTGAGATTAGTCACACAACTGTGCTGCATATCTTGGACCCTGACCAATTTCTCCCCTCCTCCTTCTCCCTTCTCTCTCTTTCCCCCTGTATTAAGGGCCAGCAAGATTGGCAGGTAAGTGCTCTGAGGGTAACATCATTCACACTCCATTTGTTTCAGGAGATGACTGTTTCTACTGGTGCCTGGAAATTGTTTCCATTGTCTGGCATAATTAAATATGAGATGTGCAATGGAAATAATTTCATTTTCATCCAGGGTCATCCTGTGAAGTTTTGCTCACATATGGCCTCCTCCTAAGCCATGCGAGGAACATCCTTCCTCTAAGTCCACCCCTCCAATTACAATTCTGCTAAAGACAAATGTGGTCAGAAGTATTTAATGGGAAATGTTGTAGAAAACGTGTTGTGAAAATGCATGTTTATTGAGCTAGCAATATTGCTGACTCTAACAGCTGCAATCAGTAAATGGTAATGTGCAAAAATGGTTCATTCATATGATAATAGGGGATGTGTCTTACTCATAATGGTTCATTGTAAAGACACACACACACACACACATGTATACACACTTATATCACACACTTAGATCATGCATTCAAGAAATCATCATTAACATCTATTCCATGTCTTTTCCTCGAAGCTGAGACTCAAGGTGTCTTACAAGTGCATTGCAGTTAAAACATGCAAAAGGTCAATAATAAATGGAATTATACCATCAATGACATTAAAACACTTTCAACATATAATTAAAGGTAATAGAACAGTACAATTAAAAGTAGTAAAGCACCATCTTAAAAGCTGTTGCTGTAGTGTGCTTGCAAGTTGTTTTTGGCTTATGCAGCCCTAAGGCTAACCTGTCATAGGGTTTTCTGGGGCTGTGTGACATGCCCAAGGTCACCCAGTGGGTTTCCATGGCTCAGTAGGGAATCAAGCCCTTGTCTCCAGAGTCTGAGGCCATTTCTGCACTGGACTGTTATAGTGCTATTATTCCACTTTCAACATCCTATGGAATCGTGGGGTTTGCAGTTTCGGGAGGGGCCTTTGCAGCCCCTCTTGAAACTGCAAACCCCGGGATTTCATAGGATGTTGAAAGTGGAATAATAGCGCTATAACAGTCTAGTGCAGAAATGGCTCAAGTCCAGTGCTCAAACCACTACATTGTGCTGGCTCACAATGAAAGGGAATAAAACAGAACAATTAAGCATAGTAAAGCATCATTTTAAAAAACCTCTCTTTAAAAACATTCTATTTTCAAAGGCCTGTTCCACTTGCCAGTGGACAGTAAGGAAGGATGTATTCTAGCTTCTATAGAAAATGATTTTCAGAACCCAGAGGCAGCTACTAGGAAGGCCCTATGTTGCCCTATATATCCAAAGACGGCATCCAGTCAGGTCCTTTGAAGGTAAGGGCCATTTTGTTATTATCTTGTAAAATACTTCCTGGTTCTCAGAATTAGACAGACAAATTTCAACAATTCTGTACTATAGATCAATGCAAAGCAGAGCTGCTTCTGGAATGGGAAGGCCTAATGTAATATTTGGGCTGACACTGGTACATGATTTTTTTTCCCTATGCCTTGTGGAAGACAGTTCTTCACAATAATTATTGCAAGCGCTCACATGACCTGCTCCACACTGATTGTGCAGATGTGCCCATCTTCAAACAGTGGTGCAAAGGGAGTGGTGAGAGGACAAACTATAGGTATGCAAACTATAGTTATATCAGTCATAGAAGTAGATGTGTTTCTGCACGTTACTTCTTTCGAACAAAACATTCGGTACCAGGGCAGAAATAAAACAGAAGGAATAAGGATAGGTTCCTAAACCACAAAAAAAGAAGAGCAGTTGATCACTTTGGGGCAGATTTTTAATCCAAAACTAACAATAGGCTCATGTGAAATTAAGCCACCAGGTCAAGTAAGTGTCAGTTCGCAAATCAAGGATCATTGCCCAGGGATTCTTAACCCTCCTCCCATTGATGTAGGCTTTTCTTTCTGAGCCATGTACTGCATTCATGTGGCCAGAAATCGGCTATCCTATGCTGCTGAAGAGGGAAGGGGAGTATTTGCTCTTTTGGCCACGTGGGCCTCCTTTTTTCAGGGTGCAAAATAGAGAGATGGCCTATAAACGGAGCCAATGTGTTCATTCATGTGCCTTTCTGTGTATACATTAGTGACAGTGCTGGCTAGCTTCCTAGCTCTGAGATGACTCTCAGTGAGTGGACTTCTTCTTGGTCCCACCATTGGCATGGCCCTTTCTGGTGACACAACAGGAGAGGATCTTCTCAGTTCCTTCTCCCAGGCTCTGGAATTCCCTTCCATAGGAGGCCAAAGTGCTTGCCTGTTCTCCATCCACTGACTTATAAACAAACAAACAAACAGATAAATAGACTTTCTACAATTAATTAGTTGTTCAGAACAATTTTTTAATGGTGTATAAACCATTAATGGTTGTTTGAATGTTGGACTCAGGCTCCAGGAGAACAAAGTTTGAATCTCTGCTCAGCCATGGAAACCCACCGGATGTTTTTAGGGAACTGGGCGTCCTTCAGGAAATTATCCCCTGTCATCCTCGGAGGAGGGCAATGGCACACCTCCTCTAAACAAATCTTGCCAAGAAAACCCTGCTACCGTTTTCCCTTAGAGTTGCCCTTACTCAGAAACAACTGGAAGGCCAAACAATGTGTGCTGTACTTTTATTTTCACTGTTAATGTTTTTAAAGGCTATTATCCTATTCTATATAAGTGATGTTTTAATAGGATAGATTATTCAATGGTTTTTAAGCCCCCCCCCCCAGCTGTACTTTGCTTTAACCCTCTTTGGGTCCCACGTTGAGAGAAGGGCAGGATATTAAATAAATAAATAACTGGCCGTCAGTGGGATCTGTTCTACCTGGGTAAGCGCTGGTTGGCTTATCTGGCATCACAGGCAGTAGCAAAGCTTTAGAGAGCGCCAGGCACTGGATTAAAAATTTCACCATGTCCTTGAATGATGCTGTCTTAGAAGAACTGTGAGACACTGTAATAGTATCTCCCAGGCACACCTTTCCCTTGAACTAGTTGGCGTGATAATAAATCTAATATTAAAAAATCAAAGTTTGTATGTTTGTTTGTCTGTGTCAGGTGAAGACCTCAATGATTGGCTGTGTGAGGAGAAGACCTCATACAATTGGCTGCATGAGAAGATTCTACAGAATCCTTGGGTTTGCAGTTTAGGGAGGGGTCTTTAGAATTCTCAGCCAGAGAGCTCTGTGTCTCTCTTGAATAGGCCGGTTGCTTTGGAAAAGAGGCCTAACAGCAAGGAGGAGGGCAGTGTATTTCCCTCAGGAACCTAACCTCTGCATGTTAATAACTCTGAATAAAGACTGGATTAGGGAATGTGAGGAAAAGTTACAAATACTGAACAAGACAATTCAGGGAATTAGGGACAAAGGATCTCAAATCTCTCTAACCAGTATTACCTATGAGAAAATAAAATCCCTGGCAACGCCAGGTATATACACTAGTTAGTAAGTAAGTAAATAAATGAATAAATAAGGGCATAGGGCAGGCACCAGCAATGGTTCTTGTGTGGAAGCTGTCCCAAGTAGTAATGCTGGGCAAGATAAGACACCAAATAAGTCTATAGCAGCTCAAGGTAACATATAATCGTTGTCTTCAGAGTACTTGGAAACAGTATTCCCAAAAATGACATGTTATTTTTTTATCATAAGTAATGAGTAATGTAACACGATGTCCCACAACCTGCCTTGGGATTATGTACTGTAAATATTGACATGCAGAATTAGGCAGCCATGTTGCTATATGATTTTTGTGATTAATATGGCAACATTATACAAACGAACGAACAGCTGTATGCACAACTGCAAGACACCAATTTCACTAGGAGAAGATGAGTGCACATCACCCAAAAATATGAATGCACAATGACATTGTACGTGCAATCCCGCTTCCTTGATTTTGAACTGAATATTGATGTTGTGCGTTAGATAATCAATCAATCAATCAATCAATCAATCCAACTGCTTCTGTAGGGGAAAGTAAATATCTGTAAGGCAGCAACAGGATTCTGGACAGTTGCAACACATTGCTGGCAATATTATTTTTTTTTTAAAAAAAAGCAACAGCAACTAAACATGCCTATAAATGGCCCCAGCTCCCCAATTTGCTCCAACAAAGTTTTATAGTAACAAATGAACATTATTCATCATACACAAACTGTAATATGTTTGTGCTTTCTAATTAGAATGTTAAGAAGTAACAATGTTGGCCCTTGTTACTTCAAAAAAGAAACATGTTTAAAAAATAGTATTATAAAATAACACTCTGACAAGCCCGTGTTACATTTAACTATTTTAACCTGTTAGTTCCAAGCTCTGGGCATTTAATTATTACCCTGGAAGGTGGAAGATGTCCAGAGAAGGGCAACAAAATTGGTAGAAGGTCTGGAAACCATGCCCTGGGAGGAGATGCTTAGGGAGCTGGCAATATTTAAACTGGGGAAAAGAATGTTAAGTGGTGACATGATAGCCATGTTTAAATATCTGAAGGGATATCAAATGGAAGATGGAGCAAGCCTGTTTTCTGCTACTCCAAAAACTAGGACATGGAACAAGAGATTCCATCTAAACATTAGGAAGATTTTCCTGATGGTAAGAGCAGTTGGACAATGGAATACACTTCCTGGGAGTGTGGTGGAATCTTCTTCTTTGGAGATTTCTAAGCACAGGCTGGATGGCCATCTGTCAGGAATGCTTTGATGGTATATTCCTGCATAACCAGGGGTTGGACTGGATGACCGCTGGGGTCTCTTCCAACTCTACAATTCTATGATTCTGTGATTCTAATGTTTTACTGGGAGGGAAAGAAAACCACAGACACATCATTTGTAGTCAGAGAATGTTGGAGTGTATGGATTAGCAGAAACCCCTAAACTTCAAGAACGGTGCAAACAGTTGCTTGAATTCCAACATTCTTTCCTTAGCTCATTACACATAAAAGGTAATATAATATTCAAAACCCTGTAGAAAATTGGAGATAAGACTACAAGAAGGCTTATGCAAATATATGTACTTTGCATAATTCCAATCACAGATTTTTGTCTGTGATCCCAATTTTGGGATGTTTTGCTACAGAAAGCTGGCTTCCTGATTATATTTAGGGTATGGTACAGCCAGCCAATGGGAAACTGTCAGATAGAAGTATTAGGTTGTTGTGGTTGTTGTTTTGTTTTTCTTTTTTTAAAAAAGCAATGTAACAACAAACTGCAGTCATAATTATTTATATAAAAATAGACTTGATGAAAATCAGCATGTTTACTTTGCAAGAAGTATCGTACTTATCTGATTCAAAGCAAAGGTTGCCAACTCCTGTAGGCTTCTGGCTTGGCATCACTGTTATTTTATCAAGTCTTACTTCTTGTTGTATATTAACTAAGCTATCTATTGGGATATAAATGCTGGTACACATATATATGCACAGAGATTAAACTCTCTGAGTTTAAGCCAGAGCTGATCTGGACTTAAAACTTAAGGAAAGGGAAGTCCAGCAGTTTGAGGTGAGTCAAGAAGTGGACACAGCATTTTGTGAAAGCCAAGTGGTGGAGACCTGTACAAAGGTATTGATTAGAGTTTAAAACTCTACCCATGAGAAAGAAGGCTTTCTCAGTGGTGCCCTCCTGCTTGGAATGATAGCTATTGAAAAACCTTGGGTCTCTTTTTTGAAGCTTTCTATTTTCTCTGGCTTTTTAAAGGTCGGCATTTTAGAATTTCTGGTTTTGTTTAAACTCCTGTCCTTGTTGATTGCTTTTTTTCTCCCTAATTTATGGTCTACTTTTGGTACTATGATTTTACATGGCAATCTATACAGTTGACTTACATTGGGTGTGGCCAGTGTCTCTTATTTTGCCCAGTGATTTCACTCTCTGTTTTGAGAACAGCCTGTTCTACAATCCCTCAGAAGTTAGCAACTCCTCCAAATACATTAGGAGCTATTCCAGTGCTGAACTCTATTCTCAATATAGTTTTAGCATCTGGATAGCTCCCAACACCACTGAGAGGGTATAAGTTGCTGACCTTCCATAGCAGAGCCACTGACTGCATCTGGCCTTATATTGAGATAGACCATTAGTTCCCCCAGATCAGGGCTTGGCAAAGTGCAGCCCACAGGCTACAGGCACCATTGCATGAGCCCCAGGGCCCGCGAGGGTTAAAAAGAAATAAAAAATAGGGAATAGGAGGCATTTTGGCTATGCGTTAGACCTCCATAAACGATTTAGAAGAGGCAGTGTGGTGTAGCAATTTAGGACCCTGGAAAGCAGGGTTTAAATCTGTGCCTGGCCATGGAAATTCACTTGGGGACCTTGTGAAGGTCACACCCTCTCAGCCTCAGAGGAAGGTCAAGGCAACGCCCTCTGAACAAATCTTGACAAGAAAAGCCCCATAACAGCTTCACTTCAGGGTCACCATGAGCTGGAAACAACTTGAAGGCATAGAACAACAGGGTCATGACAGGTCTTAAGTTAAGAAAAGAAAAAAAAAATAGGAAGTGATTTTTGCCTACTTCTATTGTTAAAAAGACCTTTCCTGGGCCTAAAGTGGCCCAAGGGGCTGAAGGTATGGCAAAATTGCTCCTTATGCCCCCTAGAGGCGTTCTGAGACAAAAAAGTATCCCTCATTGATCATTTGGAAGAGTCAAGCATTGAACCTGCTTTGCATGCAACCAACCTGCTTTTCCACTGAAGTACGGCATAAACACTGGACTCTTGATCTGTGCTGGTTTCTACTATTGGTCAGCCAATGGTGTGATGAACGAATGGGTTCCAGATGGAAAAGTACGGTCCTGAACCAAACTGAAATGGCTGCGCGCAGTGCATTGTTGTAAGGAGGGATTTGGATTGTGAGGCATAGACTCCTTGAACTGTGAAACTGAGAAGAAGGACTTGGCACAAACAGGGCATACTCCTGAGCTGCACCGATCCAGAAGTGTGGCTTGATTAATTGATATTTGATGTTGCCTACAGTGCATACCCTCTTTGACTGCCTTTATGTTTCATCCATCTTCACGAATTCACAATATTCAACAGTGATCAATACCTTTATTAAGAAGACAGTCAAGTCCATATGTGTAAAGTCAGAAAGACTTGTAAGAGTTGTAAAAGTCTGACTTCGCACACTTTCAGACTGTTTTTCTGACCCTACCCTGCCTGGTTGAAGACTACTGAGGTGTTTGATATCTGGATGTGATGTATAGTACATTTCCTGACAACATGATATATGACCAATTCTTCTGCAAGCAACCTTTTATTAGTAAGGCACATAATAATATGAACTATTCTTTTAATTGCTTGATTGCCTTTACACAATGGAAGTCCAGGAACCCTGGCAACCATCAAAACATGTATTTTCTTCAAGAAGTGGGGAATATGAGTATAAAGAGGGGAAGATTTTCAGCTCATTTTTCATGATCCTTGGCTGCAGCAGAGGGCCATCCATACCTTCGAGGACACCTGATCAATGTTCGGCGAAGGACCGTTTTCCGTGAGTATGTTGTGTGATTGAGTGGGTGAAAAGAGCTCTTGGTACCGAAATGTGATTTTTGTATCTCATGTCTTAATAAATGTTACATGCATAATGTTTAAACCCAGATCTGGTTTCCTGTGTGTCTTTTGTTGGGAATCCTATAGTCTAAGGGTAGCTGAATTTCTCTCTGGGTCAAACATACCAAAAATCTCGGTCCCTGACAATGGCACTATCTTTCTACGGTGGTGGGATTGTGAGCTCTGTAAGGCACAAAGCTATGTTGATGGAAGCAGTGCTGCTGGTAGGGTCTTTCACATCAGGGGCTTTTTCAGAGAGCCAAACTAAATGTTCCAAACAGTTACTGGGCAGCAACAGTAGTGGGAGATGATACTGGTAGAGGATCCCTCAGAGACTACAGCTGTGGTGTCATAGTTAGCACTTGTTAGTACTGTGCAGAAAGAGACATGGCAAATCCCTTTTGAACGTCTTTTACCACAAAACCCCTATGGTGAGACAATCCAAAGTGAAACAAAGGATAATGCCAGAAGATGACACTCCCAGGTCAGATGGTGCTCAGCAAGATTCTGGTGTAGAGCAGTGGACAACTACAAGTAGTGTTGTGGCTAATGAGGCAACTGGACTCAAGCCAAACAGATATTCAGTTGTTGAGAGGTGAAAGCCAGAAGCTTCACCACACATATCGTAGGAACATGGAATACAAAAAGCAGGCATCAGGGAAGCTAGACATGACAATGAAGAAATTGAAATAGGTCAAGATTTTTCATAACTTGGCACTGTCATTAATAAAAAAAAAAACAGAAGAAGACTAGGATGTGAAAGGGCAGTTCTGAAGGAACTAGACAAGATCCTGAAGTGTCAAGATGTTTCATCGAATGCTAAAGTCAAGATTGTCTGTGCCATCATATTTCCAGTTTCTATGTATGACTGTGAAAGCTGGATAGTGAAGGAAACTGATAGGAAGAAAATCAACTTATTTGAAATGTGGTTATGGAGAAAAGTTCTGCTGACACCCTAGACTAAAAAAGAAAGAAAGAAAAGAAGGGGGGGTCTCCTAGACCCAATCAAGCCTGAATTCTCCCTAAAAACAAAGATGACTAAACTGAGGTTGTTGTACTTTAGCTATATCGTAAAAAGACATGGCTCACTGGAAAAGACCATCATGCTTGGTAAAGTAGAAAGCAGTAGGAAAAGAGGAAGGCCACATTACAGGTGGATAAGGGAAATGCATTCCTGAATCTGAAAGATCTGAGCAGGACTGTCGAGGAATGGGGGACTTGGAGTTCTCTCACCAATAGGGTAGCATAAGTCTAACTGTACTTGATGGTAGCATTTAATTATTTGAGAACCAGGGTTCAAATTCCTGCCTAGCTATGGAAATCCACTGACTAACCTTGGGCAACTCATAGTTTCTCAACTTATGCAACAACAAACCTCCTCTGAATAAATCTCACCAAGAAAACTGTATGATAGGACTGCCACAGGTCAGAGTTTATTTGAAGACACATAACAACAGCAACAACCTAATTGTTCTCAGAGGATGAGGGGGAACTAATGGGCAAAACCTTATATCAGGGTTACATAATATAAATTATATACATTAATTGTGTCTTGCAACACTTGTGGTGAACAGTAATATTGCACAAGATGCAAGATGTGCAACTATTCATGCTCAATGGACCTGCATGTTCAGTGCAGTGTAATGCACCACATGTTCAAAATTCTATTTCCACAAACTGAATGCAGTCTAACACAACCTTCAAAGCATAGCAGTGACACGCTTGTCTAAAAAAAATGACTGAAGAAAACTGATTGCCAGTTGAAAAGCACAAATTGAATGCAGGCTAGTTTTCTCTGCACCCCTGCTCTTTCCTGCTGTGTGGTAATAAACCTGTTCCCAACTCTCACGTCTCTCATCCACATGCCCATAACTCCTGATCTACCCTGTGAAAGTTGCGGAAATGGTTAAAGATAGCAGCAAGCCATCCTATTAAGTTCTATACCCAAACTTCTGTCTCCCTTGTTTTAAAGCTATCACCTTTTATAGCTAGATAAATGTTTGCTCTCAGCCATCTGTCAGCACTGAATGCTCAGCAATGTTAATCCCAAGTGATGGATGTGCCCTGTGCACATCCAGAAGGGTACCTTTGGGGTCATTACTCACTGTTCCCTTTTAAAGGCGATACTAAGAATTTATATCTACGCCTGGCCTCTCTGGGATCAGGCAGAAGGGCCTGATGGACACGGACTTCCACTGCTTCCGTTTCGATGGAGCGTCATTGTAAATGGCAATCACAAACCAATAATTCAGAGGGATCAAAAGATGAGAGGTTACGGTTTGCTTTGCCCTTTCCTTTATTGCTCAAAAGACAAAGTTGGGGCACTGCCACATTTCTATCAGAGTGCAGGGAACAGGGCAAAATGGAGGGGGAAAGGGCAGTGAATCCAGATTTCTGTGAATCTTGGCTTTAGCAAGCGTCAAATGTTCTAGGCAATGGGGGGGTCACATGCCATGCAGGGGCCACATGTGGCCTTTGTGACTGTCTGTGTGGTCCTCAACACCTGGATTTCCTTTTTTTCTGGCCAAACAAAAAAGGTGAATTGTCTTCTGGAAGTACCCACTTGAAGTCACTTTCTCTTTGTTATTCCTGCCTTTCTGTCATTGTTCAGCTCCCTGCCCATGCCTTTCTGCCAGCAAGGGAAGGAAAGTGGTAGTTCTTGCCCAAGAGGAGAAGGCAGTGGTGAGTGTCCAATGAAAACAATCAAGGAGAAACACTGAACAGAGCTGAAGTCAATGTCAAATCCAAAAGGTCCAGAATCCAAAGGTCTCTCCAAAACGGGTCAAGAGAGCTGGAACACAAGGGTCATGGGCTTGAGTAGCAATTTGCTACAAATAAAGAGCAAGCCATGCCAACCAATTTATATGCTGACAAAAACAGGTGTTACTCATCATTGTTCTGTTTACTCAATCTCGTCCAAACAGCTTCCCTCTAAGCTGCTTGTTTCTGTCTCCTCCGTGATTGGGTCCTGGGGAGGCAAAGGTGGATCTAATTCCTCTAAATCGTTGCTCGTCCCCGCTCCCTCTGGCACTGGTTGCAACAACTCTCTCTCAGCTTGTCTTTCAGCTATTTATGGGGGTGTTTCCAAGATAGTTTGGTCTAACACTGGCTCTGTTTCTGGCACAACCAATTGTTCATCAACCTCAGAGCCATCATCTATCACACTCTCTGTCTCTGGCCATTTCCACACTAGACTGTTATAGTGCTATTATTCTCCTTTCAACCTCCTGTGGAATTCTGGGGTTTATACTTTCCTGAAGTCAAAGGACTCTTTGACTGAGAATTCTAAAGGCTCCTCCCTAAACTGCAAAGCGCAGGATTCCAGAGGCTGCTGAAAGGGGAATAATAGCACTGTAACAGTGTAGTGCAGAAATGGCCTCTGTCCAAGATGAAGTCTTTGTATCTTTCTGTTAGGAGTGTTATTCTTCAGTAAGTTTCTTCTCAAAGGATGCAGTTTTAACTATTTTCTTTCCTCTGTGAAAGAGTCTTTGAGAACCACACAGGTTTTGAAGCCTCTTTGCAGCTCTGCACTTTATAGAAGATGTTGTTTTCTACATAAATAATCTGTGTGCAAATTTTGTGCAGAATAATTCTCCAATTACAACAATTTTATGATGGAAATAGTATTTTCTGCACAGGAAATAACATTTCTACATAGAAATATTCTTTTTTCTATGAAAATACTGTTTTCTGTCTAAAGCAGTTATGTGCCAGTTTTGCACAGAGTAAGTCCCAAACCATACTGATTTTTTGTCACTCCAGGATTCTTCTTGTCAGAGTTTCTCAGCATAAAATAAAATGTTTGACAAGAATTTTTCAAATGTTTCCAAATATTCATTCAATCCCTTCTCTCTCTGTTTGTGTGCACATTTCTGAAATTGCATGTGGCCTCAGAAGATCCCAGAGTAGAAAGCTGGCTTCTGGGGCCACCACAGTTGTTCAGCATTGGTCCAGGCTCTGTGCTTCTAAAGATGACCTAAATCCTACAGTTAGTCCTGACTAGAACTGAGACATTGAATCAGTAAGACTTTCTTACAGGTTGACTCCTGACTTATCAATAGATTCAACAAGATGTATGGGGAAAATAACTGTAAGAATTTGAAGGAGATGTAGGAATGTCCTGACCCCATTTTCTTCTTCCATATCCTAATCATCCATATTGTTGCTAAGAAAGGTCTAGAATGACTTTCTGGCAGCAACAGCAATAGCATGTGTATTTCTATACCGCTTATCAGCTAAGCGCTCCCAAAGCGGTTTGCACTGTGTTAGCTAATTGCCTCCAACAAGCTAGGTACTCATTTTAATGACCTGCAGATGGATGGAAGGCTGAGTCAGCTGTCCAGCCTGGCAGGATCGAACTTGCAACCTTGTGGCTGCAGTACCGGCATTTAACCACTGTGCCACCAGGGCTCCTATCCTTCATAGAATCATAGAATCCTAGAGTTGGAAGAGACCCCAGGGGCCATCGAGTCCAACCCCTGCTATGCAGGAACACTCTTCAAAGCATTCCCAACAGATGGCCATCCAGCCTTTGCTTAAGAACCTCTAAAGAAAGAGACTCCACCACACTCCAAAGATTCCACTGCCAGACAGCTCTGACCATCAGGAAGTTCTTGCTGAGATTCAAGTGGACTCTCCTTTCCTGCAGCTTTCATGCTCTAAGTTTCTGCCTGCTACTGCTAAGAACTCTGGGTAACTAAGCACGCTGTCTTTTGGCTTGATTTCTGTCTTTTGCCTTGCCCTCTCAAGATCAAGGACTCTGTACACTTGCTAGCCTAAAATGTAGACAAAAGTTGCACATGAAACTTGCTAATATTTCAAACTCCCCCAGATCATCAGTAGTTCTGCCTCCCTGATCCTATCTACAATCCTGGCTGTATCAACTTAAAGGCTTCTCTGTCAAATTCATCCTGTCAGGGGCAGTTCAAAGTCCGAGCTCCTTCTCACACTCTGTCTCCTTCATACTCTGTCTGAATGTCCCTGAGATGAGCCACTCCATTTTGAGACATACTATTCCACCACAGCCTCCCTGCACAGCCAATCTGAGCAACAATTCTCTGCCTGCATGCCAGTCTGCCTCCTTCACAAGCTCTTTTCAGCAACTTATGGAATCTGTATATTAATTAATTAATTAATTATGGGTTTTGTGTTTCTGCTGTTCTGGTTTTGCATGTTTCTACAGATCTGGTTTTGCATTTCCCAGGTTCTTGATCATTTCTCACGGATATGTGAAGATGAAACTGACAACGTTTACCTGACTTTTATGCAGCTCTGGAAATCTCTTGCAGAGCAAAACAGTGACCAGAAATGGGTTCTCACTTGATTTTATCAAGATCAACTATGTATATATGTATATATATAGTGCATTGGTAGTTGAATCTTTACAGTGGGGGTGGACAACTATTGGGGATTAGATGGGTATGTTTGCCCCATGTGAAGACCTTGTTAAACTTTACCCCTCCCTCTTTTAATTTGTTCGCAAAGATATATTCCCAATACACAAAAGGTGAAATTTTGACCATTTTAGGAATTTTTTTTTAAGTGACCTAAAAATTCACTGGAAGGAAGTGTAGAAAATAACATTTTCTGTACAGAATATAACACTGTGAATAACAACTAAAATAATAATTAAAATGTGGAGAAATATTATTTTCTGGGTAGATAATGTTTGCTGCACAGAAAATTCCATTTTCCTTAGGGAAGAATATATGTAAATTTTGCACTGAATAAGTCTCAAACACTGAAAATTCTCTTCAGTCCAGAATTCTTCTCATCAGGGTTTTCTGAGGCTCTAGAAACATTGTTTTTAACCATTTTTTTTCTGAATATTTTTTAGTATTCTTTTCATCTCTGTTGCTGTGTTAATGAGGCTGAACAGACACGTGCAAGAGATGTTCTACTCTGGATTTATTTCACTGGTTATTGAGCTCAATGGTTCAATGATTCTGTAATGAAATGTAGAATCCAACAAAATCAACAACATCCACCCTACACTGCTATAGTGCTATTATTCCACTTTGAACATCCTCTAGGATCCTGGGCTTTGCAGTTTAGGGAGGGACCTTTAGAATTCTCAGCTAGAGAGCTCTTTGGCCCCAGTAAACTACAAGCCCCAAAATTCCACAGCAGGTTGAAAGTGGAATAATAGCACTATAACAGTAAAGGGCAGAAATAGCCAAAGATAGTCATTCTTTCTAACAATGATTTTCACTCTGTTGTTAGTCTTGACTACAATAGTTCTACTGAATCAGTGGGATTTACCCACATGTTGGCTCACAATTCAGCAATTGACTGAATGGGTCTACTCTATCTGAGATTAAAAAACAGGATGCCAGCTAATGAGTGATGGATTCTGTTTATTATACTTCAAGTTGAATTATATGCAAATACATTAACATTTAAGGAGATAAAGAATAAATGATTAATCAGGTAGAGGCTTTCCAATCACTGAACACTGGGTTTCCTTTTTTTTAATGCTGACAGGGGCCTCAGTCCAACAGCCCCTCAGCATGACATGAATATCTGCAAGTAGGTCTACAATACACTGAGCCATATCGACAACCCTTGACTTACTGTAAAGCCAGCTTGCATAGCCATTCCATTCTTAATGGGAAGCAGAGAAGGTTGGAGATACATTAGGCTGCCTTCCCATAGCTAACTCTATAATGATTAGAGAAGTGTTGAGACCCCTGGAAGACCCCCCACCCCAGATCTCAGTGCTAATATCATCACTGTACATCTGGCAATGGGAAAGGAGTAGCCTGATGATTCTCCCATCCCACCTGCTTGGGGCTTTAAGTACTGTGTGGGGAGGAAGGGCAGACCAACCTTCACAGCACCCAAGAAAGGTCATCCATATATGTAAGGGACACTTACACATATGGGTGTCCATAACTGAATTCCATCCAGTATCAGATGTACAACCCAAAGAGAGTTTAACTTACCTATGGTAGGATCATGGTAGTCTGGAAATCGATGGCTTATGAACTGCATTGTCATTGCTGAGAAGACATAAAAGGAAAGAGGTCATGAACAAGGGGTGCTCTCTCAAAAAGGAACTCTTGTCTGCTGATCTCAATGACTGAAAAGAGATAGGCCTACATCATTAGCGATCTAAACATGTAGGCAAAGTGTGGAGGGTGGGGTCAAGGATATCAAGGCCACATGCAACAATAAGGTCGTTTTGAAGGCTCCGGACCTCTTCCAGACCTTCTAGAACATCTGTGACCAAAGTGAGAGAAAAATCAGCTTCCTCATCTTCTCGTATACAATAGAATATTAATAAACCTTCCAATTTTATGGAAGAACAAGTGCGTTCTAAATCTTCTATGGGTGTTTGAACCCACTAAGCCCACTGCTAGTTTATTATTGTGTGAGTGGGGTGATGAAAAACATCCTTATCCAGACAGCCTCTAGAACAGGGCCGGACAAAGTGTGGACAGTTAGTTCCGCCAAGTGTTTCTGCTGGCAATGCTACAACATCAAGGAGCATGACCATAGATGATGTTAGCGGCACGGTTGCATCATTTGGTCTCATGCAGACTACAGGATTCTTGGAAAGAGGAATCAAATTCCCACCTTCTTCCAGTTTCAGGCCTTTGCTATACAGAGTAGAAGTAACATACATGGAGACATATGAGAAACTGAAGACATGGGCATCCTTAAGAGGTAGTGAAGTTAAAAGGCCAAGAATCCTAGTAAGGATGGGACATCTTTTTGGAAAAATGAAGAACAGAAAATTAACAGACACATAAGAGCATAAGGAAAGGTGCTGAGGAGGCCAGGAGGTGAGGAAATCAAAAGGTAATGAAAATAAGGACTGAAAAAAAAACCCTTACAGCACCCAATTTAGGATGGGCTGCATTCTAGTTTGAAGGAGGAGAGACAGAAAAAAAACAGCCAAGAACCAAAATAGCCCAAAGAAATATTGTGAGAGGCAATGAGGAAAATCAGTGAAGCAGAAGATGCTAGAAGTGAGGAACTGGAGAAAGAAAGTACCAGGGACAGGTGTTATCTCACTGGTAAACCCTGTCCTGGAGTCTACAATTTTGATATTAAAATATGATTCCATGTGCCTGAGAAGTCACTCAGATGGGTACGTAAGCAGCAACGGTTGAACGATCGAAAACCAGGTCAGGCCAGTAAAATCCCCAGTCACGTAGCCCCAGGAGACCTCAAACTGTGCAAACCCACAGTAGACAAAGGCTCCTCAGCCCCTGAGAAACCAACTTGAGGGTATTAGCGTGTTTGCCCCAAGTTGAGCAAAATCCTATCAGGCAGGGACCGTGTACAGAAAGTCACACCACAACCCAATGCAGCTGAAGATCCTGAGACTTTGGCTACACCTTGTAATCTCATCACACAAGGGAAGTTACCACTGTGGAGCTCCTTCCTTGTTGCAACACCCATTGTTCTCCCTGGGAAAGGATTAGTCCTCCAGGTACTTTTTCCCCTACGAATAGTCCCAGTTTTTGAGCTGTTCTTTGGATCATTTCTGGTCATCCCAGCAGACTGTTTCTCTTTCCGTTGAGTAATCCCTTCAGCCCTCTCCGCGCTGAGCTCCACTTCTCTGCTGTTTTTCCTGGACCAAGGACGTCAGGAAAAGGTGCAGTATTACCCCAGCTACAACCCCTTCAATATTCCCCTATCCAGTTTCCTCTCTTTTGCTTCTTAATAGGTCTTCAGTGAGTGTGTGAGCGACTGCATTCGTGTGTGAGACTTTCATTCAATAAAATCATTTTATTGGACATCTTCATTTGGTTTTTAGCTTGGCCTGACCCCGTAAAAACTGGGTAAAAAGACCCCTCTAGGTTACCCTGCCTCTTGCATTGCTATCGCTCATGCTCTGGCTAGTTTCCATTCCCCATCACATGGAGCACATTGAGATGTCCCCCAAAGGGACCCCAGAAATCAGGGTAACACAGGGACAGAACCACAGTAAGGGACATGAAGGAAAATAGGCAAAATTGACAGAAAGAACATGAATAGAAAAAGATGTTTGGGGGATTTGAAATTGTGAATCATGGGGCCAAGTGGGAAGTCTGGAGTTCTTTACATAGAGTTCTGATCTTGACAGAACATAGAAGATGGATTCTTCCAACTGTGGTTTCTGTAGCACAGGAGTGTGAACTTCAGTATTGGGGGACCACATTGGTCCCCCGGAGACAGGATGGCAGCCACTCCCTCCCCAAACTAACTTTTGTTTTGCCCCCAAATGCCTTTCAATACACTACTTGGAATGTGGATACTTTTGTCACATGTTTGTCCCACTCTGGAGCATTTTAAGCCTGGGAAATAACCTTTTTCCAACAGGATGTGTGCAAAGCCATTTGCTGTTGGAAAATAGGCCTGTGTTGGGAATAAAATGATCCAGGGAACATAACTGTGGTGAGATTGCCCTCATACCTCCTAAGGTGTGCTTGGGTTTATTTTAGAGAAAAAAATGCAGTTACTTTTTTTCAAAATAATTGGAGCCTTGGGGGCCATAATATCCATGCTGGAGTTCCATGTAGTGAATGACCAACATTCCTCTACTCCTCTTGTAGCACCTTGCCATGCCAAGGGGTAGAGACAAGAAAAAGGAGTTGCAGATGGTGTGAAGCCTAAATTGCTAATTTCATTATCAGGTAGACACAGATTCAATGGCTGCAACCTTCCAGTTTCAATGTTTATTATAGAAACATGGCATCCTTGCATCGGAACAGAACACAAGAACAATCAAGTCCAACCCCTTCAGGAATACACAAAGCATTCCCTGCAGATGGCCATCCAGCCTCTGTCTGAAAACCTCTGAAGAAGAAGACTCCACCACACTCTGAAGCAATGTATTCCACAATTGCTCTTATCATCAGGAAGTTCTTCCTAATGCTTAGGTGGAATCTCTTTTCCTGAAATTTGAAGCTTTTGTTCTAGTCTGTGGAACAGGAGAAAATAAGCCTGTTTCCATATTCAGTCCTTTCAAATATTTAAACATACTGTCTCTTAAACTTCTCTTTTCCAAGCTAAACACACCCAGCTCCCTAAGCTGTTCCTCATAGGCCATGGTTTCCAGGTTTTTCACCATTTTGGCTGCCTTCCTTTGGATATATTCCAGCTTGTCAATATCCTTCTTGAATTATAGTGCCTAGAACTGGGCACAGGATTCCAAGTGAAACCTACCCAGATCAGAATAGAGTGGTACTATTACTTCCCTCAACCTAGACACTATGCTCCTATTGACGCAGCCCAGAATGCTATTGACTTTTTAAGCTACTTCAGCACACCGTTGACTCATATTCAGCTTGTGTTCTACTAAGACTCCTAAATGCCTTTGACATACACTGGAGTCAAGCCAGGTGTCACCCACCCTGTGTCTATGCATTTCATTTTTTTCTGCCTCAGTGTAATATCTTACATTTCTCCCTGCTATCATAACATCTGGACCAGATTGAAAACCATTCGTGAGACGTACAACCAACTCTCCCTTGAAAATCCTGAACGGTCAGGCTGGCAAACCATTTCTCATTTCAAATTCATTCTAGAGCTAATGCCACTCCAACGGCAGCCTTTATTTTTCGAGATCATGCCTACTGAGCAGGAAGAGTTAATCAGCGGATCGAAAAGGTTACGGATGATCAAGATTAAACATTTATTGCCATGTTAATAAATGATTGCACCTGCGGTGTGGGCAAATATAAATGTTAAGGCATCTCATTACAAATTCATAGTAGACCTGCAAGGATAACTGTTTAAAGAACCTCATTGACAATACAGGCATCATCACAGAGGAGCAAAACGCCTGCCTTGCTCCTTGCTAATGCTTTCCCTCCCATGCACTCCTAGTTTTTTTCCCCTCTTATACTAAGCTTTTTTCCTTGAAACTGTCTCCATGTCAAAACTCAAAACAATCGTCACTTATTTCACCTAAGGTTTACCCCAAATTTAAAAGCTTACATAGGTATATTTATGATGATAGTTCAGAATGCAATCAATTGGACCATATGCTCAGGATTATAAGGAATTCAGTTTTTGTGAATTTGATGGAAATAGAGTTTGGAAACCTTACTTTTCTGGACTATAGCTCTCAGAATATTCCAGCTAGCATGGCAGGCGATCCTGCTCACTAGGAGATTCTGAGATATGTAAACCAAAAACATCCCCCCACCCACCGAAGCTCTAGATCTGAGCCATACCATCCAGATGAATGTACAGAATGTTTCCTAGCTGGTTTTGCGTTTCTCAAAGCTGACGTGGGTCCCTTACTGGAAGAAAAGCAGACTATGAATTAAAGGATGGATAGATAGATAGATAGATAGATAGATAGATAGATAGATAGATAGATGGATGGATGGATGGATGGATGGATGGATGGATGGATGGATGGATGGATGGATAGATAGATAGATAGATAGATAGATAGATAGATAGATAGATAGATAGATAGACAGACAGACAGACAGACAGACAGACAGAGACAGACAGACAGACAGACAGACAGAAGCACTGGACTTTAAAAATAAGTTTAAAAACTGATTTTAAAGGCATATTTTTTAGAAGGAATACATTTAGAAAATCATATTTTCTCAAAATACATACTAAAAGTTGACTTTTGTATGCAAATGTTAAGGTCTTAAATTGATACAGAAAGGTGACAAAGAAGACCTACAAATGCAATCACCTAAACTTGATCAGGGGACTACATACTACAGAGCCATTTTTCACTCTAATAGCCAGGGCAACATCCTTTGGAATCCTGGTGCTTTGCAGTCCTGTGAGGCACTAGAACTCTCTGGAAAAGAATTCTAAAGGGCCTTCCTTAAACTGAAAATTCCAGGATTCCATGGGATCTTGCCATGGCAGTTCAGATAGCGTTATCCCTATGTGGTGTGAAAGGGTCCCAGGACAGCAAAAAAAAGTCTGATTTGGACACACTAGCTACAGTATTTGCCTAGAAAACATGCATCGCACCTTGATTCCCCCAAAAATCTGAGTCAAAAAACAAATTTCAGTATAGCAATTCTTGTCTTAATTACCTCCTGGTTAGACTACTATAATGTAATCAAGATGGGTCTACCTCAGGGAAGTAGTTGTGTGTGGGTGTGCCCCCCCCCAAATAAGCTCCCTCCAAAAAATAATTAAATCAGTTCCCGCATTTCTAACATTCCAGAAGAAGAGACATTGAAAATCATTCATACCTGGAATCCTTATACTTGCTGGGTTCTCATTCCCTTTTTAATTTTTTCTGCCTCTTTATTTTGGGGTGCCAAAACTGTTTTTTCTAACTGCTGAGCTGATGTTTTAAATTACTGTAATGCTAGAAATTTGGGGAATGAAGGGAAATTTTATGAAAGGGAAGAAGTATTATTTGATGGGAAAAAACCTTCATTCTGACACCCACAACCTACATAGCTACACCTCTGGCCTACCATTGAAAACAATTTAGAAATTAAAGCTAAAGCAAAATGTTGTGACTAATGTTGTCTGGTGCATGCTTTAGAGGTCACTTCTCATCCATCTCGTACCATCTGCACCCGTTTTCAGTCTCTTCCTGGTTGCAATGCAAAGTCCTGGGGTTGACTCACAAAGCCCTATAAAGGCCCAGGAGATCTGAAAAGTCACCTCCTCCTCTATGATTCTGGGCTATATCTGGAATTTGAAATCTCCGACAGAGAAATCTTCATGGCTCACCACCTTCAGCAGCCAGGGTGGTGAATATATGTGGCACGACATTCTAAGCAGCAGCACCTCGGTTCTGAAACTTTCTCCCAAATGATGTTGGGCTGGCTCTATATTTGCTAAACTACTGGCAGGCAGCCAACTGTATTGATTTATTTGGCTTTTGCTTCTTCATTGTTTTAAGTACGCGCGTGCGTGCGTGTTTCAAAAAACTTTTTGTTTAGTTTGCTTGAATCTCGTTTTCTTTTCCTTTTAAAATGTTTTTGCTAGTTGTGTATCATCCAGGGAATCCTGGTAGGCTGAGACATATCAAACAAATAATTTCAAATAAATGAAAAAAAAAAATAAGCATTTGGTAGCAACACAGTTTTCCCTGTTTCTAATGCTACTACATTTTCTGTTCTTTTCCTTATACAGAGAAGGAGATCAAAATAATCTTTTCTTCTCCAGATGGAGAGATCAGTTCAGAGACAAACAAGTTTCACAGTCTGATTCTTACTGAGACATGTAAGCTTTGAAGATACAAAGAATTCAGGATGCCATAATGATCTTTGGGGCAGCGTCTCTCCAAAAGGAAGACTACAGCATCTGGGGCTGTTTATTTAAAGCACCAGCATGTAGATATAGAAATATATTTATAAAATTATGCCCTGTGGGGACAGATATTTTTACCCTCTCTTAGAAAGCTACTATCAGAGGTCACGTAATGAAAGCCAAGATGCTGCATTGTGATTGCATAGGGTAAATCTCCACTCTACACTACAGGTCAGTGGCGGATGCACTAAGCCACACTTCTGCTGGACACTGGCACCATGCAACAAAACACAAATTTATTTACTTATTATTTTTTATTGAATTTATATGATTTCTCCCAAGTTGGGACCCAAAAGGTTTTTTAAAAAAGTTAAAAGCATAAAAACAGTTGAAATATTAAAAGACATATAAAATTATATAACAAAACAACAACTGATAAATAAGTAAAAGGTCTCCAGCTCACCCATTAAATGCCTGCTTTAAAAGAAGCATCTTTGCCTGCCTATGAAGGGAGAGCAGGGAGGGGGCCAGCCTAGCCTCCCATGGAAGAGTGTTTCACCAGATGGGAGCAGTCACTGAGAAAGCTCTGCCTCCCATGTTCTCATCAGGCAAGCCTGGGATGGTGGTGGGACTGAGAGACAGCCTTCCCCAGCAGATCTTAAGGCTCTAGCTGGTTTGTACAGGGAGATGCGGTCTTTCAAATAGGCCAGACCTAAGCTGTATAGGGCTTTATAGGTCAGAACCAGCTCTTTGAACGGTGCCCAGAAACAAACAGGTAGCCAATGGAGCTGTTTTAGCAAGGGAGTTAGGTGTTCCCTGTAACTGGCCCTAGTCAGCATTCCAGCTGCCACGTTTTGAACCCAGTGAAGTTTCTGAACAGTTTCCAAAAGTAGCCCCACATAGAGTGCATTACAGTAGTCCAAACAAGATGTAAGCAAGACGTGTGTCACTGTAGCCAGATCTGACATCTCAAGGAATGGATGCAGCTGTTGCACAAGTTTTAACTGTGCAAATGCACTCCTGGCCATGCTGAGACCTGGGCGTCCAGGCTCAGAGTTGAGTCCAGGAGAAATGCCAAGGTTGCAAGCCTGTGATTTCAGGGGAAGCATAACCCCATCCACAGGCAAAGATCCTATTCCCTGATCTGCCCTTTGACTGACCAGGAGCACCTCTGTCTTGTCTGGATTAAGCTTCAATTTGTTTGCCCTCATCCAGTCCATTACTGACAGCAGACATTGGTTCAGGACCGAGATAGCTTCCTTGGAATCAAATGGAATGGAGAGGCAGAGTCTCTCTGCAAATGTGCTTACTGTTTCCACCAGTCCATGTATCAAAGGTACATATGAGTGCACATCATCTACATTGTAAAATAGCATGCACAGCAGTCATGCTCTTAGTATTCCACTTATGCAAATATGAACTGAATACAGACATTACATCATGGGTAAACAAAGATATAATCACAGGTGAAAGTCAAAAGCAACAATCAGACTTTAGCATTTCCAATTTCTGTTTATGAGTATGGATAGTGAAGAAAGCTGACAGCAAGAAAAGCAACTCATTTGAAATGTGGTGCTGGAGGACAGAAGACACTGTGGACTGCCCAAAAGATAAAAAAAAATGGATCCTAGAGCAAACAAAATGTGAGTTCTCTCTAGAAGCAAAGATAACCACCTGAAGCTGTTGTACTTTGGACATTTCATGAGACAACAGGACTCATTGGAAAAGATGGTAATAACTGGTAAAGTGGAGGCCAGCAGGAAAAGAGGAAGATTGTGCTACCGGTGGATTGATTTAATCAAGGAATCCACAGCCCTGAGTTTGAAAAACCTGAGTGAAATGGTCGATGACCAGGGATCTTGGAGAGCTCTCATTCATAGGGTTACCATAAGTTGAAACTAACTAGACAATGAACAACAACAACAGTCTTGTGCTATTTGAAATTAGAAATGTTTTAATAGGATCACTTTTTTAAAAACATTTTACTATTAAGTTTTTAGATGTACTTTAATTTATACCAAAAACCTCCTTGGATCCCATGTTGCGAGAAAGGCAGGATATACATCAAAGAAAGAAAGGGAGGAAGGAAAGAAGGAAGAGAAAGATTGTAGTTCAAGAAAGTAGCTTTCCTGAATTCCAGTACAGAGATGCCATACCACTGAAAAGAAGATGCTGGGCACAGAGGGGGTGGCTGATGCATTTATACTCCACTTGTGACACTGGAAATGGGATGCTAGGGCCAGTTCAAGGTTGCAAAAGCTGACATGTCATTGTGCATGGAGAGGCCTAGGGCAGGAATGAACACTGATGCACATGGTGCATTGCACATGTGCACTGCACATGCAGATACGGATGCATGTGCTTGTTTGGCATTGGAATTCAGAGTGGTATATCTGCATGAGCATAAAGTAACAACCTGTCTCCTCAATTGACTGTAGTTTCATAGGTTTTTATCCTGCTCCAAAAGGGCTTATTTACAAAGTCATTGAATCACATTGCTGGGAGAGACTACAAGGGCCATCCTGTCCGACACCATTCTGCCATGCAGGAAGACACCACCAAAACACTCCTGACAGATGGTTATCCAGCCTCTTTTTAAAAACCTCCAAAGAAGAAGACACCACCACACTCCCAGACATCGCATTCTACTGTTGAACTGTTCATATTTTCAGGGAGCTGTTCCTCATGTTTAGATGCAATCTCTTTTTCTGAAGTTTGAAGCCTTTGATCTGCGTCCTGTACCAAAAGAGTCTTGCTTCTTAAGTGCTTTAAGTTCAAACAAACTAAAGCCCTTTTCGCATGGCATCTGCCATTCGAAAGAGGGCCTGGAGCCTCGCACGATTGTGAGGAGCAATCTGCATGATGCCCTCGCAATCATGCAAGGCTCCAAGGGCCGGCAGGCAACGATTGCGCACCTTTGCATTTTCGGCTTTAAGCCCAAAATGCTGAGCAATCGCGCATTGTTCCCACCTCTGTGTGCACTTACCTGGTGTGCGGAGCCTTGGAAGCTGGGCCGGTCGCGCTTCCTGTCTCAGTGCAGCCTGGGAAGGTCCCAGGCTGCCCTGCGAAAGAAAGAGACCGGGCTCTCACGTGAGCAGGAAGCTCGTGCGGAGCGGAAGAAACCTGGACACAAGGGCCTCTCACCGCACTCCAGCGCCAAGAAGAAGTAGGATGCGAAAAGGGCCAAAGAAAGGGGAAATGGAAAAAAAATGGTAGAAAGCCTGGTTTTTGTTTGCAGCTCAATAATATGGTAATAGGAGACTCTATTACTGATGACGTGCCTTTTGGACAGATCAAAATAATAAAATCAAGTGGAAAAAAGTGCAACTTAAAGATAAATTAGGGACACTTATCTCTGAATTATGTATGCAGTAGAAGAAGCCCCTGTGTTACAATGAGGCTTTTAAACTAAAATAAGCAAATGAAACATATAGATAATGCTGGAAATGAAATAAATCCATAAAGATGCAGAAGAGAGTTATTGTAATAAATTAAATGTTTATTGTACCAACGTACTGGCAACAGGCAAGATGCCCAAAGCTTCAATTGAACTGTTTTTATTTTCTAAAATCTGGAGCTGCAAGTCATCCAATTGATATTTAATGAATATTTTATAAGGCTTTGAAGAGCTCTCTTCTTTAGAAGGCATGCATTAATTGCATGTCAGTCAATAAAAATGGAAAGATACTTCGCTGAGACGACTGTGTGATTTCTTTAACTATTGTGCTGATAACGATATGTTGTTGTCTTCAATCTATCTGGGAACATTAGCTTCACCCCTCAGAAATGATTTGCCAAATTCTGACTTGTTAACAAGAAAAATTCTGGGATTCAGACTAAGGGTTTACATTACAGAACTCCAATACTTTGTTGTCACTTCTGACTTTGGAATCCTGGGATCTGAGATACTTTGAATTCTCTGTAGAGATTTCCAGTACCTTAAAAAACTATTGATTCACAGGGCGGAGGTGTGGCTGTTACAAACATGGCCATTTACATCCTACACTGATCTAGTGCTATTGTTATCACCATGAACTGGCCTGGCTTCGGTAGACATCAGATATCATTTTGATATCACAATTCGGTCCTGTTTTGCCACCAGCCAAGTGTTTGTGAGGCCCCCGAACAAAGCACCGAGCTAGGCATGGCTATTAAATGCTGACTGATCTTTGTTTACACCAAGGCAAGCCAGAAACTGCCAGATCTGCTTAGGAGACCTCCCGAAACAAACACCTTAATTACGCTGACACAAAGAGCCCCCTGCCCCGAGCAGGCACCCTGGCGAGCCGGACGCTCAACTGCCCAAGCGAGCTGCATCTGTATACCGGCCATCCTACTGTCAATTCGAACCTAACTCAATCATGTAAAATTCTGACCTTTCGGAGACATTGTCTCTCGCCCAAAACTCATTGTTCTCGCCCAAGTACAGACTAGCCCACGGTCATACCTTCCCTAATAAAAACCCCCAGTTCCGAGAGTTCCTCGGACCGCCCGTTGGATTGCTACCCAGCCTTGCTGCCGCTTCGTCAGGCGAGCTCCCCTCGGCCACCACGCTGAGGTTCTTCACTCCCGACTCCGGCTTCTTCAGGACTACGAGAAAGGTGTCGCATCACCCATTTTCCCCAAAAACTCTCATTTCCTATTTCTTAGTTAGCTGTGTGTGCATGTGTTGTCTTATTTGTTGCTTACCTGTTAATAAAGCTACCAATTTTGTTACTTTAAAACTTGTCTGGCTGCTCTTCTGCCCTGACGCTGTATACATAAGGTTAAAAGATCCCTGCAAAGTTACCCTGCCAATCGCTAGCTTAAGTGAGTGCTCCAGCTAATTTCCCCACCATTTGTTGTTGTTGTTTGGTTATTTGGGCACCACTCCCAGGACCCCCAGCTCACAGGGTAACACTATTATTCCCCTTTCAACCTCCTGTGGAATTCTGGGGTTTGCAGTTTCCTGAGGCCCAAGAGCTCTCTGGCTGAGAATTCTAAAGGGCGCTCCCTAAATTGCAAACCCCAGAATTCCACAGGATGTGGAAACTGGAATAATAGCACTAGAACAGCATAGTGTGGAAATGGCCCATGTGTAAAACTACTACAGTTGGCCCTCCACATTTGCTAAACTTGGGGCACAGGACTCCTGCAAAGGTGGAAAACCCACAAATATCAAAATGTGTGTGTGTGTGTGTGTGTGTGTGTATGCAAGAGAGAGAGAGAGAGATGGTGGGGAGGGAGGACACCCAGAGTCCAAACCGAGTCAGGGAAAGAAGAAAGGGGGTGGGTTGGCATGATGGCCCTATACTTCCTCTGTTTGGCCCATCTACTTCCTAGGGTGTTTAGGAGCATTGGGAGAGGGTTTCTGGTTCTGAGAAATTGTGGTGTGAGCCATCTGTTGAAAAGGTTTGCTGTGACCTTTGGTGCAATAAAATACTTATGATGTGCATGTGGGAAGCACCTGGGGGAATGACTGTGCGTGCCATGAGGTAATCCCCTTGGGACGAAAAGCTGCGTCGCAGTGTAATGTAACCAGGACAAGGGGTTACATCAGCCATGAAATCCACATGAAATCCTGGCTGGGGTTACATCAGCTAGTCCCTGTGTATAGAAGGAGATGGGATCTGGCCAACATTTCTCTCGGTCTGCCTGATTGTTGGCCGGAGGCTTTTCCAGAGCGTATCTCCACTTGATGGGTTGATGATGGAATGCTGAATCTCTGTTGGAGGATCTGCAAATCCTGTACATATGTATATATTGGAAAAGAAGATTAAAAGCCTCCAGGTATCCTTGGAAGACAACACTGTGAGATAGTGTTCCTTTGTGGATGAGTTTTGGGGTCAGAGTAGTGCTGCATATCATACTCTGCCACACACGCTTTTGTTGCTGTGTTTATCAACTCTGCTGTATGTGTTTTGCTTTGTTTTGCACTTGACTCTGAGCCACATTTGGTCAGAGCTCAGTGGAATGAGGAAAGATTTATCGCAATTTGCATAAATCTTATCATCCACCATCCCTCCACACTATCCTTAGCTGGTCAGGTGGTGGCTGGTGAGAGAGGAGGAGGAACACGAGCAGCATTTTAAAGGGCTGCACAGCCTGACTGGGGTTATCAAGAAGGGAAAGTCCTTTGGAAAAGAAGCGCTTGAGGTGGGGAAGCAGGGGTTGGAGAAACCTGCAAATAATCACATCCTTGAAAGTGAAATCTGCAAATGTGAAGGGCCAACTGTATAACTGTGGAGTGTGCTTACACTCCAGGTATGAGAAAATCTCTGAAAATTCAAGCTGTTTGAGTATCTTTGATTTCTTTTCAAAGCTCATGCTGATTCATAAGTGTGTTGAGTTGTAAGGCTTGTTTAAATGGGAGAAATGTAATTTCTCAGATGCAGAAAAAAATGTCCAAAAACTGTGATTAGAATAGAAGTATAATAACGTGGTGGCTACAAGAAAAGGGTTTTGTTTGTTTGTTTTGTGTTGATGCTTTGCTTCTATTGTGCCCTCTTCAGAGTGGTTCACCTGGCACCTTTATTTTATAGTTCCCCATAACATATGAATACTTTTCTTTAAATTTTCCCAAGCTTTACAGATTTAAAAGCTGTCAACGATAGTTTTGGCTATTGTCTCAGTGGACCAGATTATCCGCTCTAAGTTTTAGATCGAACTTCAGAGGAACTCTGTAGGATGCTAAATCCTATCACCAAAATAGGTTTGGAACTTTAGGGACGTCTTTTCAAGTTTGGACTCAGCCTAGAATTAATTCAGTTCCCCACTGACATGGAGGCCTCAAGTTCCTCTGCTTCATTGATTTATAAATCCTGGTTTGTTTTGCCCTTTTAAGATCTGTCTGTTTTATGTGTGAATGAACTCTTATGTTTGAATATTGTCTTCTTCCACTGGTTTTATGCTTTATTAAATTTTTTTAACTTTTTTTTTTTAATTGCTATAACTTGTCCAAAGGACCCCTACATGAGATGGATCATATAGGAAGATGCAGCCCTTCAACCTTGACCCAAAGCATACACGGTTCTCCTTAATTCTGCTCCAGGGTGACTTAGAGAATCATGGAACCGTAGAGTATCTAGTGACTACAAGGGGCAGCTACTCCTGCTGCCATTCAGGAATGTGCAACTAAGGGTTGATTCAAAGATGCTGATCCAATCTCTGTTTAAAGACCTCCATTGCCCTCTGATGTAGTCTATTCCGCTGTTGAATACCTCTCACAGTCAAGAAGGTCTTCCTAATGGAGAGGTTGTATCTCTTTTCTTCCCATTTGAATCCACTTGTTTTCAAATAGAGCTGGAAGACACCACAAGGGCCATCAAGTTTAGTGCCCTGCCATGTAGGAATACACCATCAAAGCACCCCCAGCAAATCGCCACCCAGCCTCTATTTAAAACCTCCAAAGAAGGAGACTCCACCACACTCCACTGAGGCAGCAGCAGATTCCACTGTCCAATGGCTCTTACCGTCAAGAAGTTCTTCCTAACATTTAGATAGAATCTCTTTTGCTGAAGTTTGAAGCCATCACTCTATGTCCTCATCTCTGGAGCAGCAGAAAACAGGCTTGGTCCATCCTTCATATGACATCTCTTCAAATATTTAAGCATGGCTATCAGGTCACCTCTTAATCTTCTCTTTTCCAGGCTAAACATGCCCAGCTCCCTAAGCCTCCTCACAGGGCTTCATGGTTTCAGGTCTTCAACCATTTTGGTCACCCTTCTCTGGACACCTTTCAGCTTGTCAATATCCTTCCTGAACTGTGGTGCCCAAAAATGGACAAAGGATTTCTTCAGGTGGGCTCTGACCAAAGCAGAATAGAGTGGTATTATTACTTCCCTTGACCTAGACACAAGACTCCTAGTGATGCAGCCCAGAATAATGTTGATTTTTTTCGCTGCTGCATCACACTGCTGACTCATATTCAGCTTGTGGTCTACTGAGACTCCTAGATTCTCTCAGCCTTTTCTTTTCTAAGCTAAACCTAACCAGCTCACTGAATCATGAGTGACCAGGTCTGTACATTGGCAGCATCAGGGATAAAGTGGCAGGTTTCCTCAGTTCACTGAAGCTTGGATTAGTTGTCCCAGCCATGCAAAAGTAGATGCAATACTCTAACCTCAGGGTATGCATGGGGATCAATGCACAACTATTATGCAAAGCAAAAGATCACCTGAGCATTACAGGGGTTGCATTAAGTTAGACTGAATGTTCTAACATGGTTTTATGCATTCTGGTATTTCAAAAACTGCTATGGAATATTTCCTTCTGGTTCCCATTTTCTAGGCCTCTGGGCTTTGCAATCTCCCATGCAAACTGAGCCACTGACTTTGGAGAGCCGCAAGACTGAAATCCCAAATGTGATCCCATCATTTGAGAAATGTATCAAATGTGCTCAGAGCTAAGCAGGTGGGAGTTCATTCCCTTAACTTTCTGATGGACTTTGCAACAGTTCGCCGTGATTCTTCTCCTGTCCATTGATTTCCTATCAGATAGACTTGGTAGAATAACCGCGTGCATATATATAATAAATGACGGCTACCGAAAGGCACAGCTAGTCTCTCTTTGTGAGCTCTCTGTGGTACCTGAAATTGTATTGATTGCGAGGGGGCAGTTTGTGCTATGAAGGATAGCAATAAAGTGAAGAAGACAGATGAGATGAATTTGAATGATGCGAGCAGGCAGCAATAGTCTTGTATATTCATTTGTCTGCCCTCCTGGCACCTGAGGCAGAAGGTACACGTGCAGAAAAATGTATGAGAGGGTAGAGACTCATACAATGCTGCAACAGACTGTACCAATTTGGTTGATGATAGTTTATACCATTTCTTTATGCATCCTCCTTTGGCAAGTAGAAGAATAGTGTGTGATTTAAGAACTTCTCCTGACCGCTGGGGTCCAAAGGGCTGTTGCAAAAGCCCACCTTATTTGTGGACAGAGAAATTGAAAAGGAAGCATTTTAGATATTAAAAGCCAGGCTTTGAATATTCAGGCACTCAAGGTCCTGGGCCTGGATGAACAAACTTTGGAATTGACTACACTATCATACTCTGATCCTAAATGAAAATAAGTAGTTTGTTTGGAGTGACACTGTGATTCTCCAACCCCAAGGAGCTAACAAAAAATCAAGGTGTGTTTGGCAAAAATCCAAGAGTACTCAGCTTTGGGTAGAAAATCAGAAGGGAAATTTAAAATTTGTTAGTTCCTCAGGTCTGTCATTCAATTAATTAATAATTCAGTTGTAGAATTAAATCATTTCTAAAATTCCAAGTCAATCTTTTTAATTAAAAATAAGTTTAATTAAGTTGCTATTTTATTGTTGCTGTGTACCTTCAAGTCATTTCTTACCTGTGGCAACTAAAGTGAACCTATCATGGGTTTTTTTCAGCAAGATTTGTTCAAAGGAGGTTTTACCTTAGCCTTCCTCTGAGGCTGAGGCAGTGTGACTTGCCTAATTTCATCAAGTGGGTTCCCATAGCCAAGTACGCATTTGAACACACGTCCCTGTAATTCTAGTCCAACCACTCCAACCGCTATACCATACTGGATCTCTAGTGCTTTTACTTTAGAACGTTTCCAACTTCATCAGGAACTTTAAAAACTAATTAATAATCTCTGTTCCAGATAGTTAACAAAGCCCCATTGTAAGGAAATTAAAACTGGATTAGACAATAAAACTATTAAAATATCACAATAATCAAAACCATTAAAATTGTCACAATAACCAGTAAGATTCCAAACTGTTGCCTTCACTTACTCCAACTGGCTGAAGTTAAAAATAAAATAAAATAAATAAAATAAAATAAAATAAAATAAAATAAAATAAAATAAAATAAAATGTGATGTTCTTTCTATCCCACATAAGCATCTATTCTTATCCATATGAGCATATAGACATACAATGGGTTATGCCTTTTGTCATACATTCAGTTGGAGAGTGTTGCATTCAGCACAAAGGTTGTGTAGGACAATCCATGCCTAAAGTTGCCTTTTTAGAAAAAAAAAAAAAGAAAACCTTCCTGAACTGTTTGCAAACAAAACCCAGAAAAACTGTAAAATGCAAAAACAAAAACAAAACCCAAGGCCAGAATCTCCAAGTTGCCATTAGAAACCACTGGGTGATCACCTTGGTCACCGTCTCTTAGGTGATGGAATATGCTGGCTCAGTGGAGTGTGGCAGAGTCTCCTTCTTTGGAGGTTTTTAAGCAGAGGCTGAATGGCCATCTGTTGGGAATGCTTTGATGTAGGTTCCTACATGGCAGAAGGGGGTTGGACTGGATGGCCCCTGGGATCTCTTCCAACTCTGATTCTATGATTCTATAATTCTGCATGACGACGCTCTTCCACGTCATTGTGCTGCAATCCGAGGTCTGGAAGGGAGTGTGTCAGCATCATTCCCCTCTGCACCTACTCACTCCAAGTGGAAGGGAATTCAGTGGCACCATCTCTTCCTTCTGCAATGCAGCCAGACACTTTCCACTGCTGCGCTACAAAAGGAAGTGTCACCATCGCACTTCCCATGGCTTCTGCATGGAGAAGCAACAGGAGTGCTGCGTGATGGAGGAGCAACAGGAGTGCTGTGTGATCACAGGTGCAAAATGGATTTTTTTTTTTCCATTTTGCAAAAATGCTTGGGAGCGGGATGGCAGAGGGCAGGCAATAACATCGTGCAGAAACCTGACCTGCCGATTGCTGCCATATTGACTCAGAAGTGGAACAGCCCCGTCGTGTGGAAATAGGGTTAGCCTCAGGGGATACAGCAAAGGCAAACCCTTTCTGAACAAATTTTGCCAATAAATCCCCTTGGTTCACCTTAGAGTTGCCACAAGGTGGGAATGACTTGAAGGCACACAACAAGATAACCATCTCCAGCTGTTTTCAGGTCTGCTACATGAAAGATGGAATAAAAATTATTTTTTGACTTCTTCCAGGGACAGGACTCTAAACAGTTCCAGGAACTGAGATTCCAACTACACATCATAAAGAAACTCCTGATGGTATGAACTGTCATACAGAGGAACAAACTGCATTGACAGATGGTGGATTCTCTGCAACAGACATCAGCCAGTGCTGCAGAAGCAGTGGGTTTCCAGTATAGGGAAAGAGCTGGAGTCAAGTCCCTTGAAATCCTTCCCAATTTATAAAGCCATGAAGGAATGGATTCTGTGTGACTTAGACTCACCCAGATGCTCCATCTCCCCCAAATTTTACAAACCAAAAAGTGAAATGTCTGCATGGCCTGCCCCTGAATCTTCAGCCAGCCAGTGTCACCAGATGTCTCAGTAGATGTTACAAAGTTCTCAGCATCAAAAGGAAGAACGAGAACAGGAGCACAGCCTGTGTAATGGGAATGACATGGAGGAGTCCAAAATTGCAGGAGTTCTTTGGCCGATAAGGGTCAAATTAGACATTCAGGGGTGTGCGCATTCCCTATGGGTGACCTCTTTCCCCTCGGAGGCACCTACCTGAGCAATCATGGCTGGCATCGTGTTAGTGAGTTATAATGGTGTAAGTCCAACTTGTGCCATCAGAATGCTCTTTTGGAGTCACGATGGATTATTGTCCTGACCACACAATGACCAAAGTCCCCACAAACACACTTTTCACTGTGGCAGCCCTCCCGACAGCCATTTTGGGTTTTGTGCAGAGTGGAAGGGAAAGTGGAAGAGACATGCAGCACTGTTTTCCTTGAGCTTCATGGTAGAGTGATAACATCCTCTTCAGAGACCTCCTGAGGGCACCTAGGAGATTCCTGATAATAACTGTCTCAGTACATCCTACCAAACAAAAATAAGAATATTCCTGCTGGTCTCCCTACTCTACACCAAATCCAAAATGTCTGTGTTGGAAGAGGGGGCTGCTACAATGAAAAGGAGGTTGGTTGATTGCTCTGGGAGACTTTGACCATTTCCTCCCTATACTGTTACAGTGCTCTTTATCCACTTTCAACATCCTGTGGAATTTTGGGGATTGCAGTTTCCTGAGCTCAAAGAGCTCTCTGGCTGAGAATTCTAAATACCCCTCCCTAAACTGCAAACCTCAGAATTCCATAGGATGTAGGAAGTGGAATAATAGCACTACAACAGTGTAGTGAGGAAATGGCCATATTGTAGTTACATGCCAAAGACACATCTCCCAGTGCAGGATCTCAGCATAGATTTGCAGATTTAAACCAGTGCTTATCCTTCAATGGCCAATCACAAAAGAGCCCATGCTAAATGTAAGATACATAGGTGAGGAAGGTCACGTTATGACAAACTGATGTCTTTCAGTACTTGGTGAAGCTCCTTTGGGGGGAAACATACAAACAAACAAAGACATACTTCTGGAGTAGATAGCATAATTGATCTTTTGATTTCATTGCTTAGAAAAAGTCCTTGGAAGAGTAAATAAGAAATTCCACTTTTTCTAGCAAGGTGAAAATATAGAAATGTGGGGGAAAAGACTCTTTTATGGGAGTTGATTGTTTCTTTTGGAGTTTGACTAAAAAGCAACCATTGTCTTTTTTTTTTAACGATCCTTTGCTTTTTCTGCACAAAAGGAAAGCATCTACAATTAATTCCACCAGAGAATAATAAGAGAGGGAAACTATAGTCAGTTGCTGAGGAAACAAGGCCAGACAGCATGGGTAGGTGGGAGGGGGAGATCTTATTGTCCAGTTCACCTACTGATCTTTGAGAGGTACCATTATGATTTTAAAGGCCATCACTGATCAAAATGACCTTGTTTTATTTCTCTGGAGACAAGCCCATGACAACAGCAATATAGTGACCTCTAACACCATAAAGCACTCTTTAGATCAATATAGATTAAATGCTGTTTTCTACAAGATTTCTCCCTCCATGCTCTGCCCTACAAAGAGGACTCATTTAGATCTCACAGACCAGAGACACCCTGCTTAGTGTAGGAAGTCTGATAAAATCATGAGCCACAATTACTCCATAAAAGTAGTTTGGTTCAGACAAATGATTAAATATCTTCTCTGTTGGCAAGTGACTGGTGTGATATTTATCCACTCCAAGGAATCACCACTCAAAATGTTCTTCTGGGTAAAATAAAGAAGAACAGGCAGAAATAACCTCATGCTGCTGACCAGTCTCATAGAAGCATAGAGTTGGAAGAGACCACAAGGGCCATCAAGTCCAACCCCCTTCTGTCATGCAGGAATACACCATTAAAGCAGTCCCAACAGATGGCCATCCAACCTCTGTTTAAAAACTTCCAGAGAAGGTGACTTCACCACACTTGCAGGAAGTGGCAGATTCCACTTTTGAAGTTCTTCCTACTGTTTAGATCAGTGGTTCTCAACCTGTGGGTCCCTAGATGTTTGTGGACTTCAGCTCCCAGAAGCCCCAGCCACTATGGTCAATGCTCAGGGTTTCTGGGAGCTGAAGTCCGCAAACATCTGGGGACCCACAGGTTGAGAACCACTGGTTTAGATGGAAATAATGAGAACACAAAACAAAGCTTAGGCTGACGCATGCCACTTTACTTAAACTATCATCTATTTAGGTTTATCCCATTAGACTAGCAAAAGAAGGGGGACCTGGAGCAGCTGAGGCAGGTGGTTGCCTGCTAGCTCTCCTCCCCAGCATCTCCTGGGCAAAACACCTAAGCCACAAGGAGAACCCAAATGCTAGGTTGCTCTCCAGCTGGACAGCTACTGAAAGGCCAAGCCAAGAACCTACTCCTTTCTCTGGAGACATAGGCTTATTTTTCTGGAGAAATGTCTCCAGAGATATAAAACAAGACTAAGGGCTAAACCCTCAGGCAGCCCCAATGACAGTCTTCTTCACCCCCCACCCCAGGTCTTACAACATAGAAGGGCAGGTCCAGTGGCCTCTCCTTATTACCACGCCATACACTCTCACTACATGATATGGTCTAATTGGCAAAATATTCAATTGGCCTGAAATAGTAATTATATCCTGCTATTACTGGGAAGCTTGCTAGCAAAAAGGAACTGGCTACACATATGCAGTGTGAAACTAGGTCAGATTTTGACATCAGGATATGGCTAGGTCATAGTCAGGGAAGCTCTAGTGATAAAGGACTTGCAGATGTCCCTCAATGACTGAACCCTTTAGAGACAGGATCACCCCAAACTGCTTCCATGGAATGACTGACTGTCGTTGACCCTGTTTTTCAATCTGCTGAAACTCTCCCTCTGTTCCTTAACCTGTCACGCCATTAAGGAGCTATCATGGTTCTCACCAGTCACCTACGTTTTGGGATAACATCCTTCTATCCCTATTAAGTTTGATGGAGGACTTGGAGGAGGGAAGGTACAACTTGTTTTGAAGCTGAGTCATGCTCTCAATTGCCTCATGGAAATATGAATGAGCTTCAAAACAAGATGCACATTCCATGTACACCATGTTTTAAAGGGAGAAAGTGTGTTTAGACTGAGTTGTTGTTTTTTCCCCCCTGCTGCTGCTGCACTGATGGATTCTTGTGGTGCAGCAGTAGCAGGCAAAGAAATTAAAATATTCTACAGTTTTAGGTTTGTTGAGCCCCAGAAATTGCCAACTCCTGATGGAATGGCTTGAGGAGTAAGTGCTAAACTGGATGTGCAAATGCTTCAGTAGAGATCAACCTCAAACAGATTTTTCATATACTTTTCTCCCAAAACATGTATTCTTCTATGCAATTTTGCCTAATCAGCACTTTTTTTTTTGCAAGCAATCTCTCCTCACATAGTCATTTTTGACTTTATTGCATCTTCTAAACTGCAAGGAAATCATTTACCAGCAGGGATACACAAAAAATTAATTTAGTTCACCTTTTAGCATGGACTTATGTTGTACTTTTGAACAAACTTGAGAGCTGAAACTCAGTTGTTCTTGCACTGGAATTTTCCATTTTTTAAAAAAATGAATGTAAAGTATGCATGCTAAGGAAACATTAAGTAACTGTAACAGGTGAGATACCACCTTGTGTTGGTGTGGTGCAATTCTATACTCATGTGTAGCAGTGGTGGCTGTGCTATACCACCCTTCTAATCAATATCAACATTGTTCAACCAGCGGTGTCCCTCCCAATCTGCTTGCTGTTGCTGCAATCGTAGTGAATCCATTTGTACACTGAAGGGACTCATGAGCAGTTATCAGCAAAGAATCATCAACTGCACCTTCTGAGAATGCACAAATTAAGTTTGGCAGGTGTCCCTTATTATTTGGGTTGTTCCTTATCTGAGGATCAAAAAGCTTGTTTCTTCCAGGGCTGGCAGGTGTCTTATATTATCAGAACAGATGTCCCCATTTGAGGACTGGAAAGCTTTTCCTTTTATAGAGACTGAACAAGATGCCAAATAAAATAAAATAAATCCCATATTTGGGGGGTGTCGGCTCTTCATAAAGAGAGAAATGAGTGCATTGAGTAATTTATGAATGCAGATAATAATTCTAGAGATGCACATGACTCAGTTAACTGAAATCAATACTTTCATTTAGTTTTTAGGTAGAACACAAACTTCATAGCTATTTCCTGATAGTTGACCCTGCATATCATGAATTTTGACTGTCCTTTATGCATATCATGAATGATGACTGTCCTTTATGACTATTTTGAGAACCTGGCAATACTAGGACAAAGGTACATGCATTGGTTACTATTGTGGATATTATGTCTTGCTCAAAAAAAAAGCACAACCACATGCCCTGGGGAATATACTCTTGCATAAAATATCCATAGGATGCCAGCAAAAATTATGCATTTGTTTGTTTTTCAACAATGCCTGAAATTAGGAAAAAATAGCTAGAATCCTGTTGGACCGTTATGAATATGCAATAACTGCAATGTGCTTATGATCCCTATGTAGCCAATTATGAAAGTTCCCCAAATCCACTTACTGGTAAGCAGCCTCTGGGAACAACAGGGGTCCATTTCCCGTCGGTTAAGAAGCAGCTATGTGACATTCCCGCAAATGAGCAATCTCTAGCCTAAAGGCAGATATGTGATATGGGGCTTTTTCCTGCCTGCCACACCAGAGGTTATTCACAGAAGGGGGATGGAACACCAGGTAGCCACTTCTTGATCAACGGGAGGTCAGATCCCTGCTGATCCCAGCAGATGCTTACCAGTAAATGAGGTTTGAGGGGATCTGGTTGGAATCCTTCTGCCAAATGCTTGCAAAAATATCTATCTTGGGTAGCATGCTAAAATCTATTTAGTCTTTTAAAAATCATATAACCTTTGTAAACCAATTTCAAAGTTCACAACAAGCTGAATTTAAGAAGAGAAAAATTCTCAGAGTTCAGAATAAATCCAATTTAAGATGAGAGAGAGAGAAAAGAGAGAGAGAGAGAGAGAGAGAAAAGAGGAATTGAGAGAACCTGAAACTGAGAGTTTCAATCCATTTAAGTGGCAACTTTCTGAACAAAGTCACCTCTACTATCACCACCAACTCCTCCTTGCCAAACCCAGAAGAATATTACTGTTGGTCTTATGTGGCTTTGTAAACATTGACAGGTCATCTCAAATCCCAAAAGCTAGAGAACAATCAGAGATGGAGATATTCCTTCAAGTTCTGGAAGGATAAAGCAATTCATTGGATTATAAGGATATTACCTGACCTTTTAATGTGGTTGACACTACCCTTTTCCCCTAAAAAAATCCATGGTTATGATCACATTTGATCCTAATTTGAGTAGAGCCATTACAGTCCAGGGAAGTTATGTTCAGACTAACATGTCCCAGTCATTTAAATGGGTCTAATCTAGGTAGGATTGGTATAACCAGCATAACTTCTTCTTTTTAAGACTTCCTGACAGTCAGAGCTGTCTGGCAGTGGAATCTGCTGCCTCGGAGTGTGGTGGAGTCTCCTTCTTTGGAGGTTTTTAAGTAGAGGCTGGATGGCCATCTGTTGGGAGTGCTTTGATGGGTGTTCCTGCATAGCAGGGGGTTGGACTCAGTGGCCCCTGGGTTCTCTTCCAACTCTATGATTCTATGATTGCATGCTCTAAATACTATTACTAGCCAAAACTATAGTAGACACATTTAATAAACAGGATTTATATACCCATTTAATAAGCAGGATTGATATGATGGTTAAATCAATATTCTATAGTTGATTTTGTTGTTCTCTTCTAGTTGGCAACAAGAATGATAACATGTTTGGAGAGCAAAACATATGAGGAAAGGCTGAGGAGCTGGGTGTGTTCAATTTTGTGAAGAGAAGATTGAGGAGTGACATGATCGTACCCTTCAAATACCTCAAGGGCTGTCACCCAGAGGAATGTTCAGGCCTATCCTCTGTTGCCCCAGAGGGTAAGACCAGGTCTAATGGTTTTAAGTTATGGGAGAGAAAAACATGTACAGGAAATGGAAGAAGGGGGAAATCACCAAAGAAGATTATAAGCAAGTAGCCAGGAGATGTAGGGAGAAGGTCAGAAAGGCTAAAGCACAGAACCAACTTAGGCTGGCCAGAGACACTGAAAACAATAAAAAGGGCTTTTTTAAATACGTCCGCAGCAAAAGGAAAAAGAAGGAGACGATAGGGTCACTGCGCAAGGAAGATGGTGAATTAATAACAGGAGGAAGAAAAAAGGCAGAACTCCTCAACACCTTCTTCGCCTCAGTTTTTTCCCAAAAGGATAAAAACACGCAACCTGGCGGTTGGGGAGCAGGTGAGGAAGTGGGGGAAATGCAGCACAGAATAGGTAGAGAGGTAGTACAGGAATACCTGGCCACACTGGATGAATTCAAGTCTCCAGGGCCAGATGAATTGCATCCTAGGATTTTAAAAGAACTAGCAGAGGTCATTGCGGAACCTCTTGCTATAATCTTTGAAAACTCTTGGCGGACCGGAGAAGTTCCGGCAGACTGGAGGAGGGCAAATGTTGTCCCCATCTTCAAGAAGGGAAAAAAAGAGGACCCAAATAATTATCGCCCAGTCAGCCTGACATCAGTACCTGGAAAGATCCTGGAGCAGATCAGCAAACAGTCAGTTTCTAATCACTTAGAAAACAATGCCGTAATTACGAAAAGTCAACATGGATTTCTCAAAAATAAGTCATGCCAGACTAATCTTATCTCTTTTTATGATAGAGTTACTTGCTTGATAGATGAAGGGAATGTCGTGGACATAGTATATCTTGATTTCAGTAAGGCCTTTGACAAAGTTCCCCATGACATTCTTGCAAAGAAGCTAGTAAGATGTGGGCTGGACAGGGCTACTGTCAGGTGGATTTGTAACTGGTTGACTGACCGTACCCAAAGGGTGGTCACCAATGGCAGATTCTCATCCTGGAGAGAAGTGACTAGCAGGGTGCCACAGGGTACTGTCCTGGGTCCGGTGCTGTTCAATATCTTCATTAATGACTTGGATGAAGGAATAGAGGGCACGCTGATCAAATTTGCAGATGACACCAAATTGGGAGGGGTTGCTAATACGCCTGATGACAGGATCAAAATTCAAAAGGACCTGGACAGATTGGAGAGCTGGGCCAAGGCTAACAAAATGAACTTCAACAGAGAGAAATGTAAGGTCCTACACTTAGGCAGAAAAAATGGTATGCAGAAATATAGGATGGGGGACACGTGGCTGGCTAACAGTACGTGCGAAAGGGATCTAGGAGTCTTCATAGACCACAAGCTGAACATGAGTCAGCAGTGTGATGCGGCAGCCAAGAAAGCCAATGCAATTCTTGGTTGCATCAATAGAAGTATGGTGTCTAGATCGAGGGAGGTATTGGTACCACTTTATTCTGCTTTGGTTAGACTTTATCTTGAATACTGCGTCCAGTTCTGGGCACCCCAATTCAAGAAGGATATGGATAAGCTGGAGCAGGTCCAGAGGAGGGCAACCAAAATGGTGAGGGGCCTGGAAACCATGCCCTATGAGGACAGACTTAGAGAGCTGGGTATGTTTAGTCTGCAGAAGAGAAGGTTGAGAGGGGTCATGATAGCCATGTTTAAATATTTGAAGGGATGTCATGTCGAGGAGGGAGTGGGCTTGTTTTCTCCTGCTCTTGAGACCAGGACAAGGAGTAATGGATGCAAGCTGCAGGAGGGGAGATTCCAGCTGAACCTCAGGAGGAATTTCCTGACAGTCAGGGCTGTCCGGCAGTGGAATGTGCTGCCACGGAGTGCGGTGGAGTCTCCTTCTTTGGAGGTTTTTAAGCAGAGGCTGGATGGCCACTTGTAGGGAGTGCTTTGAGGGTTTTCCTGCATGGCAGGGGGTTGGACTGGATGGCCCTTGTGGTCTCTTCCAACTCTACATTTCTATGATTTTATGATTCTATGAGAGTAGATTTCCATTGAACACCAGAAAGAATTTCTTGACGATAAGACCAGACAACTTCAAAAAGAGGCCAGACAGCTACCTGCTGGAGATGCTTTAGTTGGTGATCCTGCCCTTAGCAAGGGGTTGAACTCAGTGGCCTAAGAGCCCCTTCCAACATTGTGATTCTATGGAACTGCAATGAGATTTAGGCTGTTGGGGTTGTCAGAGGTCTTATACAGAAATGCTGAGAGATTAGTTCAGTTTTAGTACTCTGGTACCACTGTAATAAATATCACTTTTAAAACAAGAACAAATGACTATGGGATTCAGTGTAATTGTTAGTCCAAGCTAGAGTAAATTCATTGGGCAATTGGGATTTCCTTATGCATTGATTTACCATTCAGCATTGAATTCAATGGGCTCACTTTATTTGGGACTAGCAACTGGTTTAGGCTGACCTAGTTGTGACTTGAAGGGCCTCAGAGACGGGAGCACAGAGCAATATGGGTTCAGCTGGTTCATTGCTGTTTATCATATCCAGAATAGAAAAGATTTGGATGGTTTCAGTTGGACTGTGGTGCCCCTGTATGAAACGGAGATATTGCCTCTATGGGCAACTAACAGCTATGCAAGGATCAGGTGACTTATGAGGTCACTAGGATTTTACCTGGCACATTAAGGTGGTTGCGGTCATCCCTATAGGAACGCTGGAGGGCTAGATCTGGCAAGCAAGGAAAACATGAATGCGGTCCTATCGAAAACAAAACAAAACAGAAACAACAAATATTAAGTGCAAACCTCTAATTTTCTAAATGCTGACATGATTTTGTAGAATAATGTCTTTTCATGCTCTGAATGGTTTTATCACTGTTTAGAGCAACAGCAAAACGACTCTGCAGGAGATGCACAAGCAGTTAATTGGTCCCAGCCTGTCTCCTATACTAAATTACACCCTTGTTTTTCAGTGGTGATAAAGCAGCTGTGACGGGGTTGACACTTCTTGAGAATGGGAGCGGAGTCCATTCTCTCCAATCCAGAACTCCAACATGCACTCTGCAGCTTATAGAAATGATGGGACACATCAGGTGATACAGCACAGTTGTATGCTCTGTATGATCTGATACAGGAATTGTATTTATGTTTAAAGCTATCAGCTGGAATTTTGTTGATGTTATACATCTGTGCAAGATCCCTTACGCATGCAGTTGTGTACATGTACGTGTACGTATCCTTTGGCTATTGTGAAATGGTAGTTGAGTAACAGGGATTGCGTGAGGTGCAGCCATTTCACATGGTCCTAAAGCTTACTGTTAATCCCAGCTAGGGTAGAACCATTGAATGAATTGATTTTACCTACACATTTATTCAACATTCAAAAATTGATTGGATATCTTAAGAGGAGGCATGATAGCCATGTTTAAAAATTTGGAAGGATATCAGTTTGAGGAAGGAATGGGCTTGTTTTCCGCTGCTTCAGAGACTAAGACAAGGAGCAATGGATTCAAACTATATGAAAAGAGATTCTACCTGACCCTCAGGAAGAACTTCCTGATGGTCAGAGCTGTTTGGCAGTGGACTTTGCTGCTGCCTCAACGGATTGTGTTGGAGTCTCTTTCTTTGGAGGTTTTTAAACAGAGGCTGGATGGCCATCTGTCAAAGGGAGGGCTTTGATGCGGGTTCCTGCATGGCAGGGGGTTAGACTGGATGGCCCCTGGGGTCTCTTCCAACTCTATGATTCGATGATCTTCACTCTGGTTTGGAATAACCAACAAGATCCCAGCCATGCAGTTGCATTGTTGGATGGTGAGTAACCACTTACTAATGCCTTCAATAAACCACTTTCTTCACTTAGTCTGCCGAATTAACCAATGTTCATTCTCCATCACACAATGGAAAAATAAGAAAACTTAATTCAGATATGATTGAGGTGCTCCTGATCTATCAATATGCAGATTTGGGAGCAGAGATTCAGCTTGTGCTGAACAGAGTTACACTCCTGAAGATCCAGGCTCACAGTTTGGGTATATTCTAAGGCCCTTTCTGCACCTTACCCTTTTTCAGCGCTGGAGTGCAGGGATTGTGTGAGCAGCCCCCAGTGAGAGGCTCTCCCATCCCCGCTGCTTCAGCTCTGCACGAGCTGCCTCTTCCAAGCAGGCAGCGCAAGACCCCTTCTTCCTCCTTCTGCAGCGCAGCCTGGGACTTCCCAGGCTGGAAGCATGACCACCGTGGCTCCGGAGGCTCTGCATGCACGGCAAGTGCACGTGGGGCCCTGGAGCAATGTGCAATTGCGCACCATTTTCAGCTGAAAGCTGAAAATGAAAAAGTGCATGAGTGGTGCCTGCTCTACCCTGCTCTACCCTAGAGCGTCACGCGATCGTGAGTGCGTCATGCAGATCGCTCCTCACAATCGAACGATGCTCCAGGCACCCTTTTGCATGGCAAATGCCATGCAAAAATGGCCTCAGTCTCACTGCCTTCCTAGGTATGTTTGGTAGGTGCAAGGAAGAAAGCTTTCTTGGTGACTACTCCCAAATATTGGTGCTCTCTTTCTACTCATTGCCCTCCTTCTACCACCAAGTAAAAACTTTCCTGTTCTAAAAGGCCTTAGGAATCGAGTGCAGTGGGCTTTAATGGTGTGTTGGTGGTGGTGTTTTTTTCATCCTGTTTTTAATGAATTTTTAAATGGCTTTAGCTCTATAGATTGTGTAATTGCCTTTTAAAGTAACTTTTATATATTGTTTAACGATGCCTTTGTATGCTGCTAATTTGTTCTGGTTTTAATAATCTGTGGAATGTCTTGAGTACCAATATTGGGGAAAATGTAGGGTGGAAATGAATAGAAACAGCATAGTATAGTAGTTTGAGCATTAGGCTAAAACCATAGAGACCAGGGTTCAAATCTCAGCTCTGCCGTGGAAATCCACTAGGTGACCTTGGACTCGAACTCTGAGCCCCTGAAAACCTCATGATGGGTTCTCTTTAGGGTTGCCATAAGTCAGAAATGACTTTAAAGCACATAAGAACAACAGTTTCTTAAAAAAAAAAAAAAGAAGAAGAAGAACCAGCACCATGTAGTGGTTTGAGCATTGAACAACAATCTTAGATACCAGGGTTTGAGTCCATGCTCGGCCATGGAAACCCATGGGACGACCTTGAAATATCACACACTCTCAGCCCCAGAAAACCCCATGATAGGCTCACCATAAGTCAGAAATGATGTGAAGGCACACAACAAGAACAAGAACAAATGAATAGAAGAAGAGGAGAAGGAGAAGGGGGAGATGGCAGCTCATTGGCAGGTACGCAGTTGTTTCCATAATGTCCATATTCAGCAGAAGAGTGATGGCACTGTGTAACTATGTGAATGTACATTTACACTACGAAAGCACCATCTAAGATGTGAGCCAGTGACAGTCAAGGGTAAAATTTCACCAGCATATTTATATGAATGATCCAAAAGCACGGAGGTAGTGACAACCTACCATTGGTGATTTCGTGCCTTATGGGCCATTTCTGCACTAGACTGTTACAGCGCTATGATCCCACTTGCAACATCCTATGGAATCCTGGGGTTTGCAGTTGTGGGAGGGGCCGGCTGGAAACCCCAGGATTCCATAGGATGTTGCAAGTGGGATCATAGCGCTGTAACAATCTAGTGCGGAAATGGCCATGGTTGCAATTCTGGATCACAACAGTGGGGCCTTTATATGTGCGTCAGAAGCTTGCACAAAGAATTTTGTGGCTATTTGCTAGGCCTAATGGAAGTGTTAGCACTTACTTAGGACAATATGGGCACCACATTTTTGTTTGCATATCTTGCTATTTTTGACGGTGGAGCTGCTTAAATTCTAAAATTTAAACCATTGAGTGGTACATGTATTTTGTTTCTTGAGCCCATGCATGTCAGTGCATTGGTTTTACTGCTGTATTATTATGGAACGCATAATTTGCAATGTCATATATTTCAATTAGCAGGGATGCAGTTGTTCACTAAGCTTCTTCTTGAAGCAAACAATGAGTAATTTTAGCAATTTTTCTCCTTTTGCAAGAGACCATTTGAAAATGGCATTTTTCAAAGCCTGTTTGCAACTGAGGACTTGTTCTGAGCAAAATTTGCACATGCTGCTTTTGAAGAAAGGAAAGCAATTTTCTGTGCAGCAAACAACATTTCCTGTGCAAAAATAAATAAATAAATAATATTCCTGCACGGAGCTTTTATTTTCTGCTCAGAAAGGGCTGTTTCTGGTGTATATCAACCACATGCAAATCTTGTACAGAATAAGCCCTCAATCACAGCATTTTCTGTGAAGGAATCACCTTTTCCTGAACAGAAAATATTATTTGTGCATGGGAATATTATTTTGTGTGCAGAAAGTATTGTTTTCTCTGCAAAACAACCACGTCAAATTTTGCTTGGCATAAGTCTTGAACTGTGAATATTCTTGTCAGTCCAGAATTCTTATTGGGGCTACCAAGTACCAACACCTCCTTTGTCTGTTTGTTTTTAATGTTTGGTGAGAACAGAAAAGGAATACAGCAGTCAAAGACAACCCTTCAGCAATATCTAAGGAGGGGAGAGACAGTGCACTCAGGCAGCGATGCCTGGTGTGAGAATAAGGACATTATAAATACACAAGACCATCATTACTTTCAGCTGTGAAATGTTGGAGGCTATGCATTAGCCACTGGTTTTTATTCTGATAAAAAGCTTCTATTATATTTATGGTTCAGATAAAATAAAATAGCTATTTATCCCTTCATCCACCGCCCCCATTCAGCTTCCCACAAAAGGGCATTTGCATTGCCTTCCAGATGTATGTGCTCTGTTTGGATGAAATATTGACAAAAGAAACAACGGTTGGATGTATTCTAGGGTGAAAAGGAGCACTCCAAGCACCGTGGAGGTGATTCATTGTACCTTTTATGTATGGCTGAAAAGGTCAGAAATCTACAAATGCTGAAATACAGAAAGTTAGTGCAGGTTTGGGGTTGTTCAGTATTTTTTTTCCCCGATGGAATCGCAAAGCTATTCATTCTCTATCATTTATAAATAGCAAATGTTAAAGCCATTTGTTTGATGAGCACAAAGGAAAGTGTTTTAAAGAGAGGGGGAATAAACCATCAAATTATAAGAGCATAATCTAGGCAAAGTTAGGGTATTATAATCCCACCTGATCCCCAGTGGAAAAGACTGGACCATGTACTCACTTCTGAGAGGTTGAAGGAGCTGGACACGTTCATCTTGGTGAAGAGAAGTCTATTGACGAACATGATTATACTCTTTAAATACCTCAAGGGCCATCACAGAGAAGAGGGGGCAGGCATGTTTTCTGCTGCCCCAGAGGGTTAGACTAGGTCTAATGGCTTGAAGTTGCAGAAGGGTAGGTTTTGATTGAACATTAGAAAGCACTTCTTGACAGTGAGAGCAGCTCATCAATAGAACTAATTGCCTCGAGAGGTGGTGGGATCTCATTTTCTGGATGTCTTCAAATATAGACTGGACAGCTACCATCTGGGAATGTTCTGGCTGGAGATACTGCACTGAACAGGGAACTGCATTGGATGTCCTATGAGGCCCCTTCCAACTCTGTGAGTCTACACTTCTATGGCCATTTCTGTATCTTGGCTGATCCCATTGTTCTCCCATTGCGATCCTGGCAGCGCCTTTGCTGGGAAGGGACTCTGACAGGAATGCTCACCTTCGCCAACTCCTTGTGGAAGGGAGCCACGAGAGACACATGCCTGCCTTCCACAGTGCAGCCACACTCTTTCCCATGATGCACTGTGGAAGGAAACACCTACATCACACTTTCTGCCCTTCTGCATAACTGGGAAGGACGGGAACGTTGTGCGATCATGAGTGCTTAATGGATTTATTCTGTTAAGCAAATATCCTGTGATCACGATGGGTGGGGGTGAGACGGCAGTGGGACCACGACATCATGCAAAAGCATGACCCATGGACTGCTGCCATCCTGTCCCCACAGCAGGACTGCAACGCCATGCGGAAATGGCACCTGAACCTCCAATGAAATCAGCTGGACCACGGTAGGGAAGAGAAGACTATTGGTCAAGTCAAGACAATCGGCCAAGAATTTCCCATCCTTCCCAGACTTCTCTGTTGTTGTTTTTCACCTCCACTTCAGGTGTGACAAGCCTTACTTCTCCCAGATTGGTGTGACAGTTCCCAGCCTGATAAGGTGTCCTGTCTTTGCCACACAGCAATATCCTTCCCCCTTTTAACCCCACCTTTGTATAAAAAGGGGGAGGTTTTTTCAATGTTTGTTTAGAATCGCTTAATAGTTTTACAGTAGCATGCTTTTTTTGTTACTTTATGTACTGTATACAACTCAACCGAGTCTGTATTTCTAAAAATAGGTTATAACATTTATTAAGTTAACAATCAGAGTAAAGCAGCATTTCAGATTTCAAATGCAGGTCAAGGTTAATATATTTCCTCACTGCACTTCTTAGACAGTTCACTTGTATCTTTAGACCCTCATATAAAGCACAAGTTCCATATAAGAGCCCTTTGGCTGCACTCCCACCAAAGGGTCAACCTCCAATCTAGGTCACACTCTCTGACCAGACTCTACTAAGGTTCAAATACTTTTCTGCTTCTTACTAGAGAATTAAATCTCCCAGAACAATCACTGTCTCTCTGACTGACTTATGGGCCCTTTTCGCACGTGGGGGGCTAAAACGGGACGGCACATGGGCGGAACTTACCTGCTTGCGTTTTGCTCCATCCCTGCTCCATCCCTGCGGGGAGCGCAGTTCCGCCGCTTCACACGCCGCCGAATTTCGGCGGCATTTGGCAGTGTTCCATGGCATTCCGCAGTGCCCAAAATGGTGGCCAGTGGCTTCTGGTGGCACTTCGCCAATCAGGGCAGCATGCCAGCCAGAAGCCCGCCCCCGGGCAGATCTGCAGAAATGCGCTTCTGCGTCTCTGCAGATTCTCACTGGGAGCTGCTACAGATTAGTGTGGGCGAGTTTCATAAAAACCACCTGGGAAGGTGGTTTTTAAAAAACCCGCAGCGCCACCCCTGTGGCTGTGCTAGAGCGGTTGGAGGTGTGGCGCCCCACCTTTTCCAACAGCGCTAGCGCGCCCCGCGGTGTGAACGACCTCCATCTCTGGTCGTCGCGCCGCGGGGTTTAACCCCCGTGTGAAATTGGCCATGATCTCTACTCTCTAGCTCCTTGCTAGGTTTTCACTGAAGGAATGAATACCCACAGGTATTTGCCTCTATATAACCTTTTTCCTCTCAGCCGCCAGCCCCTCCCACACACTACTGGGCTGTGTTTCTTTCCGGAGGAGCTATTCTTGTTGCCTGGCAACCTGCTTCTAGGCTGCTCTAGCACTTCAGATAGCTACACCCCAAAAACTTCATCACACAAGGTTTTCATAATTTGCACAAAAAATACAGCCAGGATTCTGTGTCATGCATAGTGTAAGCATGGAAAGGATATTAAGAAATATTGGGGGGTGGGGGGAATGGAAACAGTGAGTTTCTTGAGTGTCAGGAAACCCTGACGAGAAGAATCTTGGACGGACAAGAATCTTCATGGCCCAGGGTTACCGTTCAGAAAGCACTTTTTTCCCTAAACGCTATATGCTGCACAAAAAAATGCTGGTTTTTTTTGTACAAAAATGTTTAGATCTTACACAGCCTAAGCTCTGAATTGCAGATAGTCTTCAAAAACAGCACAGCTTTTAAATACTTTTGTAAAGTGAAATAGTATGTGTTGCTTCCTTCCAGAATGCAATGAATGAACAATTACATCCCAAGTGCAGAGTAAGTCCACACTCACATAGTTTTCATGAGGGTTGCACTACAACACTGGTTTGCTGAATACCAAGATTGTCTGTCTGTCTGTATGTCAATGTGCTTGCTTATTAACACACTGTGCAATGGAGGATGTACAACGGGTGTCTCTGCAATCCCAGAGAAATAAGTGGTACATTAAAGGCACTGGCAATAGCTGCCTGCCATCCAGGAACTGGTCTGGAGTCAGATATTGGCTCTGAATACTTGTTTGTCATCTCTTTAGATTAACTTCCCACCCCTTGAGAAATCCCACTGGCTTTATACAAATTCTTTGTCATGAACACATTTCTCTTGAGGAGGATTGCTCTTTTTGTAAAATGCAGAGGCAACCCAAAATGTGCAGATTTCCCCAAAGAAATTCAGAGCATGAAGAAGTTACCCTTTATGACTGCGACTCCCAGAAACCAGTGCAGCTGCTAACAATGATGTTAAAGGAAAATCTGAGACACACGCACACAAACATCTCTCTCTAGAAATTTTGCTAATTTCAATACACCTCATTTATTTTCTTTTATGCTTCCCTAATGGTGAAGAACACTCCAAGTTTGCTTTGAATTTAACATTTGGGCCAAATTTTGATGCAGTCTAAATCTACCCTTCAAGTTTAATTTTGAAAGTAAGCAAGGCCCTATCGTCTTTGACTTGGGCCCTTTCCTCAACTAACCTTTTCGCAGAGCTGGGGTGCAGGGATCGCGGAAGCAGCATCTAGTGAGAGGCTCTTGCATCCCAGTTCCTTTAGCGCCACACCTGCTGCCTGCTTGCACAAGAGCCCTGCCTCTTCCTTCCACAGTGCAGCATGAGCTCCGTGACTCTGGAGCTCTGCATGCACGGCAAGTGCGCACGGGGCCCCAGAGCGATGCGCAATCATGCACCATTTTCAACTCTCAACCAAAAATGAAATGGTGTGTGATCAGCACCTGCCAGGCCCTGGAGTGTCGAGTGATTGTGAGTGTATTGTGTGGACCTCTCCTTGCAGTTGCACAATGCTCCAGGGGCCCTTTTGCAAGGCAAATGCAGTGCAAAAAGGGCCTTGGTCTCAATCTCTGCCTGAGATCCTACATCAAAGACACAGAGTGTATCTTCACATTTATGGACTTACATGACAGTCGTGCATTGGTGAATTGCAACACTGCACAGCTGCACATACAAACAAATGTGAAATGCATGTTCAGTGTGCAAAGACATTGCATGTTTTGGTCTGTAACTGCAGTCTTCATTGGAATACAGACATTATCGTATGGCTGAAAAGGTACAACTATATGCAAAAGTCACTAACAGGGTCCTACCCTTTCTTTCTCTCTGTCCCTCCATTTCCTCCTCTCTCTCCTTCTACTTTCCTGCTGTGCAGGTACATGAGGGGGGGATTTTAAATAGAACAAAATCCAACTTTGTTTCTGATTGCACAGCAAAGGTAGAATAAACAGAAGGCTTGGCTGAGCAAGGGAGAAATAAATCTCCTCGGAAGGAAGGAAAAAGAGGAAGGCGACGAAAGCTTTATTATGGGATTAAAAAGACTTTGAGTGCACAGTTTATAGGGAGGCGAAGTAACAAGTGGCAAAACAACCTGAAATGTTTATGCAGGCCTGTAGAATCTGGCTCTTGGCTCTCCCCGCTTTCTATCTTACCCTTAATTTACTGTTCTAATCAACAGACTTATTTTCTACCCTCTTGGAGGCTCCCATCCTCCTTATGGGCGGGAGTAAATCACGGGTAAATCCAGCCCTTTGGCTGCACCAATATGAAACACTATACATAAAATGAGTTACTGCAAATAAGGCAAGGGCCGGTGCCATAAAGCTGTCACCTTCACCTCCAAGGAGTTTCTTTCCTAATAGGCCTACACCCTTCCTTGTTATCACAAGCAGTATTTTATTTTCATTTTTTCAAAAAAAAAAAAAGAAGAAGAAGAAGAAGAAGCAGCAGCAGCAGCAGCAGCTGACACCAGGATTAGACAGATGCATAATCATTTAAGGGTTGCATGGTTAATGAATGCGGCAGAATACCTGAAATTCTACTGTCATGGCTGCTGTTAATGTTGTTTGCTTGCTTTCATTGACATTTCTATTCCTCTTTCTCCAGATGGCCCTCCTTTTTCTAAAATAATCTCACAACAATCCTGCGAAGGAGAACAAACTGAGAGAAACTGTGACTGGTTCAAGATCATCCAGTGAGTTTCTTGGCTCAGTGGAAATTTGAACTGGGTCTTCCTAGTCCTGGTCTAATGCTTTAACCACTGCACTATACTCTCTCACAGCTACTACTTGTGTAGATTGGACTGATGTCATACCAACACCGTTCCAGGTTTATCCATTAGTAACTGTGCAGACTACATGTGCATGTATATCTAAATTAAACAAGCACAAGCTTCTCTTTTTATTAGAAAACCTAGGCCCTTTCCATGGGACACTGTCATCTTGCATTGCAGACGGGAGCTGGAAAATGGTTTTGCGCGATGTCGTCCATGTCCTGTCATTCTCTGTTCTCCAGATGGAACGATTGTGCCACAAATCATTGACAGGTTCTTCCCATCAATTACAGCAATCATGCTGCTCTCCTGCCACCGTCCCGCACTTACCTGAGCCGTGGAGGGTCAGGAAGCACAAAGAGCATCCTTCCTGTCCCAGCACAACCTGGGACAGTGCCGGCTGTGCCGTGGAAGGAAGAGGTGTGGGCATTGTGCCTCCTCCATTACCGCAGGCAGCTGGTATGGAGGGGAGTGCTCCTATCACGATCCCCGTCCCAGGACAGGCTCTACTGGGATCCCCGCAGGATGCCACCAGGATCCAGTAACCTGTGGAAAGGAGCCCAATATCCTAATTGATTGTTAGGATGTTCAGTGGAGAGACAGAAGGAAGTACTTTTTATGTCATGACCTTAAACCTACTTGCTGATTACAATGAAAGAAGCTGTCTAACTTTTCAAAGTTGATGGCCAAGAACCCCCATTGTACTTCCACTGTGTGAATCTAAACCAGTGTGCAGTTACATGGTGGTCAAACTTCTCCATCCTCCTGCTGAACACCAATGTTTTGCAACTAAGTGAGCACCACTGAGCACCATGGAGCTTGCTTATTGTCCCACTGGATATTCCCAGTGAGGAATGCACAGTGGCTGTTTTAGCGACCTCACTGAATAAAATAGTACATTGAAACCATTGCCAAGTAGGTATCCACCATCCAGGAACAGGCAATTGCATGTCTGGTATCCTTTAGGTTAAACCCAATCGCTCAGTTGTTGAATGCTGAGTCAACACATACGTAAATCCAGTTGATCCAATACCTCTGTTGTAGTTCAGATTAATTTAAGGATTTAGGGTCATGTCAAATGGTTTTACTTATGGCATTCTGCTTTAAGGAACTATGAACTAAATATGTCAATTTCACAGCAGCCCCCCAAGTGCAGCTGAATGGCTAGGGGAACCTACACATGTATACAACACCAACAGGATTCTAGCCCTTATCTTTTCGGAGAAGGACTGGTATGTTTCTCATTTCCTCTTCCATACTTGCCTGAAATGAGGCATTCTGGAGAAGGGCAAGGGCAGGACAAAGCAGACCTTAGATCAACTGGAGCCAAAGTTCTTTCATTTATTAAGAATATCTTGGGATGCTCCCTTCATGCATGTCAGCATGATATTCAACTATATATATATATATATATATATTTTAAAAAATAGTATTTTACAGATGACATCTGTAGAAGTTGGTAGCTCTGGTGTCAGTGGGATAGTGAGTCCACTATTGGTTTCAGTCCAAAATTTAAGGAGTGATCTAAGCTGCTGAATCAGTTTGAGGACAGGGTCCACACCTTTGGAGTTTTGACTGGAACGTGTAATGCAACCCCTGTTGCACCTATTTAGAGACACTAAATGCTGCTGCTGCTGCTATGTGGGATTTTCTAAACTCATTCTGAGAATAACCAATAGTCCACATTTAGTGATGGGAACTGCAGTTCAGAAACACATTAGAGGCATAAGAGGACTAGTGATTTAGACCAAAAAAAACTCTCATGTTCAGCATTCTGTTCACAGAGGAGCTAACCTATTTCCCATGGGAAGCCCAACAGCAGGACCTGGGTGCAACAGCGTCCTCCATTTTACATTCCTCAAAGCCTGAGTCAAGGAGGCAAACTGTTTCTGGTACCAGAGGTGAAATATGGCCAGCCTTATTACAGCTACTGATGGTCTTATCTCCCATGAAGCCACTCATATCCTCAACCTCGATTTACCTAATTGCCTTTTAAAACTCTCCAAACTCATTACTGGCACCACTTCTAATAGTAGCAAATCTCAAAGTTTAATTATGAGTGTTCAGTAGTTCTTTTATCTCCTCCGCATTTTCTATCATTCACCTTAGGTGGTAGACCCTTTTGAGTTCTACTATGATGAATTCAGCACCCACTTTGTCCGCAGTATTTACAATTTTACAGCCTCTAACATCTCCACTCTTCCTTTTCAGTTATCCATGATGAGCTGCAGTCCAAAAATATGAACTTTGAATGCAATAGTAATAAAATAGAAATTGAAAGAATAAAGTGAAATACAGTACAGTAAATACAGTATTACATGGAAAATGGCAGGGAATGTAAAATTGAAGCAAATAGCACTCCATTTGTTCTCAGCATTGCACTGCCTTATGTCGTGCATGCTGTCTCACATTGGCTTGCTGTATACAGTAGTACACATGTTCTAACAGTACCCAGTCTCTTAATAGGGCTCTTGCTTACTCTTTGTGATCACGATAAAACGTCCTTCTGCAAAATTCTTGTGCTTGCACGGTGAAGTCTTTGTCCTTATTGAGCACAGTCCCTCATAAAATCTTTCTGCTTGAGTCCTTGTGTTGTTTGCAATAGCCACAAAAGCACTAGGATGGTGATGCTGGCTATCCTGATAAACCTAAGAGAACCTGTTGTTCTCTATTTTAAAAAAAAAGCATTTGGTATTATCCACAATTTTCACTATCCACAGTAAGTCCCATGAGTATGGGGGGAGGGGGTCTCCTGTATCTCTTTTCTCCTTGCACTATTCTGTATAATTCAATGACATCTTCCTTTGAACGATTTGAGGAACAATATTTTCACTCACTGTATTGTTCTTCCTCTTTCACTCCACCATCCACAGGACTTTTTCACTCTGTAGATAGTGGTTGTGGCTTTGGCAGCAAGCAGCACAAAGTGCAACAAACAAGAAAAAAAGGTTCCACCTAAAAATTTGGAAGACCTTTTCCCCCACCGCTGTAAGATCTGTACTGGAGGTCTTGAAACACTATCAAAGCATTGCTGAAAGGCACCTATTTGTTCAAAGACCTCCAGTACAGATCTTACAGGGTTGGGTGAAAAGGTCATCCAATTTTTTAGGTGGAATCTTTTAGGTGGAATCTGGAATTAATATAAGTATAATGAATAGTTTCCCTCCTTTCAAGATAAACATTAGTAAACACAGCTTTTTACTGCAATCGCAGTACATCAACATCTTTTCAATAATTTTCCTATCTATAGTACCAGAGATGTAAGGTTTGTTAAAAGTATGTAGATAGATGCAAACATTAGGAAATGTTTGGATCTGCGCAACTAGAGTTGAATCACTGCAACAAGCCCTTTCACAAGAAATGGACAGATAGATTTCCTCTCCCCCAGGAGTGTCAGCCTCAGGACATGTTGTTCAAGAGCAATTGGACTGACCTCTCTTTGAAAGAAGTGTGCAGGACTAGAAGATATCAAGTCCAGCAAGTCAGTGCTCAACTTCAAGACAATAAAATTCATATCTTATCAAAGAAGAAAGCAAGACACAGATTAAAAAAAAACCACATGAGCTTCTGAAACTGTACTTGGATGAGGTGGTTTCAAACCACTGGAGCTCTGCTTATGATTATCTGCTTGAGAAACCCCTCAGTGTACATGTTGTGGAGTGTGAAATCCAATTTGGTTGCTGCTCTTTGCTTCTTTTGGTGTTTTTCTTTGGGCTGAGCAAACCTGGAAGCCTCCATCTATTCAGCTTTGATTCGTTTGTTATCTGGTAGATTTGCAACCTGAAGCCTTATCAATCACAAAATGAAGCCCTCGTGATGCCATGGCAGTAAAAAATACAGGGGAAAGTAAACTTCCAGCAGCATTCATAGACTCCATTGAAAATGACATTCTTAGATCTGTGTGTCACAAGAGAGGCTAAATTCATATTTCTAAACCACTGAAGAGTGGTTTAGCAGTGATAGTGAAGTGCCCTAAAGAAAAAAAATAAATAAAAAGATATTACTGCTCCCTTTGTAATAGAAGGGACTTATGATCACTGGGAAGAAGACTCATTGTTGAACTTTTCTTAGTAAGTTTCATGAAAGTGCTCTAGGAAGAACTTCAGAAGAACCAATGGTCTATCTCAGGAGTGAAAAATATTTGGCCTTCAAGACATAGTAGAACACAACACCAATAACAGCTTGCATTTGGGTGTGATGGCTGGGATTTCTTGGACTTAAACTCCAGAAGATGTGGAGATCCAATGGATCTAAAATACTGGTCTAGTTGGTCCACCATCTTTTTCCACTAGTGGCCATCCTAGTACTTATAAGAAGCTTACACCAAGGCATGAAAGTCATAGTTGCCTCATGTTACTTTCTTCTCACCCACCATAACTGTTATTCAAAATAATGCCACCTCTAGTGCCAGAGGAGGAAAGGGCCATAACTCAGTATTAGAAAGGGTTGGAAGTGACTCATGCCTGCAACCCAGAAGAGTTGTGGATATTGATTATAGATCATGATGAGTTAGAGACTGCAATGTCCTGATGTGTTATAAGGCAGCTTCCTAAGCTCTAAGTTGTCATGGCTAATACTTGTTGCCAGACGTGTCCTCCATGAATTTGCCTACTGCCATTTCAAAAGCTATCTAAATCTGTAAGTATAGATGGTTATGGTATCTGCCATCTACATAAGTTACTCATTTTAAGCAGTGGAAGATTTATAGAGATCTGGGCCATCCTGAGTCTTACTAATATTAAAGATGAGTACACTTTTCTCCCAATTCAGCTGGTTTAGTTAAAATGTGAAATGAGTCATATTTCAAAAGTGATAACAAAACTACATCTTTCATTGACACTGGCATCCTGTTGATGTTTCACACATACCTAAGCTCACTTACACATGTGGTGGTACATGGTGTATCTACCACATTCAACTCACCATTGTGTAAATCCAGTTCCACAAAGGTAACAGTTACTTAAGCTGTTGCACTTTCTTGGATCTTGTGCTGCTCCTCATGATCACCATGCTCAATGTGCCGTTTGATTCACTGGCAGTATAGAAACAGCTAGCATACTGGAAAATATACAACTGGTTGCACCAGATTAGTATTCGAAAAAAGGATGCTGTAACACAACTACCACTTAAAGAGGGGAAGATAGATTTACATTACACGGATATGGTGTGGGGACTGAGCTCACATCACTCATATCACTGCAGATAGCTTGAGGATGCAAGACAAGCTAGCTCAGAGGATCCACCAACCTCTTCCTCTTGCTTGTTCATGCAGGGTAGGAATCCCTCCCCCTCAAGCAACAAAAATGGCATCAAGTGGATGGTCATCCAAAAAAAAAAAAAATCCCCTTCTCACAGTAGGGAAATGGCTGCCAGGAACATAGGAAGTTACAGTACTCTAGTAATGTCTGCTCTGACTGGCAGAATTGGCTCTTTGAGGTTCCAGGCAGGGTTTTCTTGAGACTCCTGGTTGTTTCCATCCAAGTACTGGTGAGTCCTGTCCCTGTTTTCCTTTTTATCTTAGCAGTCAGGTCCATCCAGGATGGAATTGGGATAAACCCCACTCTAAACAAGACTGTGATGGGCTTAAATATGCTGGTCCTGTGTTGTCCTTGTTGGGCTGGAAATTTGGTGCTTGGAAATTTACTGAAGAATTTATAGTTGTTAGTCATTTAATATTGATTGATAGTTTGGACAATTGTAGCTCTCCAAGCAACCTTGCTTTATAATAGTTCATTCTGTTTTGCTGGTGTTCATAATCAGTATGTACAGGCGAAGAACACCGCCATTGTGAAGATGTCTTTGGGAATGAACTAGGAAGTTGGCTGGGACATTTAGACCCTGGGGGGTGATGTTTAGGGTTAGACAAAATGTAACACATGTACAAGCTGTAATTCTGCTAATGCTGATGCATGAATCTTTGCTTTCCTGTAAGCATTCTTTAATATAAACATAAAAATGATATAAGAAGGGAAGCCTGAAAGAATAAATCAGCCTACCTGGGGTCCTTTGACTGAAGTTGTGTGTGTGTGTGTGTGTGTGTGTGTGTTTGTCTTTCTTTCCTATCCTATGTTTGGCGGTTCAAGCCAGCTCCATGTCCATCTGGAATATGGTGAGCAGTGGTTTGTTTATCCACCCTAATATCATGGCTTCCATCTTGTTGACAAAAGCCTCTTCACCAATGACAAGAGGCTGGGCAGGAGAATGGCAATGTGTGTGTTTTGACAGCAGAAGCTAAGACTATTGAATGGACCAGCAGTGTCTTGTGGGGCAGTAGCAGCTAGAGACTTCCATGTCAATGAGGTGATAAATTTGTTCCAGGTTTTAGTCTAGACATTAAGGGAACTATCCAAGGTGCTAAAACAATTTGCGGGATAGGGTTCAGAACCGTGGACAGCTCTTTCAAAGTCTAGATCAGTGGTTCTCAACCTGTGGGTCCCCAGATGTTTTTGGACTTCAGCTCCCAGAAGCCCTGAGCATTGACCATAGTGGCTGGGGCTTCTGGGAGCTGAAGTCCACAAACATCTGGGGACCCACAGGTTGAGAACCACTGGTCTAGATGGAAGGCTGAAGTGAATGTATTGCCCCGTTGATGTGGAAGCCACAAGCTACTACTCCTTGGGTATGCATGGTGAGACCATGAACCAGAAGAATCCCCACATCGAATTTCCCTCCTTCCTTTCAGCTGTCCATCCAGTACAATCTAGTTCCTTTTCATTGATCAAGAGATAGTACAGATTGTGGACATTTACTATTTGAAAGTCATTTGTTGTCATTACTCATTTCAGGGTTTGAAAAATAACTCACTGGCTGGGATTCTAGTCACTGTTTACGAGCTTGTAAGAAGGATTTACAATCTTGCCACTTTTGGGATTCACCCTTATGTCATTAATAACTGAAGTGAAACCAAAAATGTGCCTCTTCAGCTCAGACATTGCCCCTGACGCACTGCAGATCAGGGTATTGGAAAATGATGACGAAAGAACTTTACCTGTGATGGGGCTCATTGAAAGAAGCAGTTACACATATGTCAATGCACCCTCCAACTGGAAGAACACTGCAGCCAAAATTTCCCAGTTTCTCAATCTGCAGTGCAGCAGAAACCTTTTGGTTAGAGGGCTGGCAGGGGGAGAGGTAGCATTGCCTTAAGTAGCTGTGACTATGGACCTTCCCCTTGTAATTGTGCCTAACTATGTAGGACTTCAACTGCTGTCTTTTACTCCTTGCAATGTTTTAAAAATTCTGTCTGTGTGTGCATGTGCGCATGCACCTTCAAGTTATTTGTTGACTTTTGGCAACCCCATTAATTTCACAGGGTTTTCTTAGGCAAAGAATAGTCAGAGGTGGTTTTGCCTTTAAACATTTGTGTTTTTAACTGTTGTTAAGTTGACTTCAACCTATCACGACCCTATTAATGGGAGTCCTCCAAGTCACTCTATCTTCAACCACCCTGCTCAGGTTTTGCAGATTCAGGACTGTGTCTTCCTTGATTGAGTCTATCCATCCGTAACATAGTCTTCATCTTTTGCTACTGCCTTCTGCTTTCATAACCATTCCTGTTTTTGTTTTGTTTTGTTTTGTTTTTTCTTTCCTAGTAAGACATGTCTTCTCATGACAGCCAAAGTAGGTCAGCTTTAGTTTTTATCAACTTTGTTTCTAGGTAGAGGCTTGTTTTGCTCTAAGACTCATTTATTGGTCTTTTTAGCAATCCAGGGTATCTATAGACCTCTCCTCCAGCACCACATTTCAAAGGAGTTGATTTTCTTCCTATCAGCTTTCTTCAATCTCCAGCTTTCAAGACCGTACATAGAAACTGGAAATGTGATAGCATGGACAATCCTAGCTTTAGTATTTAATTATATATCTTGACACTTGAGGATCTTGTCTACTTTCTTCATAGCTGCTTTTTCTTCCAGGTCCTACTCTTCTAATCATTTGACTGCACTCTCCATTCTGATTTATAGCTGAGCCAAGGTATGAAGAATCTTGAACTATTTCATTGTCTTTGTTTTCTTTTTTCCATTTTTTGGAGAAAAAAAATAGATGGCTGTTATAACAGTGGGGTGGTGAATCCATCTTAGGTTTTAGTCTGAAATTTAATTGAGCTATTCATGATGCTCAATCTTATCCCTCAAATAGGTTCAATGTCCTACATAGTTTTGTTAAAGTTTGAACTAAAACCCAGAGTGGAGTCACAGTCCCTCAACATGGGGGCAATAATGGCTACCACTCAGGACTGATAAGGGGATAGTGAAAAGCTTTTTAAAAAATCTACTCATCAGCTTCTAAAAACGTCCTTAAGATTAATTATAAAGAACAGCCAGAAAATATTGTGTGTGTGTATGTGTCTTCAAGTCATCTGTTGACTTCTGGGAACTCCATGAATATCATAGGCAAAGAATACTCAGAAGTGGTTTTGTCAGTTCCTTCCTCTGAAATATAGCCCACATCGCCTGGTATTTATTGGTGGTCTCCCATCCAAGTACTAACCAGGGCTGACCCTGCTTAGCGTCCAAGCTCAGACAGGATCTGGTGCCTTTAGGGTACTTGGCATATACATTGCTCAATCAACCTATGTCATTTCCAGCTTTTGTGTGACTTTTGAAATGCAACTTTGTTATGCTCAAGCATTGCCTTCTCCCAATGTAACTTCTAACAAAGCTACTTGCAACATGTAACTTCAAACCTCTGGCATACCAGGAGAGTTCTGAATTCATTGGTAATGGAATTGAGCTACAAATGCCAGCATATCTGTGGCACAGCCCCATTGCTATCCTTAAAAAAATAAGGTGTAGGAGCTTTTTTTATTTATTTATTTTAAAAATCTAGATAAAGAACTTGACCTGAGTAGTGGGAGATATCCTTTGAAGTTCTCAAAGATGTTTTGAGCAAAAACGGGGGAAAGATGTACAGCAAAGTTCAAGCCAAGAGGCAGTTTCTCACAGAGCCGAAAGCTGATTTATGCCTCCTATATTCCTCTCTAGAGCTTGGAGAGTTACCACACTGTGTAGCTTTACAGATATCACAAAGCTTTTCACTGCTGGAGTGTTCCAACACTCAAAGAGAGAGCTTTTCTTTTTCTTTTTTTTCCTACTTAAAAAAGAAAGCTGTGATTGTTTTCAACGTGAGACAAGAAAGCACAGCAGAAAGATGTGGAGCTCCTTTTTTACCCAGGAAGAAATTACTCAGGCATAAGAGTGGATAGAGAGACAGATAGAGATGATGGTTGATAGTCAGATCAATTGATAGATCAATAGATAGATAGACAGCTAGATGATAAACATTATTAACATCTAAAGTTCAAAATTATGCATAAATTTTCAGCAGCCCATTGAAGCTAATTTGAAATTAATTTTTCATGCTACTAGCAAAGAAACAGACATCCATAATTGCTAAAAAGGTAATGTGAAGTCAAGGAATGCTTGAAATGACTCATGCATTCTCAAATCATGAATTAATTTCCCTCTATTTCTTAGGTCTGTCTTAGGTACACCAGTGTCTATGTACCCCCAACAGTACAACATGGCACAACAGACAAGTATGAGAAGATTTGGGGGAACGCCAACATCTGAAGGAATGAGGAAAATAATATTCAGGAGGGGAAAGGTGAGGGCAGACTCCAAAACAACCCAATGAGGACTGAACATGTTCGGTGTCCTTGAATGTTGGCCGAGAGATGGGAGTGGAAGTGGAGTGGTTACTGCCATGATAGTATCCAGAACAGGGAACATTTCACTGCTAAGTATTTCCATGTCCTTCAGCATGGAATTAATCACAGCTCTCAGTTTCTGAATTTCTAAGTAAAAAACTCCTGACATCTTGGTGATACACGTGCTATGTTTTCTTTACAGATGCACACATTCCCTACATATGTGTTTGCACTTTTCTGGCCATGGAGTACCGCCCGTATTCACTTTACAATTTCATTAGTGGAGTTTCACTGTAAATAGCTTATTTGTATTGTATTTCCTTGGCACAGCAAAAGAAGAACAGCGAGGCAGATAGTCTGTTCCTTTGCAACACAAGGAACGGTAAATGGAAAGAAATGCCTGTCTTCGATAGTCTAGATCAGTGGGGGCTGCCATGTCAGCATAGGGGGTCTGAGAAGACTTGAGGAAATACTGTGAGCTGTTGTGAGAAATTTCATGAGCTGAAATGTTACAACAGACATCATGTGTACAGTTTTTTATTGCAATATCTCAAACTGTTCAAAAGCTATGAACTTTTTTGTTAGCGAAAGAGGTTCCCAGCTTCTTCTGTATGTGGTGAGAAAATGCAAGTGAAGAACAGCGAGTAATGTGAATAACGTGACGTTTCTCGCTACCACACATACAGCTGGAAGTTGCCTAGAGTTAAGTCTTGGTGGCCCTCAGCAACAAAAGATATTTAAAGGGAGTCTGTGTTTACAAAAAAAAAAAAAAGGTTAAGAGCCACTGGTCTAGCTGAAAGTAGCATTTCTGCACCTCCTGAGACTCGTTATAAGAAGATGTGCATATTGCCTCAATCATCTGGCTTGCAGGCCATTTCCAAGACACAAAGGACACACAAAACAACATGCAAGTCTTAAAATGCAAATAGCTAAAATGCCCATGACTAGAAGAAAATGCACAGAAACACACTTTAATCATAGGGAAATGTTGCATAAATACGGTAAATTGTCCAAATAAATGAAAAAGTTATGGAAAATGTGTTAAAACTGTGTGAATTTCAGTGCACAAAGATTCTCACAACCCAGTATGAAACGAGGAGAGGAAGAAAAGGCAGGTGGATTTATAGAAACTCAAGAAAATCAGAACTCAACAATGCTCACATTGGCTTTTTAGTGCCAAAAGTACTTTAAAAAAATCTGCAGTCTGTTACTTGCAACTCATTATTTCCAAGCTCTGCGATGCTCTGGTGGAATGGCTGCTGCTAGGCGACAGTTGAGGAAGTAAAGGGCCCCCCAAAGGACCAGGGAGCTGGTGAAAGTGCCTCCAATCCTGTCTTATCTGAAGTTCTTTGAAGGTTCTAAAACAGAGGTGGGCAAAGGTGAACTTGCACACTTTCGGGGCCTACAGTTGCCATTAGCACTAGCCACCATCGTGGAGTGATTAGAGGAGTTGCAGAACAGATGAATGAAAAAAGCAAGGGTAGACTACCCCAATATAAACACGCCGGGGTCAGAATCCTGTTCATGTCATTCACATACATAGATTTCGCATGCCATTGTGCTTTTCCAACCCTTGTGCAATGGACACATTTGGCTCATGGTAGCAGAAACAGAATTTGATCAGAACAGCCACTTCACATGGGCCTAAATTCTGTTGTCAGTCCCAAGAGAGTAGCCTTTGAATCCACTTGATTTGCCTATGCATTGACTTGTTTTTATTGTTGTTGTGCACCTTCAATTTGTTTCAAGCTTATGCACTCCTAAGGAGAACCTATCATGGGGTTTTTCTGGGCTGAGAGTATGTGACATGCCAAATGTCACCCAGTGGGTTTCCATGGCTGAGCAGGGAATTGAACTATGGTCTCCAAGGTCCAATGCTCAAACAAGTACAACACACTGACTCTTGCAGTGCTGTCATACCATTCAACAATTAATTGAATGGGGAATGTTTCCACCACACCAATATAGAACTTTGATACTACTTTAACTGCCATGGTTCTACCCAAAGGAATTCTGGGTTTTATAATTTAATTTTTTTTAAAATTCTCTGCAGACAGCTCTAGTGTCTCCCAAAACCACAGATCCCAAAATTCCATAGGATACAGCTTTGACAATTAAAGGAGAATCAAAGCTCTGAAGTTCTGAAGGGACTCCAGGTCCAATTCCACACTACACTGTTCAAGTGCTAAACTGCAAGCCTCAGGATTCCATAGGATGTTGAAACTGGAATAACAGCACTTGAACCATGTAGTGTGGAAATGGCCCCAGTCTGTTCTAGCTGAGACTAGCCAACAGGATTCCAGTTACGAAGCTGTTCACTCTTAGTTGGTGCATAACACTTATGCAGTGATTTCTACAAACTGGTATACCAAGGGCAGGGTGATGGTAGACAGTCTGCCACAGATGAAGGCAACAATGAGGAAAGTGGGTTGGGAGAGACCTTTTTACCTGCCCAACACTCTTTGCGCTGTGCTGGGCTTTTCAGGCGGATTCTTCTCTCACCTCCCCATAGCTCTCTCAAGGGTGTTAAAAGCGGTCTGCTCTAGATGTTAAATATGCTAGGTATGCCACAGCATCAGCATGCCGCTGGCTTCATTGAGGCTACAATGTAAGGCCTCGCTTTGGGGGTCCCCAATATCAGTATGATTTGGATGGGCACCATACGTAATTGGCATCATACGTAATTGGCAACACATTTTATTGGCTCTGATATCAAATTCAAGCCTGAAAGGTGACAGAGAGGTCAAACCGAGTGAAGGAAAGAATTGGACTGTAAATGTGAGAAGCATAGGTCAACTCCAGAATTCCTCCAGGTAAGACTGAGTCATCTGTCAGGCAAATACACACCATTCCTGTGGATAATAGGCTTAAATGGAAACTGGACTTTTCCAAGGAATCCAACTGTGAGGAGCCCTCCAGGACACCGATTGACAGATATCCGTCCCTTGTACTCCTGGATTCTTTTCTCTTTCCTCACAGCACCCACGATAGAGAGCTATTACCACACCCATCATGTCTTTGTCAATCAAAGCACTAAGCCCATCAACAGGCGAAAGATCCATTGTCCACAGCAGGTTCCTTTTGTCTTGCATCTGGAACCTTCACAGCCACAAGCCATTTTCAGGGTACAAATACCCCTGATTTCAGGAGGCCCAGGGCAGTCTCTCGAAGGTCTGTCTGTCACTCTGTCCATCTGGCTCCTAAATGAGAACTGCCCTTAGGTCCTGCCTAAGCCAAAATACATTTCTGTTCTTCACTACTCTTCTGCACTGGTAATTATAAATCCCCCCAAATCCCTCAGCCTCTCCATAATTTTTCCTCCCTTTCTCTTTCAGCTAGCTCTTGTGTGAATGTGTGATTGTGTGTATCTTGTGTGCATGCATGAGTGAATTCCCCTCAATAAAATCATTTCATTAGACACTTTTGCTTGGTTTTTGGCGTGGCCTGGCCCCGTAAAAATTGGGTTTGAAGATACCGCTAGGTTACCCTGCCTCTTGGAGCGCTACAGCTCGTGCTCTGGCTAATTCCCATGCCCCAGTATTTGGAGCACATTGAGGTGTCCCCCACGGGACCCCAGAAATCAGGGTAACAGCAGAAACAGCCACTGCACCTTCCCTTGTGCACAATGGGACAATAAGCAGGCCAATTCACAGATACACAGGTGGTTGCACATTGCTGGTATTCAGCATGTAACTGAGAATAAAGTTACATTCTGCAAACATAATGTAGGATTGTGGCCCAAGTATCATTATTATTAACTTCCACTATCTCTTTTCCTCTGGAAGCCAGACACATTTATTTTGTTAGCAATAAGTCACCTTCCTCTCTTTCCATAAGTGATGCCATTCTGCTCAGCATAATCTCTGAAGTATAGAACAACCTGCAATTTTTACCAGGAAGCCGTGGTATCATCCAAATACTTAATGCACTTTATCTTGAGCCGTTTACAGAAGATGAGCAAAACGATCCACCAAAATGACTGTTTTTGCTCTTTTAGCTCATTCATTCTGTCTTTGGTTTTGAAATCTGTCTCTGAAAAGGCGCAATCTTATACTTTGGGAAATGAGCTTTTTGCACAGCTTTTAATGCAAGATCTCTCCCTCTCTTTTTTTTTTTAAATGCCTTTATATGTTATAAATTGGTGTGAGATTTAATATTTTCTATTTGTCTTTCGCATCGTTTCCTGGAAATCCCAAAGCAAAAAGGTATAGTGAAACTCCTTGTTCAGGTATTATGCTGAAGTACACAGCGCGCATAATTTAACCTTGGTTATCTCACACCTGGATTATTATAACAGTTTACTGTCAAGTTTGCCTTCCTGCTTTCTTCTTCCACTGGTTTTTATTCAGGACAATGCAGGCTGGGTTGTTTTAAATCTGCCAAAATATTCATTTCTTTCTTCTCCCTGTGGATCCCTTCACTGGCTACCAGTTCGGACCAGGGCCTGTTTCAGACTTTTAGTCCTGGTATTTAAGACTTTGCATTCTAACCTCCCCCAGTACCTTGTAGCTCAGCTTGTGTGGTACATTCCATCCAGGAATTTGAGATCTACTATCTGTCCCAGCAACACGTACAGCTCTGCCGAGGCTGTGAGCCTTTCAAGATCTGGCTCCACATTTGTGGAACGGTCTTCCTTTGGACCTCTGGCTGGAGGAGGATCCCACCCATTCTCACAAATGGTTGAAGACCTTCTTCTTTAAATCTCCACCTTAAGTCATTGAGATGTGTTTAAGGTGCTGAGATGAGCAGCGACTGGTGGGGTGTTGGGGATTTCATGCCATGTATTGTTGTGCTTTTCTGTTTTAATGCCTTTGTCCCTGGCTGTATATGTTGTTGTTCCGCCCTTTGGTGTAAAGGGCATTATAAATAAGTGTTGTAGTTGTTAAATGCTCATCCAGATTAACCCTCATCCTTTCCCTGAGTGAGCTCCAGGGCATTACCAAATCCCACGGGAATTCCACTACAATGGAGGTTTGAGACAGGGTTCATGTTAAATGTCTTGCATTTTCAGCACTTACAGAGGATTCCAATCTTCTCTCACCATGCCACACCAATTAGATCCAACCTATGGACAACCAGAATATATCACTTCTCTCACTCAGTATCATGGCTATCTGAACTTTTGGATGACAAAAGTACCCCAACAGGGAATTTTTTTTTCATGACAGCTACGTGAGTAGGCAGAATTCAGATAGGGTCCAAAGGGTTAGAGGATAGCCCCTTGCATCCATTCCCCACCCCTGGATGAACAGAGTGGACATGGAACTGCATGGGTGGAGTATTGCACTCCTTGATAAAAGATCTCAGCCACTGTGTGAAGACCATGTTCAGGACACCATGTTGTAAAATGCCCACTTTGCACACCAATGTTTGTGTGAATTTGTCAACAAACCATGACTCTAGGGGACTAAAATGTCCTATCCAAGTTAATGAGGGTTAAGTAAACATGCTAATTCCATCCCTCCATCACTGTTTTCCTGTGTTGAAAGTGACACATTTGAAGAGACCCTCTTCCGAACATGGGTGCTCTTATGCAGTTGTGACTCATTTTCATGTGGAGAAGCTCCGTGGTACAAAATGTTCTCCTTCTCAGACTTTCTCACATGACGACAGAGGAGGTGGGCAGCAGGACCTAACATAACGTTTGAATGAAATTTTGCCCAGAGATATGTTTGCCCCACTGAGGTCATTGAGGATTAGAAAGGGACAAGTATGTCTGAAATGAACACTGTGAAGGAATATGACATGATTTCCCAAGTGTGGTCACCAAATTTCACCCAAATGGAAACAAAAATACTTATAAGACTATAGGTATTCCTCAATGAAGCAGTTGGGGTTGAAATAAAAAGGATCATAGTATGATTCATAAAGAAGCTAAACTTTGGGGAATGTGAGGTAAGCCTAAAGAGTTTTAAAAGATCAACTTCATTTTCAAGACTGGAAGGAATCATTTCAGTTTGGCCTGCTCTTTCCATTTGTCAATCATAATCTGAGTCTATGTGTCACCTGTCTTCTGGGGCTGTTGCAAGGGAAAAGTCAATAAAGAGTGTATGCAGCCAAGTGTGGAACCTGTTCCTTCACTTTCACAAGATTTTTTCCCCCTGTAGCTCCCCATGAAACCAACTATTTATAGAGTACCATCTTTTTGGCTCAAATGCATATTCTGGTGTACTTCTAATCTGTTCCTCCACCACTCCCTTGCTCGGCAAGAGTTTATGAATTCAGCCTCAAATTGCAAATGAGGGTGCATGCAAACACATACACAAATAGTCACTAATAAGCTTTCAAATAATTGACTACCTTAAAAGGACAACATCCATACTGGAAGCTAAGCTTGGGCGTTTACCATTGAATCACTGCAATACTAGTTCACGTTGGCATTTCCATAACTTAGAAACAACTTGAAGGCATACTAACAAAATTTAAATTGCTTGAAATATAAGAATAAGGATCTCTGTCCATTACATTTTCTCCCAAATTCTTAAAAACATACACCACATCCACATTCTTTCTGTCCCAAATATGAAGTTTGTGGATTTTAGCCAATACTAAACTCTCCCCTGTTTGCACTAGTCACGTTAAACAGTATTCTTATTTCCATCATAAATTGAATCATGTTGGATCTGCCTAGCATGCAGCAGTAAAAAATGAGAAGCCTGTAGCTAAAGGATTTCTTTTTTAAACAAAATGGCAACTCTAATTCAACATTAACATGAATTCAAAAGAATACAAAGGAATTCCAAGCCAGACTTTTAAGAGTTAATTACTCAGCACTTGAGTATGGACAGATGAATCTGCAAATTCCAGCTTCTCTCACGTTCAGACTTCTTCAATCTCAGGGTTTTGTTTTCCCCTATTCTGGATTTCAAACTCCCCCTCTCCCTCCAAAAAATTATGGTGAATTCTTATTAAAAATCAAGTGAAGCAACATATTGCATCTTCAGCTTGACTGAGATGTCAGTGAAACAGTAAACAAGTGACTCATATTTATGATCTTTCTGACAACAGCCAAAGAGAAGTGCAGGTATACCTCCACACCAACTGTAATCCTACCAATGACTCATGCATCTCTGCATTCCTCTATGGAAGCAGCTGAACATTTTCTTTTTCCTAACAAGGAACATTAGAGCTCAATTCAAGAATGGTAAAGCAGAGTTATATATGAGGTACCGCTCCATACCTAGATGTTCATGGTGTTAAATGTGGTAGGCATGCAGATGATTTTGTACACATGAAGGAACATGCCCATGTCTTGACCACAGTGCATGTGAACGGCATCTAAGAGACTTAGTAGACTTCAATGTACAGGACTCAGTGTGATATGGCAACCAAAAATTCCAATATGATTCTGGGCTGCATCAAGGGGAGTCTAGTGTCTAGGCCAAGAGAAGTAATAGTACCCTTCTATTCTGCTTTGGTCAGACTCCACCTGGAAGACGGAATCCAGTTCTGGACACCACAATTCAGGAAGGATATTGATAAGCTGGGGCATGTCCAGAGAAGGGCAACCAATATGTTAGGGAGCCTAGAATCCATGAAGCACTATGAGGAACTGCTGAGAGAACAGGGTATGCTTAGCCTGGAGAATAGAAGGTTAAGAAATGATATGAAAGCTATATTTAAACATCTGAAGAGATTTCATATGGAAAGGGGAGCAAACTTATTTTCTGCTGCTCCAGAGAGTAGGACATAGAGCAATGGCTTCAAACTTCAGGAAAAGAGATTCCACTTAAACATTAGGAAGAACTTCCTGATGTTAAGAGCAGTTCAACAGTAGAATGGACTGCTGGATGGCCATCTGTCAAGAATGTTTAGATCAGTGGATCTCAACCTGTGGGTGCCCAGATGTTCGTGGACTTCAGCTCCCAGAAGCCCCAGCCACTATGGTCAATGCTCAGGGCTTCTGGGAGCTGAAGTCCACAAACATCTGCGGACCCACAGGTTGAGAACCACTGGTTTAGATAGTGTGTTCCTACATGGCAGAGAGTTGGATTCAATGGATTCAATGGTCCTTGTGGTCTCGTCTAACTCTATGATTCTATGACTTGACTATGCATTTATTTCTGCGGTGTTGCCTGTCAATACAGGTGATGAATGGCATTATGAAGGCACAACACCACATGAAGAGATTCACAGCATGCAACCTCAGTGACAGAGTTTATCCTGTCTTCATCAATTATGGTCTCCTCTTCATGGTTTTTTCCTCACCAACTATCAGTCTATGGAATTAGGGCTTGGGTCTCCTTAAGGTTCAATCTGCTCAATATTGTATACACAGTAGATGTGACAGGTGAACAAATGATTGGCCATCAGACTCAGCTCAGCCAAAGATTCTGTACCTGTCAATCAATAGAACCAATTTGATTGTTGGTAAAGGAACCCTATGGTTCCTTCCATTATTGATTGGCACACAGAGATGTGGCAGAGTAATGATGAAAGACAAAGAGAAACATTATTGGCATATATCTTCCTTTAATGTAATTTTCTTCTTTTTTTGAAAATAATAATTAAAAAAGTGCTGCTATTTCCTGAAAGACCTATAATGTTGATCCCCCTCTCTCCTATCTTAGCAGGAAAGGTAATATTTCATTTTTAAAAAATAAAAAATAGACTTGGGCCATTTCCGCATGGGGTGAGGGAATCGCCCTGTGCCGCTGCTTACCGGACTTCTTGGCTCCGCGATCCAGTCCACTCGGCTCCGGAGCAGCGCATGCACATCGCTCTGCACTGCTCCAGGTACAAAAATGGGGGCTTCCGGTTGGTCGGGGGTCTCGACCAACCACTGAAGCTCGCCAACCTAAAGCCCGCCCCCGGCAGATCGCAGGTTCGCCTTGGTGCAAGCCTGCAAATCTGCACTGGAGAGCGGGCACGGAATGGCATGCTCTGTGCTTTTGAAAGACCTGCTTTAAGCGGTCTTTCAAAAAGCACGCTTGACACCACTTAGGGTTGTTCCAGGACGGGCTGAGGTGCGGATCTACGTTAAGTAGGTCCAACCCAGTCTGCTCCCAGGTGTAAACATCCTCCCTGGAGGACGCTCTGCACCGTTTCTATTAGCCCATGTGGAAATAGCCTTGGTCTCATCAGCTGAGAATTGCTGTCCTCACGATCTTGGATTAATAACATGCAATTGCATGCATAATTACTCAGAAGTAAGTTTCATTGTGTTCAACAAGCTTTGCTCCTTAGTATTGTAAATTAATTTCAAATAGTAGCCTAAGGTATCTTAAGTAGATTTTTGACTTACTGTTTTAATAGAATCTGAACAATTTGCAGATTATTTTAATTATGTGTATGTAAAGAAGGAAAGGAAAGGAACTGGTGTGTTTCAAAATAATGTTTAAATCTTTCCCCCCCCGCTCTTCAGAGGGAACATATGAGTGAGATTATATACAGTCATCTGTTATTTGCTATCCTGTCAGCTTCAGTTTATGATAGGTCAGAGTTCCAAACATCCACTAACCTGCTAGTATCCCAAACTCAGGGATGTGGCTTCCTTGATTGAATCATTCGATCTGTAATGTGATCCTGTTACAGCAACCCACACCGTCCCCCATTAGCATGAGTTGATTGTTTATTTCTGCATGGCAGGGGGGTTTAACTCAATGGCCATTGTGGTCTTTTCCAACTCTATGGTCTTGTTCTAAAGCCATTTCTGCACTAGACTGCTATAGCACTATTATTCCACTTTCAACATCCTATGGATCCTGGGGTTTGTAGTTTCAGGAGGGGCCACTTGGCCCCTCCTGAAACTACAAACCCCAGGATTCCATAGGATGTTGAAAGTGGAATAATAGTGCTATAACAGTCTAGTGCAGAAATGGAATATGAAATCATACCCTCAAATCTCTTACCTATCTGGAACACTGCTTTGCAGCTTAAACTTTGGGGAGGTGCAAGTTTAATTTTTTTTCTCACTAGTAACCCCAAAGAAAAATGATGGTTCAAGAGATCCAGTAAGAACACTGCCAATGAAAACTTCGTCCCCGGACAATACAATTGCTTCTCCACAACCAGAACTTGGTCATAATAAGCTAAAGCTGGTAGTATTACTTGCAATGAGCTGATCTTCAGAAGTGTGGGTGTAACGGTAGCCTAAATCCAAAATCCGAAATGTGCAACTGAAGTGGAATTCTACCACGGACTGCTATGACCAAGTTGAAGCTATATTTCTTAAGCCATATCATGAGTCAACATCATTCATTAGACATGTTGATAAGGCTTGGTAAAGCAGGAGGCAGTGGGAAAAGATACTTACAAGTGGAGAGACTCTGTGGAGAGACTCATGTGGAGAGCCAGGGTGGTGTAGTACTTTGAGCTTTGAACTATGATCCAGGAGACCAGGATTCAATTTCCTGCTCAGCCACAGAAACGCACTTGGTGACCTTGGGTGTGTCACACACTCTTAGCCCCTAGAAAACCCTATGATAGGTTACCCTTAGGGCATTCAAAGTTGAAAATTATAGTATAAGATCCATTTCCCCCCAAGAAATACTGTTTGAAAATGGAGTGCGTCTCATACGCCAGTACACCTTATATGCTATCAAATAGTTTTTCATGGTATATAAATGGGGAGCGTCTTATATGCTGGTGCAACTTATATGCCAGCAAATACAGTATTTGACGGCACACAACAATAACAACAGACACACAATAATAACAACAGACTCAATCAATCAATAACAACAGACCCAATCAAGGAGGGCAACCAAAATTGTGAAGGGTCTGGAAGCCATGAAGCCCTATGAGGAGTGGTTTAGGGAGCTGGAGATGTTTAGTTTGTAGAAGAGAAGGTTAAGAGGGGACATGATAGCCATTTTTAAGTATGTGAAGGGATATCATGTTGAGGAGGGAGTAGGCTTGTTTTCTGCTGCTCCAGAGACTAGGACAAGGAGCAATGGATTCAAGCTGCAGGAAAGGAGATTCCACCTGAACCTCTGGAAGAACCTTCTGACGGTCAGCGCTGTCCGGCAGTGGAATCTGCTGCCTCCATGGAGTGTGGTGGAGCCTCCTCCTTCTTTGGAGGTTTTTTAAGGAGAGGCTGGATGGCTGTCTGTTGGGAATGCTTTGATGGGTGTTCCTGCATGGCAGAAGAGAGTTGGACTGGATGGACCCTAGGGGTCTCCTCCAATTCTATGATTCTAAGTGAGGCACAGCTCTGATGTGGTGCCTTAGAGGTTTCTCGTTCATATACTTGCCATAAGTGAAAGACAACTTGACAGCAAATATCCACAGCAAATGAGCAAAGTTAATTTACTGGTGAAAGGAATGATAATTTACAGTGATTTTTATATGTTAAAGGGGATTTGAAAATACATTTTGACAGGAGCGTTACAAATTTTATGCTATTTTTCTATCAATCCAAAGCTTTTCCCCCTCAAAAAAAATGTGAAATTGTTCTCTAAAAGTATGCTAACTTCTCAATTAATACGATTGTCCATACTTTATTCCACCAACATTATTTGTTCATTTTTTTTTAAATTCAAGTTACGTTTAACATTTGACATAAAATTCTTCATAAAGAACAACCAGGTATTGATTTTCAATTGCAGTGTGGATAATGATTTATTTCAATGATGTCTAGAGATTTAAGTTGAAATGAAATCATTGTACGGTTTTTAAAATATAAAGAGAAAATGAAGAAAAACAGGATGGATGAACATAAGGCTATTATGAATCTGCATTGACAAGGTATCTAGAGATGATATGTGTAAGGGGAAATGTTTCCTTTTTTAAATGAGTTTTTAAATTTTTAGTGATTTTATTAATTTTTAAAGGGAATGAGGTATAAAGTAAAAATAAGATATGTATGGGAAATTATTGTGTTAATTTAGAATAAATATTACAATGTAGTAAATACAAATATAAGGGTTAAACTAATATGATGAATACTGAATATATTCTGAGAAGTCATTTCAATTTGTATATTTCGCTTTCATTAGATTCTTTAGTTGGGTTAAGTCTTTTTAGTTAAATATAGTTAAATTGAGAGATTTTTTCTTTATATTTTTCTTTGATTTTTTTTTCTTTTTGATGTTATAAATTGTAAATTAGATTGTAGATTAATCATTAGGTGTTTGTTTTAATTCTTTCTCTCATCTTTCTTTTATGTTATGATCCTATTTCTTGTTATATATGTTTACACACACACACACATAATAATAATAATAATAATAATAATAATAATAATAATAATAATAATAATAGAAAATACAAAAAAAGAACAAGAAAACACAGTGCAAAAGTAGTAAGCAGGGCAAAAAGGAAAAATTCATTTTTTTTAAAGTGATAAGTCACAGGAATGGAACCTAATCTAGAAAGCTGTACATACTCAAATAGGAAAAAAAATAGGTTTTCAATTTGAAGTGACTCCTGAATTGTATTGGTCAACTATTATGAAAGATGACTTAGAGAAAAAGGCAAGAAAGTTGTTGTTTTACACGAAATATGCAGATACAATTGCAATAATACTATAAATTACAGGCTAAGTGATTTATAGAACAATTTGTCCATCAATCAGAGGGAAGTTTGTATGGAGTATGGTTAAGAAGATTAATCAAGAAGGAAAGAAGGTGATGCAACTATGATCTAACTATAAAATGTTAATGTTCAAAACACCTCTTTCCCTCAGCTGCATAGTCACATGTAATGTGCTTCTTTTTCTTTGGTTGAATGTAAAAACCTCTTTGTATTAAGTATTTAAACTGAAAAAAAAAAGATGATGAGTCACAGGAACAGGAAACATTTTAAGCACTTTAATGAACAACAGAATGAATGGCTTTTTGAATCGCTTGTGAAAAGTGATATTCTTAACTCTGTCTATCCCTGCAGAAAAGGGCTGTTTGAAATGGCCAGCAACACTTCACCACGGAGTCTACGGAAGATAAGTTTATCGACTGGGTAATATTTACACCAGGGTGGGGAAAACGTGCTCTCCAAGAATGTTTTTGCAAGAGTTGAGGTTTCCAGACTCCCCCAGAACACCCTTTGCTGCCTCTGCCCTGCAAAAGTTGAATTGCCTCTTTTGGAAGCCTCCATGATTGGGAATTCACATTTGGACAGTTTGTACCCTGCACCCACCCCATCCTCTATATTTGTTGTTCTTGTTAACATCAGAAAGTTGTTTGCTTCTGTTTGTATGGCCTCTGGAGGCTTCCTGAGACATAAAATTGCTTCCCCAGATGCACCACAATTGCCTACCTTGACCAATTGCCCATTCTACCACAACAGCCAGACAATAAAGGATTTCCTCACTATGCCTCAGTCTTAAAACAGGGGGGAAAATTGTGCCGGCCTCTGCATGAAGCTCATGCAACTTCTAACAGCCCCAGCCAGCATGGTCAACAATCAGGAATTGCAAGAGTTGCAACATCAGGAGTGCCACACAGTTCTCATTCTGGAGTAAGATCTTCACAGGAAAACTTATTGCATTCTACGCTTGAGGCTAAACCTCTGCGATGGGCTGCAATACACATTTCAGAAGAAAGAGCGGGAGAGAACCCAGAGTGAAGAATGGGATGGGATCTTTTAGCACATTCCTTCCGGAATAGTGCTCAAGGAGAAAACAAAAAAATAAGTTGCTTTGAGAGAACGGATTCTGCAGTTCCAATGCTGAGCATGAAAAATTCATTCATTCTTGGAGGGACAGCCACAGGGAAGCCTTGCTTTTTATTCCACTCAAGATGTTGTCAGCGTGGGGGTGCCTGCCTTGATGTCATTGGCTTGCATCCTCCAGAAGGGAAGGGGAGGGTACAAAGGCCCAGTTGGGGATCTCATCTGTTCTCCTGCCTTCAGGCATTTTTTTTTCCTGACCTGGCTTGGATGGGTTTATGAAGAGACAGCTTTTCTCTTTCCTGCTTTATGATTTGAACCAAAGGCAACACAATGCTTTAGGGAGGTGAAGGTGTTTCTCGCGTTGCAAATTAACACTCTCAATTCACTTTGCCTGCGTGATCAGTGACTTGCTTGCTATCACTCATCCCAATATTTTGACAGTGCAATCCTATTCACATCTACAAGACACTTCTTTAGTGCAGTGAGGCTTATTTTCAGGTATACGGTTATAAGGCCGAAGCCCTGAAAGCATTCCCTTAACTAAACATGCAAGCGTGCTGTACCATGGAGAGGAGGATGGGGAAAGGGCACATGCATGAATGTGTCAATAGCACATGTGTGAATGCTCATCACCCTGGATTCCTGATCCTTGTGCCAGAATCACGTGTGGCCCTTGGAGCTGAAAAGTTTGCACATTCTGAGATTCATATGCATGAGGGAATTAACTCACGTCCTGATATTCAGATGCATGAGGAAATTAAAAAAAAAACAACATAATTTTAAAAAGACAATTCATAATTTATAACTTAAAAGTATCTGGGTAGGCCTGCCAGAAGAGACTGCTCTTTAGTGCTGCCTTAACTTCAAACACCTGTCAAATTTGTTCAGGCAGGTCATTCCTCAGTCTGGGAGTAGGTGAAAAAGAAAGCCCTCTGGATTAACCACAGTTAATGGTATGGCCCTGGCTGGATGAAGTAAACACGCCCAAGAGGACCTGAATGTATGGGAAGGATTATATAGGAGATGCAATAGCCTTCACCCAAACCATGTGGGGCTTTAACGGTAATAACCAACAATTTTGGTTTTGCCCATATACTAATTGTCAGCCAGTGTAGTGATTTTAATATTGATGAAATATGATCACTTCCAGAGCTACTAGTAACAATTCTGGTTGCCATGTTTCGAGCTAAGTTTCCAAACTTGGTACAGAGGTAGCCCAAAGTACAATGTACTGCAGAAGTCCAACTTTGAGGTTACCAAGACATATACTACCATCTTTAGATTCTCCAGCTCTAGAAAGGAGTGCAGCTGGTGTAACAGCCAAAGCTGATAGTAAGCACTCCCAGCCGTCATACCTCTTTTGGCAGTCATTTGGAATGACAGATCAAGAAGCATCCCCATGCTGCAAGCACAGTCTTTCAAAGGGGTGTAACACCATCCTGGACTGGTTGACACACCTCAGCCTCAATTCACCATCCAATTAGCATAGCACAGCCCCAACTGACTCTACAGATAAGGAGAAATAGATCTGAGTGCCATCAGTATGCTGATGGTCCCCCACTCCAAACCCCATTATGACATTCTCCAGCAGTTTCATGTAGATATTGAACAGTGTGGGGGGAAAGATGGATCCTTGTGGCATCCAACAGCTTAATAGTCATGAGGCTGAATGGGAATTTCCCCAATGCTATTCTCTGGAACTGGTCCTCCAGGTAGGAATGGAACAATGGTGCCTCCTACTTTCATCCCTTAAGAGTAATTCAAGTGAGATATCATAATCAATGGAGCCACCAAGAAATCCCAGAAAATCAACAGGGTAGCATTCCTCTGTCTATCCTCAGAGTAGGTCATCAATTAGAGCAACCAAGGTGGTTTCAATGCCATGAAATCAGACTGAAATGGATCCAAATAACTTCCAAGAACTCCAGAAGTTGCCTAGCCAACCACATGCTCATACAACTTGCCCCAAAGGGGTATATTTGCAGTTGGGTGGTAGTTCTCATATACTTCTGGATAAAAGAAGGTCTTCAGGAGAAGGGGTACTACTGCCTCCTTCAGAGCAGCAGGGACTTCCCCCTGACACACCAAGGCACTTATCAACTCCTGGACCTATTCCATCAACCTGCCTCTGCTAGATTTTATTAGCCAAAGAGTCAAGTTTAGATGTGGCGGTCTGAACTGCTTGAAGCCACTTAAGTCTAGTCTAACTAAGCTACTTTCCTTCAGAATTAAATACTGTGCTTCATAAAAACTACCACCACCACCACCTTAGCTCTTCTCTCTGCTAATTTCCACCAAAGAACAAAGAAGCATTACATGCACCTACCAGCACAATGAACGTGGCTGAAAAGAGAAAAAGATTATTTGCTCTCAGCTCACACAGAGCAAATTTATTTCTAACAAGGATGAGTTAGGGATGGGAGCAGAGGGGCAGCCATTATTGATCACATTATTTATATGAAACATGGTCCTGCTCTTTACCACCATGCTCATTAAATAAATCAGTGATTAGCTAGTAAATCCCCAACACAGCAACTTGCACCGACTCCAGCTGAAGTCAATCTCAGCAGCAACTTTGCAAATAGTGTAGGGTGTGGTGAGAAGAAGTCCTGAACAATCGACTTTGCAGACAAAATGCTAATTCTTCTAATTCTCAAACTACCATAGATATTTGTGTCTGTTTTCACACAGGTTCATCAAAATGGACACACAATCTTTTCTCCAAGGGGGACACATTATTGTGTACAGTTCCTACTGGTGAAAGCAGGGGTAGACAATGGTGAAGGGGACAGAGACCACCCACTTCCACCGCCACCAGTCAGGACATGCCATCATTCCTGCCATGACCAAAAGTTATAGCCTATCACTCTCATCATCATTATTGCCGCTGCCACCACCACCACCACCATCATCGTGTTTTTTTGCAATACCCTTTTCATCATAGGGTGGAACATTGACACATACAGTCAAAGACAAGGAAAATAAAATATAACACTATAAACATATGTTAAATGACATCCCCAATGCCCCACCGGTCATGACCCACCTCAACAACCTTAAGCACAACTCAGCAGTTTAATCTGGTGAATGAAAGAGGAAGGCCTTCAGCCCTTTACAAAAAAGATTTGCCACTTATAAATCTAGCCAAAGATTCAAAGGAAGTCTGTTCCACAGATGAGAAGCCAGATCTTGAAAGTTTTTCAGCCTTGACTATGAGTACGTACTATCCTAGATAGTATGTACCTTGCTAGCCCGAGCTGCCAGGTACTAGAGGAGATTATAACACAGAGCCTTAAATACCAGAACCAAAAGTTTGAAACAGACCCTGGCAGAACTGGTGGCCACTGAAGGGATCTGCAGGCAGAAGAGATGCATGAATAATTAGGGAGATTTAAAACTTTCCAGTTTTGGATTTGGCGAGTTTGCTGCTGATATTGCTCCAGACAATTGTGAGATCAAAACTGATGCATTTTGTAGCAGTTCTGGGGGATGTTTTTTGAGAGGGAGAAAAGCTTCATATAAGTTAACTTTGGAGAGGTCTAAAGGTTTCAGGAATCTATTGAAGGGGGCTCCAAGAAACACAAAACAGAGTTCCAGGAGTTGTGTGGTCCATGAGTAATTCTTTCTCCACCCTGGGCTTAAGCATTTTTCCCACACTCATTTCTCAAATGTACGCTCTTGTTGTTACTGCAGTTTACGCCTACCAGGCGATAGCACCCGATATCACTTTGATATCCTAATTCAGCCTTACCATACCACCCTTCTCCGCGTGTTTGTGAGGCCCCCGGACAAACACGAAACTAGGCTCGGCACTTAATTGCTGAAAGATTTTCAAACAGTACAGGCAAGCCAGAAATAGCTAGATCGCAGCTTTAGGAGACCTCCCGGGCAAACACCATATTATGTATGCGCGCTACCTACAAAAGGCTCCCTGCCCCGAGCAGGCAACTTGACAAAGGCTGAACCATCCACTGTCAAGCGTTGCGCATTTACATACTGGCTACACCATTGTTAATTCGGCTCCGATTCCATCATGCTAAATTGCGACCTTTCGGAGACATTGTCTCGCACCCAAAACTCATTGTTGTCCCCGAATAAGGCATTGCTGCAGTCACACTTCTCCCTATGAAAACCCCTGATTCTGAGACCTTCCTTGGATCGCTCCCGAGTTCCAGACCGCCTTGCTGCTGCTTTGCTTGGCAAGCTTCCCCTCAGCCCCACGTGCTGAGCCACACCGAACCCCAGCATTTCTCTCTATCTTCTTCCGGGCTTCGGGAACAGGTTTCGTATCACCCGAACCAACTATCCCTCTGAAAATCCCGCTATCTTACTCACACCTTTATTTTCCTTAGTTATCTGTGTGCTCGTGTTGCTTACATTGTGTGCCTGTATTTAATAAAGATCATTCATTATTTTCAAACCGGTCTGCTTCTTGACTTGGCCTGACTTCATAGACACTGGGTTACAAGATCCAGCTAAGTTACCCTGCCTCCCGTAACGCTAAATTTCCCCTCCTATAGTTGAGCACATTTTGGTGTCCCTCACGGGACCCCCAGTAAACAGGATAACATTGTTTTGTGAATTACTGTACAATCTCAGAAGCAGACAGATTTCCAACTGCCAAATATGTTTCAGTCCATGTTCAGCTTCAGAAGGTGTGAAGTCACTCATTTCACAATTAAAATTCAAAGCTGGAAAATATATAACCTATTTGAATTGGATTTGCACAACACTGCTGTTCTCTGGAATGAAGGCCAAAGGTATAAATCTGGATCTCTCAATCCATTCTTGGAACTTTCCTTTTCTTTCTGCTATCCCTTGTTTTTATATTTTTCCCCTTCTTATCTATATTACTAGCATAGCCTGAGGCTGCCCTTCTAGGAAGTGTAAGAGGAATGGAGTTACCAAAGCAGAATGCCAAGAGGGAAAGGAATGTACTTTGCAAGATGAAAGAATAACCACGGGGAAAGGATGAGAGAGGATACACTTGAACTTCACACAACAATCTCTCAAGTTTTATCCTAGGTGTCTTATGATTTTTCACATGCTGGGATAATTATTTGTTCATGCAAACTGGAATGATACCATTAAGCTATTTTATTAAAGTGGACAAAACAGTAAATATACACACTCCTTTTAGTGAGGAACATTGGGCATTTCTGCCCTACACTGTTATACTGCTATGATTCCACTTTCACCATCCTATGTAATCCTGGGGTTTGGAGTTTAGGGAGGGGCCTTTAGAATTCTCAGCCAGAGAGCTGCTGGGCCTCAATATACTATGAACCCTAGAATTCCACATGATGTTCAAAGTGGAATAATAGCACTATAACAGGCTAGGGTGGAATTGGTCCATAGACCTTTCATCACTTAGGTGCACAGCTTATCATCTATTCTACATTCATCCAGTTTCTTTTGAGTTTGACGCAATCCACAAATATCCCTCTATTCAGGACCTAAATAACTTTAGGTGTAACAAGTTCAAATGTGGAAGATCCTAAAATAGTCCAATCACCCCATTCCTCTACTTTAATCCTAGAAAGTCATTGCATATTTAGAACAGACACTACTGAGCTAGCCATGCAGCTTTTTGAGTCTATATATGGTGGATTCTGTATGAAACTGACTCATTTCTCCATCCCTAATAACATCAAGCACCAACATAGCTTAAGTGTAGGACTAGGTGCCATTTCCGCCCTACACTATTATAGTGTTATTATTCCACTTTCAACTTTCTGTGGAATCCTGGGGTTTGTAGTTTACTAGGGAGGCCAAAGAGCTCTCTGGCTGAGAATTCTGAATGCCCCTCCCCAAAGTGCGAAGCCCAGGATTTCATATAGGATGTTGAAAGTGCTGAAAGCACTACAACAGAGTAGGAAGGAAAGGTCCTAGGATTCTGGGACACAAGAGTTCAAATCCCCACTTGGCCATGGAAGCCCACCAGATAATCTTAGATAAGCCCCATTCTCTCAGACTCAGAGGAAGGCAACCAAAAACCTTCTCTGAAGAAATCCTGCAAGAAATCCTTATGAGAGGATTACCATAAGTTTAAATTTTCTTGAACATAACAAAAAACCAACTGAATATCAAGAGTTGCCCTCATGTCCTACTTGAGGATTTTTCAAAACTGGTGTTGGCTATCAAAGGAAACATGAGGATGGTCAAGAAGGAATAATAGTACAGGAAGATACCTCAAGAGTCATCAGTGAAACATTCTACTTAGAGTAAGCTTCCTCAGATATGGATGAGGAGAGCCAAGGAATGGGCCCCAGTTGGAGACAGATGAGACTGGCAGTCCTGCCACGAAACTGGCAGAAGGGGAGTCTGGAACATCCTATACAGCATCTGAAGATTGTGAATTTGATATGGAGTCATTTCATCCTGTCAAGTACTGTAGAGTGAAACACCAGTTGCAAAGTAGCAGGAAAGGCTCTGAACTGTCTTTAAAAAAAATGCGTCGGTGATTAGGCCAGCCATACAGATTTTAGCATGAGGGCCAGTGTGGTATAGTGGTTTGAACGTTTCACTACAACCCTGAAGATGACCAGGATTCAATTCACCTCTCAGCCATGAAACCCACTGGGTAATCCTTGGCATATTATACTTTCTCAGCCCTAGAAAACCCCATGATAGGTTCACCTTAGGGTCTCTATAAGTCAAAAGTGACTTGAAGGCACACAACAACAACATAAATGAGCACAACCAAGGGTATTCTTTTGCTGCAAGCAACAGCTCCAAAACTCACTGTATGCCTTTGTATAATATTCCTCTTTCTATGAGTTCCTGGGCTTTGGCAGATATTTTCGATTTTTCTCTCTGTCACTTTCTTGACTGGTACTGGATCTTGCTCAAAATGCATTGTATGTTTAGACTACTGTCTGTTTTCATTGGCTACAGGTACATTCATCTATGCCCTTGCTTTGTTGTTGTTGTCGTGTCCTTCATGTTGTTTCCAACTTATGACAATCCTAAGGTGAACTTCTCAATGGGTTTTCTTGCAAGATTTGTTCAGAGGGCATTTGATGTTGCCTTCCTCTGAGGGTGAGAGACTGTGACTTGCCCAAGGTCACCCAGTGGGTTTCCATAGCTGGTTTGAACTTTCATCTCCAGAGTCACAGTCCAACACTCATGTGACTCCACTGTGTGTGTTTCTATTTATTCTCTTGCCAGCTTTAAACAGGACGGTTTAGTTTAACTCTTTGCCAGTGTAGAAATCCACAGTTTGAGTCCATCCAATATTTAAAAACTTTCAGTGAGAGAAAGTCCATCCATTTCCAAGGCAGAGTGTTTCATCAACAAGTTCTTCCTAATGTTTAGATAACTGGTCTGATCCAGCAGAGTTTTTGTAAGTTTTAACCCCTCCAGATTAATGGAAATATCACACCCTACAGGATGGATATGTTAAAAGGGATGGTTGTTCATTATTCTGACATTTGTTAGAAACAGGTTGCCAAATGGCTCAGGAAAACCATCATTGTCAACAATAGGCTGCTTTTTAACATCCATTTGATCAGCAGTTAAAGCATTATTTTGGGGCAGAGGTACACCTGAATTATTGGAGGTCAAATGTCTTATCAGAGCCCAGCTGAAGGAGTGAGTTCAAAAACTGCACACTATTCAGGGAAGAGGGAAATGGAAGGAAGGCCTCTTTTTCCAGCAGTTTGCTGCATTTCATCTCAGGCCAGAACAGATCTGTCTCTCCAGGTTCTGAGCTCCAACCTTGGTTTCCCTTAGACTTTGCAATAAATGAGCCTCTTTCCACAATGTTTTACATGCTCTGAGCATTAAACTGAATAACGGGTCCAGCCTTGTTGAAATCAATGTGGCTACAGTGATTAATGTCTGCTTAAGTATAATCAGGTGGGAAATGCTTGCCTAGCCTAGCGACTCATTAAAAGGAATCAGGTGCTGAGAATCACAATGCTGGCTCTTACCAAGAGCCTCCTGGCTTTTCAAAACACCACCAGGGAGTTTAGAGATGCCTCCAATATCCTGGATGCAAGAGCAGGTGCAGCTTGAAATTGGCTTATAGCAACTTTCACAAGCCTTCTGCTCTAATCTATTCCTCCAGCAGATGCCTGCCGAGATTCCTTGTAGAAATGCTTTGAGTTTCCCTCTTGAATATCATTCTATCTGTTTGAGTCTGTCAGCCTGATCTTCAGCTGAAGGCTACATTGATCAATGTACAAGCTTGCAAAATTCAGCTGAGTCACTGCCCAAAGTAGTGAACCCTGGCAAATGGGTACCCATAACACCTGAAAGTATGGATCTCTATTTGTCCCAGGTGGTGTGAGGGTGTAACTAGAGATGACATGAGTTTACTTACACATAAAAAAAATTGAAAGATGTACTTAAAGCACAGAAGATAAAGAGGGGATTAGGTACATGGAATGGAAAACAACATATGCTCTCCAGCATTTCGCATATGAATACTAGGGCATTTGTGGGCAAGTAATGTTGGTGTGTGCTCAAGTTGGCACAATTTATAAATGAGGAAGTACGCACAAGCCAGAAGAAGCTGCAGCTGCTTGCTTTTAGCTGAGCCAGCTGGGAATGGCAAGATTCTGCCCCCTTCACTCCTCTCCCCGCTGTTGAGTTAACGGAGTGTAAAGCCAGTGTTATGTAGCAGTTTGAGCATTGGATGGTGATTTTGGAAGACCAGGGTTTGATTCCCCAATCTGCCATGGAAATCCATTGGGTGACCTTTGGTACATCACACACACTCAACCCCAGAAAATCCCATGGCATGTTCACCTTGGGGTCACAATGGCCATTTCCACACTAGACTGTTATGGTGCTACTATAGTGCTTTTATTATATAGTGCTATTATTGTTATAGTGCCTTTGAGGCCTCTCCCTAAACTGCAAACCCTGGGATTCCACAGAATGTTGAAAGTGGAATAATAGCACTAGAACAGTCTAGTGTGGAAAGTCAGAAATGACTTGCAGGCACACAATATCAACAACATTTTGCACTTTGAACTCGGTTTGCTCTAATTGAAGTAAGCTGAGGATGAAGGGAGATAGGAGGCGGAGGCGGAGGGAGAAACAGGGATGTTTTAAAAGCAGCTGACAAGTAGGCCGGCCGAGGATTAATCGGGACTGTCTCTGACAAATTGGGGCAGTTGCAGGTTTTAAGCATATAAATGGACTACTTTTGAAGGTGATTTGGAAATGCAGTGGGTGCAAAATGCAGCAGAAGGTATAAACACAGCACCAATTCTTGTCCGAGTCCGCTAGCGGTCAATTCCACCCGCTGTAATTATCATAGGGTTCAAAAAACATGCCTGATAATGACATTCCATGGAAGGTACCACTGCTTCTTTTTAAGTTGCCTAGATGAAGGTTGAGCTGTGAGGAACAATAAAGCCATAAAAATCATCACTATTGAACTATTTAAATAAGAAAACAAATATATTGTTACTGTGGTTTATAGTCCAAGCCCGAGGTCTACTAAGTATAATTTGATATCAAAAGATTGGCCATTCCAAACTGCTCCCCTCCACGTGCTTGCGAGGCCCCCGGACAAGCACACACACGGACACGGCCGACCAGGCTGAAAAATACAAGACAAATCCAGGCAGGCCAGTAATTTTCTGGCATGCAGCTTCAGGAGACCTCCAGGCAAGTACACTTTACACCTAAATTAAGTATGCACCAAGCATACAAAAGATTCTCTGCCCCGAACAGGCAGCCTGAGGAGATTAGCGCTTCCGACTACCCAACTGTCAAGCACTCCCCATTTGCATACTGTCTGCATTATTGATAACTCCGTCAAAATCCAATCATTCTAAATTTGATCTTTCGGAGGCTTTGTCTCCAACCTGAAACTCATTGTTTTCCCCAGGAACAGACTACCGTACAGGCACATTTCTCCCTATAAAAACCCCTGATTTTGAGAGCTTCTTTGGATCGCTCTTGGCTTCCATCCCGCCTTGCTGCTGCTCCGTTTGCCGAGCCTTCCCCTCAGCTTCCACGCGCTGAGAATCTCCGCTCCAACTGACTTTCTTCCGGCTACCCGGGGTACAGGATCACGTGTAGCATTCCGCTTGAAAAATCCTTCTCAAAGTCCTCTATCAAATTTCCTTCCTTTACTTTCTTAGGTCTGTGTGAGTGAATACGTAAGTGCGCAGTGACTGTCTTTTAAATAAAGAAAGCAATTATAATTTCATTTTGCTTGGTTTTTGACTCAGCCTGACCCCGTAAACATTGGGTTTAAGATTTTGCTAAGTTGCCCTGCCTCTTGCATTGCTACAGCTTGTGCTCTGGCTAATTCCCATTCCCCATTATTTAGAGCACATTGAGGTGTCCCCCATGGGACCCCAGAAATCAGGGTAACAATAATCAGTGGCCAATAACCATCCAATCAGTTCAAAAAGCTAGTCTGAAGGCTTCAGTGTACCTTACCTAAGGACCAGGGGATGGGAACTGATCACAAGTCAGTGGACTTCTTTTTTCTATTGTGCAGTAATACCTCTTGCTGTTTGAAGTAGCTTTGTGCTAAAGCCACAAGCTTATTTTTATCTGACTACAGTTCTGAGAAGAATGGATTCTACTTTCTGTGAACAACACAAGAAAAAGCTTTATCCCATGTCTCTGTCACATAGCCCTCCACAAGCAATGCTATTTGCAAGAAAGCCTCTCTTGAAGAGCTTAACATCCAGCCAGGCTCATACCAGGAGAGGTGGTTGCTTAGATAATAATAATAAATGATATGAAGTAAGGATTACACCTGGGTCCCAGGCCTGAGAACATTGAAAGCTATAATTATATGAAATTCACAGTGCAATCCTACACACGTCTAATCAAAAGTACGCCCCGCTGAGCTCAGTGGGACTTATTCCCATGTGAGTAAATATTAGAGATGTAAATCTTTGCTTGTTTTGTCCTTGTCTGCAAGAATAAAGAGTTTCAAAAGCTTTCTCCCTGCTGATTGGGATTATGAGATTTCTTCTACTTTTTATGAGTTTTCAGTTTGGGGAGGCTTTTTTGAAATAAAACTTGAGCTAAAAAAGTTTTGGACAGAAAATCTTTTTGAACAGAAAACTGTCTTTTGCACAAAAGACAGAAATTTTCTGTGTAATTGTGGGTGGGTGGGTGGTTAAATTGTTCACAAAGAAGTTCCCAAATTGACAGATCTCATGATGGGTGACTGTTTTCTTGTTTCTGAATATTAATTCAATAAATAAAAAAAAAGATACTCTTTACATGGCTAGAAAACAGACTGCACTAACTGCACTTTGAAAGTTCTGAACACAGAAAGCGCTGTGTACTAAATATAGAAGTTCATTAGTAGGCAGGAAAAAAACAAAAAACTGATGTTCTTAAAACCATAAGCTGAAGCCAAGGCAATTAATCTACTCTTGACCATACTACCTTTCCTTCTGAAGCTGCTCCATACTGAAAAATAGCTCTGCCAGAGTTGGCCAAGAGGTTCAGCATGGGCAGAGCTCTTGTGCTGTTGGATACAATACAGTGGGGAAAACAGAGATATAATCCAAGGTGGATTAATCTTCCCTACTGTAGCAGAATCCAGGTTCCTCCGGTTGCCCTGCTAGTTCAGAGATAAAACACACCGTACTTTCTAAAATGCACCAGCTAGATACCATCAGGAAATCCATTTGTTTTGGTCTGCAGCCAAGCTACCTTCAACTTATGCAGGGGAGACCTCCAGGAGCTTATCAAGAGCCCTGTTAAGGTCATGGATTCTGTTCTGAGTCAATCTACCTGTAATATGATCTTCTTTTCTTGCCTCCTTCCACTTTCCAGAGCATTGTTGTCTTTTCCAATGAGTCATGTCATCTCGTGACATGTTCAAAGTACATTAGCCTCAGTTTAGTCGTTTTGTTTTCTAGTGAGAGTTTAGGTTCGATTTGTTCTCAGACTGATTTATTAATCTATTTTTTAGAGGTTTATTGTTCATACAGCACCATTGTGAATGCAGATAAGCATGCATATGCAACCATCGAGTACCAGTGTGATGTTCACAAATGCATATGGAGTGCCTACGGTTGCCCACGTGTATCCACAAATGCATATTCACATGTGTTTATACATTCTGCTGCACATCTGTAGTCTTGGTTCAGTTGCCCCATAGTGCCATTCATTACAAGGGTTGCAGAGCACATTTAATTTATAACTCCGCCTGTTGATATTTATTCAAAGCCACCTTGACCGGTGATCTCCGCCAAAGAATGCTACTTCTGTTTACTTAGAATCTCTCAAAGAGTAGGGCTTACACAGGGCAGACACAGACACACAAACAACTTGGAAGAGTTAGTTTAGGAATTTCAATTCTAGCAATGCCCTAGCCAGAAAGAATATTCATTTTCCCCTGTACCTCACATACCTGCCCAATTTATCTATATGGTAAGGATTTCTGGATGCCTATCCCATCACATCTGTTTGTTTTCCATCACTACCATAGGCAGGAGGGCACCTTTTTAAACTAGGAAATTAATCAGAAGAGTGATAAAAAAAAAATAGGTGAGTCTGGGAGCCTTGGACGTCTCAAAAAAGCATCAAGGAATGTGTGTAGCCTGTGGGGAACACTTTGCCCATTGTCCTATTTCAGGGTGGCAAATACCCAGGTAAGTGTACCTCGAGCTCACAAAAACAAACAATGGGGCTACCAAGCCAGTCCAAGGTCATATAGAGAGGGTCAGTGAGAGCAAAAGCTTGAACTAAAAACATTCCAGGGCCTAAGGGAAGATAAGCAGCCCTAGCAGAGTCAAACACCAGTCAGAGAGTTACCGAAGCGAATTCTGAAGAGCAGGCATGTCCTGTCTAACAGAATGAGCATTTTCTGCTTTCTAGGAAAATAGAGGGCAAGGAATGTCATGGTGCCCAAGACTGATAATGGAACGGTTCTTAAGCACTGTAGAAATGGTCTTGGCTGTGCTGATTTATAGCCAGCTGCAACTCAGCACAGCTGGTTAATTATCCTATTGTTTCCCTTTCAAGGCAGGCCATGTCCCTGCCTGTATTTTGGTTGCTATTATTTTAGTCTATGACAGCCTCCAGCTCCCCCTCTTCAAGGTTCAAACATGATGACTGAGGGCCTACACTGTTATAGTGCTGTTATTCCACTTCCAACATCCTGTGGAATCTGGGATTTGCAGTTTAGGGAGGAACATTGAGAATTGTCAGCCAGAGAGCTATTTGGCCTCAGTAAACTACAAACTCCAGAATTCCACGGGACGTCGGAAGCAGAATAATTATAACAGTGTACAGGAGAAGTGGCCTAAGACTGTGCTTCCAAGACAGGGTGATGAGCTTCCACTAGCTGTGATTGGAGCCTGTTATCTGAGCTCATGAGCAGGTATCTTCCTGGTAGGAGAGGCCACCCACCAAAACGTCAGCAAACCTATCAAAGATGCTGATGATATCCCTGATTTAGCTTCAATAGCTCCTCTAGGATTTGGAGTACAACCCGAAGGAGATTCAGTGCTTCATTGGAGGTGCAAGGATCCCCTTTCCATCTGATCTCTTTCTATTTTCCTGGTTGTTGGTAAATAGAGTTTTCAGTGTAAGTTCAGAACATAGGATGGAATGGATCCTTGAAAGTCATTACTTTCTCACAACTTTCAGACAAAAACTTGGACATAAGAAAGCCAGGACATGCCTAGCCTAGAAGCATGTGCAAAACCCAGCCCTTTAAAAACCCACATATTTCTAATAAAATATTTTTATTAACAAGAAATGCACTTAAAGTAGTTTATAGTGAAGATAAAAGGGGAATATGAAAAATCGGGCAAGCGGCACAAATCTCACTAACATAAACAGGTGGTATTTTACATCCAGCATTGCTGTCATAAATTTTTTTTCTCTCCATTCACTTCAAGATAAGGCCCATGCAAACCAGAGAGAGAGAGAGGGAGAAAGGCTTAGCGGCAAGTGGAAATCATTCTGCTGTGAACGGCTGGTTGGGTTTTTTTCATCAAGGCTTTATGAGCCAAAGTTTTTTAAAAAATGAATTATGCATGACATTTGTCCATGACAGTTCAGCTGAACTCTGAACTGAACTCCAAAGAACTCTTTTTGCATTAATATAGGAATTGGTTTCGACCATTTCAACTGACTGCATATTCCACTTCCTATGGGTGATAATTTCTTTTTAGCCACAGGTTTCTGGAAGGTCTGCCCAAAGGGCAGAGGACAATGACTTTGTAACTGTTTCTCATCACCATAACGTTAACTACTATTAATGGAAAAGCCCAGTTTATTAAGACTACAGATAGAGCGCAGCAGGAAAACAGCTAAGGGCTAGTTGTGCTTTGTGCTGTATAGAAGAACTGACAAAGCCTTTCCTTAATCTAATCCATTTGCTCTGATGCAGGGGCAGGAAAAAAAATAATACTTTCTTCGTATTTTCATATGAACCAGCCTCACACGCATTACCGGAATCAGTTTGCTAACCTGAATGCAATTATCCTTCCTATTTTTTTTTTAACTTGTCTGAATTTTGCAGTTCAATTTTTATTTTTAGTAATACGTGTTTAGTATATAAAACAATATATAGAGGATTACAAAGACAAACAATATGTACACAGACAAATTTTAACATCTTAAATTAATACTAAATTAAACTAAACTAAAATCAAACTAAAAGGGGGACAAAATGCATATAAATAATTTCTAACTCACCAGCTTTTGTTTCCAAGCTACCCTACAAGATATACTTGTTCTAATGTGTTTATCATTATCACACTACTGCCTAGTATTTAATGACTATAAGCTTAACCATAAAACCAATATTTGACTTTTCCCTCCAGGAGGGAAGGAAATCGCGCCATGCCGTTACCTACCACTTCTGGGGTCCGAAGCAACGCGGACTGTGCCTGAAGCCCTTCCGCAGGGTCTCTCCTTGGTCCAGGGCAAATCGGAGCAGTGCAAGGACTGTAGATCCACACTGCTCTGGCTTCCAAAATGGCGGCTTCCGGCTTCCAAAATGACGGCTTCCGTTTGGTTGTGGGTCCTGACCAACCGCTGAAGCTCACCATGCCTAAAGCCCACCCTCCGAAGATCACAGGCTCACATTGGTGTGAGCCTGCAAATCTGCACAAGGGAGCAGGAACGCAATGGCGCGTTCCAGGAAAATAAAGACCTGTTTTTTGTGGTCTTTAGAAAACACACTTGAGGACCACTTGGGGTTGTTTTGGAGTGGATCTCTGGTAAGTAGTCTGCTCCTAGTCTGCTCCAAGGTGCAGATGACCTCCGTGAGAGGATGCACTGCCCCGTTCTAATTGCCTGGTGCGGAAAGGGCCATAGAGTCATAACGTTGGAAGAGACCACAATGGCCAATGGGTCCAACCCTCTGCCATGCAGGAACTCAGATCAGAGCACTCCCAATAGATGGCCATCCACCTCCTGTTTAAAAACCTCCAAAGAAGGAGATTCCACCACACTCCCAGGCAATAAGTTCACTGTCAAACAGATCTTACTGTCAGCAAGTTCTTCCTGATGATTAAATGAAATCTCTTTTTTCCATAGTTTGAATCCCCTACTCCATATCCTAGACTCTGGAGCAGCAGAAAACAAGCTTGTTCAATGTTCAACATGACATCCCTTTAATTACTTAAACGTGGCTATCATGTCACCTCCTAACAATCTCTTTTGCAGGTTTAACATCTCCAGATCCCTAAGCCACTCCTCACAGGGCTTCATGGTTTCCGGACCCTTCACCATTTTGGTCACCCTCCTCTAGACATATTCCAATTTGTCAATATCCTTCTTGAATTGTGGTGTCCATAACTGGACACAGTATTCCAGGTAAGGTCTTAGATATACAATCAATTTATCCCAATCATTTTTAAATTTAACCAAAGATCCTTCCCTTAATCAAAATAGTTAATTTATCAATTTTTGCTAGATCTGGCATCTGCAGCAGCCAGTCTTCATGTGAAAGAATAGCCACACTTTTCCATTTCTGTTCATACTGTAGTCTTACTGCTATGATCAAGTAGTGAGAGATTCTTAGAATCATAGAATCTTAGAAATGTAGAGTTGGAAGAGACCACACGGGCCATCCAGTCCAACCCCCTGCCTTGCAGGAACACCATCAAAGCACTCCCGACAGACAGCCATCCAGCCTCTGCTTAAAAACCTCCAAGGAAGGAGACTCCACCACACTCCAAGGCAACATATTCCACTGCCGGACAGCCCTGACCATCAGGAAGTTCTTCCTGAGGTTCAGGTGGAATCCCCTTTCCTGCAGTTCAGTTTTTAAATGCCTGCAAAAATGATGCATCCAGACAAGTTATATTTGGACTCCAATTCCTGGAACACCTAGATAGCATTGTTAACCCTGCTGGCTGCAGGATTCTGGGAGCTGCTGTCCCACCATAACTTTTCTAGTTTCTACAAAATGTGCAGATATTAGGAGAGCCACAGGCTAAGACATATTGTTATTAGAGAAAAATATATATCAATTTCCAGGCACTAAAAAAAAAGAAAGAAAGAAATGTTCCCCAACTGATATAGAAATAGCAAGGAATGACTTTGAACTTCTGCAAGAAAACATGACTGCAAGATTAAAACATCCCATCTCCTTGAATAAGGGCTAAGTGGAGGGGTACTGGACTTCACCAGGAAGCATGATAAAGAAACAGGATGCTTTAGCTATGGATTCTTGCATTGGCAGGATGTCAGACCAAATGGCTTGGAATGAGCTGAGATGCAGTTCTACAAATCCATGAAATGGATAGTGGAGGCTAGATCCATGGGGGATTCTGGGAGTTGTAGTCCCAAAGCAAAATGTTTCCAAGTTTTCCGCTCAGGGAGAATTGACATTTCATATAACAGGTTTTATTGCTCCTGGAGAGCAGTCAACTTAGTAGTCTTGCTTTTCATAATGCACCCTTCCTTATTCTTCCACTATGTCCTAGCAACTATTTCTTTTCCATTAAGAGGCTGGAATGTGCTTGGTGCAATTTGTACTTACATAAAGCTTACTCAGATAAATTACGGTCACTGGCCATTTATTTTTATTGCTATCTTCGCTGCCATCTCTCCTTGTTTTAATAAGAGGAGTTTGCTTCCAGTTGATTGCTTGGTCTCTCCTCTCTCCAGCATTTTTTTAAACCAGTGTAAGCTTCTTATTCTCTCTTCAGGCGCCCTCACCCTTGTTTTGAGCTGTGAAATGCTATACTTGTCAGTAGATCCTAACTGGTTATTACACCATGAAGTGATCCTTTCAATGTATGTGTAGGTGTGAAAGAAAGATGCCAGCTAGCAGGTTCTGGGATCTGCATTTCAAAAAGTAACTTTTCCAACTTGGATCCCACAACAGAATAGCAATCTATCTCAAAGCATTGACTTGCTTCGGAGGCACAGCTATAGGATGGTCACAAAAAATGTCTGAAGTTTGTGAGGAGCACCTGCACTTAGTAGAATCATAGAAATAGATAAAATCTTAGAGCTGGAAGAGACCACAAGGACCATCCAGTCTGACTCCTTGCCATGCAGGAATATGTAATTACAGCACTCCTAAAAGATCCCCATCCACTGTCTGTTTAAGGACTTTCAAAAAAGGGAAGTCCTCTACTCAGTCTGTTCCACTGTCAAACAGTTCTTACAGTCAAGAAGTTCTTCTGAATGTTTAGGTGGAATCTCTTTTCTTGTAATTTCAATCTGTTGGTTCAAGTTCTAGTCTCTGAAGCTGTAGGAAACAAGGTTGCTGTCATGCCCTGCTTCCAGAACATGGACTCTGAGTCTGAACCAGGGAACATACCAGAGGCTGAAACAGGACCTGCTGTAGAGAAAGAAGTTTCAGGTCCGCAAACAGAACAGAGGGCGGTGCCAGCTCCCGCAGAGAGTCCTGCCCCTTCAGACACAGAAGATAACTTACCAGTAACTACCTTTGCTGAATGCAGACAACAAAGAGAGAGCCTACATTGATCCTAAAGAATTTATAACCACCAACAATTAGGCCATTTCAGCACTACACTGTTATAGTGCTACTATTCCACTTTCAACCTCCTATGGAATCCTGGGTTTTGCAGTTTAGGGAGGGACCTGTAGAACTGTCAGCCAGAGAGCTCTTTGGCCTCAGTAAACTACAAACCCCAGAATTCCACAGGTTGTTGAAACTGGAATAAGAACACTATTACAGAGAAGTGTGGAAATGGCCTTACTCAGGCAACAGCTGATTTAGATGGCTGAGCTATATGGCTGCCACCTTTCTCCTCCAGCAGTTGTCAGAGCTTATCTGAACTGTCTGTTTGTTGGATGCCTTGCTGACTCTGTGACTGATTCTGGATTATCCCAACCGACATTGGGCTTGCTGCCTTAGAACACAGTCGGACTTTATTTTGACCTTGTGCTTACTGAATAAAGCTAAGTAATGAGCTGAGAGCTATTCAGTTTGTTTTCTTTGGATTATCAGCTGTGCTTCTGGGACTTAGATAGGACAGTTGCTCCATCTTCTACATGTCATTCCTTCAGATACTTAAAGAAAGCTACCATGTTACCTCTCAATGTCCTCTTTTCCAAGCTTACATGATGAAGATGAAGGATGCATTTCAAATGACAGCTCTACCACTCTTTCATTCCACCAGCCTACTGTACAGAACAGAACTTCCAGGTGCACCACAAAATAGACGGCACAAAATAGATGTCAGGAATGGAAAAAAGCTGAGAAACTTCTGCTGCCTCTTCTGTGCTTGTATTGAGGACTTTCTAGATCAGAGGCACACAGCCTTTGAGAGGCTTATGGAGGGCATAAAAACATCATGCAGGGCTGAAGAACAGCAAAGACTTCTTAGTAGCTGACAGACAAGGAGAATTCCAAGAGTTATCAGAATGAGGAGTGGACAGCAAGGCTAGCAAGATAGTCATAATCAAACCTTGAGCACTAGTGGATTCTGGAAGTGTAGTCCAAAAGATAAAATAGTTCAAGTTCTGGTCATACTGCATCATTTGCAAGAACAAGACAAATTGAGGACTTGGCAGAGAAACATTCCAACTAGCACAGCTAGTGACCAGGTTGGCTAAGAAATTCTGGGAGCTATAGCCCCCTGAATGTTTCCAAGCTGAAGTTATGGACTATCCATATTGAAAGAAAGAGAAATCTAGAGCCTGGTAAAGTAACTTTTCGGACTAAAGCTCCCAGAATCTCCATAACTAGACATGCTGGCTGACGAGTTCTGAACGTTGTAGTCTGAATAAATTTCATTACCAAGCTCTGGACAAATCCCAATGGATGTTACCTGACTCTTCTTTTTCCCTAGCTAGCATTGAAGTGTTTACTAGCAAACATTGTGCCGTTGCCTGAAATCCTGTTGGTGTTGTACAGATACAAGAATCTTTTTAAATCTTATGCTGCACTTTTTGCCTGTTGAGTCACTGATATACTAATCCATGGCTGTGTAATGAATTTCCATAAATATAACAATTTCACATGAGCCTGAATCCTCTTCTCTGTTCTGAGTAGAGCCAGTGAATCAGTTGGATTTACCTACATGTTGACTCACCATTCAACCCCTGATTGAAGGGGTGTATTCTAATTTGGATTAACCAACAGGATTCCGGCCACACAGTTGAAAATTCTTGGATGGTGTATAAAGGAAACTTTTATCAGTCCCACAGCCATCATGAAGCACATTGGCACATACAGAGTTGCCTGGACAATGGCGGAAGGGTGGTCGAGCATTCCCACTTTGTAAATACATGAATGAAGGTTAACACTACCCAAGTACAATGTGGGATCTCTTCCACAGCCTTTCCCCCTCTGTTCTTCAGCGCACTTTGAAATGCAGTGGGCTTCCTACAAGCTGTCCCCTTGGGAGACAATCCCCAGGACAATCAATCTCAGTTTCCTTTAACAAATGTTTGCTGATAAATGCCCTCCCTCCCTAAGCACAACGAGTGAGCACCTTACAGCCAAATGAAATATTCAGCGCAAATGCGCCTCGGCTTTAATTGAATAATTTCATCCCATTACCTCCACTGCTTGTAACTTCCCCCTTTCCCCATACCAAGGTTCATTAATGCTCATGTTCCCTTAAAGTCTTACAAATTGCATGAGCTTCCAAGACCTCTAGCCTCCTTCTCCATCATATAAACACACAAATGCAAAAATGCCCTTAACTAACAGCCCAGAATCCCTGGGTCTATTATTTCTTGAAGCTGCACATGTACAAGCCCTTTAATCCCACCCTCATAAATCAGAAACTGGGGTCTTTAATAATATTTTGTTGCTCTCCTCTGACCCTTGTTCAATTTGTCAGCATCTTTCCCCTGCTCCGCTCTGGATCCAAGGAGACAAGACCTCGTGCAGCATTCTCTCAACAACCCATTGGTATTTGACTTACAGAAAGGAACCTATTAAATGTACACATGGGAACCATAATTGAATCCCACTAGCCTCTGGCATGTGAATCACAGATGCGGGCAAAATAATGAAAGTCTTTAGGCTTGTTTCCCCCAGGCAGAAAGAATTCTGACCATCAGTTCTGTCTGGATTTGTAAAAATTAATGTTAATACAAAAGTGAATGCATTTGAACCTGTCAGGAGGATGATAAACTGCTTCAAATAGAATGAAGCCATTTTCTTTCAGAGACAGAAAAGAGCACAGCCTGCTTATTCCTGGAAAATGCCCACTGCTGGAATTTTTACCCAGATACTGAGCAAGTGTGGTAGAAGTGTTGCATACTTTCAGTGTTATTTAGCCCATGTTTGCAGTGGGCAAGTTAAATTCACTCTTATATATGAATCAAAGTCCCACTGAACTCAATGGAACTTATTTCTGGGTAAACATGTCTGTGCTGCCTCTCTCAGTTTTAAACCAGTGGGACATAGAGAAGGTTTGATGTTGGCTGATTATGAAAGAAAAGGCCAACTGATGGCCATCCTATCAATGCTTGACTGCAGTTCCCATTATCCCTCACCACTGGTGATTCTTGATTGAACTAATAGAAAACACAGTCCAACAGCTTCTAGAGGAGACCAAGCCCCCTTCTGATATAAAAGATGCTCTAAATTTCATTTCAGGTGAAGGGAAGATGAAGGGAATCCTGTAGACGTGGCATACCTTGACTTCAGTAAAGCCTTTGACAAAGTTCCCCATGACATCCTTGCAAAGAAGCTAGTAAAATGCGGGCTGGACAGGGCTACTGTTAGTTGGATTTGTAATTGGTTGACCAACCAAATCCAAAGGGTGCTCCTCACCAATGGCTGCTTTTCATCCCGAACAGAAGTGACTAGTGGGGTGCCACAGAGTTCTGTCCTGGGCCCAATGCTATTCAACATCTTCCATCAATGACTTGGATGAATGGTGAAGAGGGCACGCTGATCAAATTTGCAGAGGACACCAAATGGGGAGGGGTAGCTAATACCCCAGAGAACAGGATCAAATTTCAAAATCACCTTGACAGATTGGAGAACTGAGACAAAGCTAACAAAATGAATTTCAACACAGACAAGTGTAAAGTACTACCCTTAGGCAGAAAAAATGGAATGCACAAATATAGGATGGAGGACATGTGGCTGGATAGCAGTACGTGTGAAAGGGATCTAGGAGTCTTGGTAGATCACAAGCTGAACATGAGTCAGCAGTGTGATGCGGCAGTCAAGAAAGCCAATGCGATTCTTGGTTGCATCAATAGGAGTATGGTGTCTAGATCAAGGGAGGAAATGGTACCACTCTATTCTGCGTTGCTTAGGCCTCATTTGGAATACTGTGTCCAGTTGTGGATTCAGGAAGGATATCAACAAGCTGGAACGTGTCCAAAGGAGGGTAACCAAAATGGTGAAGGGTCTGGAAGCCATGCCCTATGAAGAATAGCTTAGGGAACTGGGAATGTTTAGTCTGCAGAAGAGAAGGTTAAGAGGGGACATGATAGCCATGTTTAAATATTTGAAGGGATGTCATGTTGGGGAGGGAGCAGGCTTGGTCTCTACTGTTCCAGAGACCAGGACAAGGAGAAATGGATTCAAGCTGCAGGAAAGGAGATTCCACCTGAACCTCAGGAAGAACCTCCTGGTGGTCAGAGCTGTCCGGCAGTGGAATATGCTGCCTCAGAGTGTGGTAGAATCTCCTTCTTTGGAGATTTTTTAGCAGAGGCTGGATGGTCATCTGTTGGGAATGCTTTGATGTGTGTTCCTGTATGCCAGGGGGTTGGACTGGATGGCCCCTGGGGTCTCTTCCAACTCTGTGATTCTATGATTCTATAATTCTATACTCTAACCAGGAGCTGTAGTAGGACTTAGGCTTGTTTATCAACACCCAGAGACAGGAACATCAGTATAACCATAGATTCATTTAACCCAGAGGCTGGGAACTTCCAGCTTCAACTTCAGTTATTCAGCTTTCATGTTAGCCAAACAAGATACTTCATTCCTCTCAATCTGGATTTCTTGATTTTCCTCAGAGCATACCACATTGCTCCAGATTACGCTTTCCACCATTCTTGAGTTATTATCTTATTTACCAAGTCCTGGTGTGTCCACTAGCTGATGGACAGAACTTTGCACAAGTTGGTAAAGAAGAATACCTAACTGTATATGTATTTTGTGGTTTCTACCATTGAACATGGAACAAAGATAAGAGTTACATCTGTAATTCCATCTCTTTCTATATATATTTTTCCCCTCTGGTCCCATCTATGTACTGTAGCCTCAACCATTTAAAGAATGAAAAACCTGACTGAGACGTGGTAGAGAGGGACAGAATGATAGATTTCACCCTATCTTTGATCTAGTCCAGTGATAGAAAATTTCATGGGGGGCTACAGTGAATTACCCCCAGCCCCCTGCAAACCACACACACACACACACACCAGTTTGTCAAAATGTCTGAAATTTTCTTCAGACTCTGAAGAATCTGGACATACTTTTGGCTGCCATTTTGAAAATGTTTAAATGTTTTCAGTTTAAATGTTATCCTCCCAGTCTGTTTTAGGCCAGAAAAAGCAGTTACTTAACAGCAATTATAATACTTGACATTAATAATTAAGTTATACGTTTTACCCTTTGGGCTCTTAGGTTATGGTTATGCTTAACCATTTGGGAAGCAAAAGAACACACACACACACACACACACACAAATGGGGAAACTGGAGTTTGGGCCCATTTTGGGGGCGTTGGTGGAGTTGGGGATAAGTGAAGCTCACAGGCTGCACTGTGCTCATCCCAATACTGTGTAAACTGAACTTACTTCCACTTAGTTCATGGTCCTGACTTCAAGCACTGATAAAAATCATTTCTGAAGTTATAGGGGCCCTGAAACTTGCATAATTTAAGGACCTCTAGAATTCCCTTCGTACAGTGTAAGTAACAAAATCTCTTAAACTCTCGAACTCCTTATCAAACTAGGCTGGGCTGGTTCTTTCTCTATTGACCTTCTGCCAGCAGAGAAAAACCATTCATTCAGACGGGTCTTTGGCATGTAGGTTTTCCACTGTAATTGATATGTGTGGGGGGTCTTAACTGTTTAGGTCAGCTCTATTTGTTGTTGTTGTTGTTGTTGTTGTTGTTGCTTTTTAAAAAAATAAAGAATTGATTGGCTTTTCATCTCCTTCCTCTCATAAAACAAATTTGTATTTTTATATCATTAGCTGTTTGTAGGATTATTTGGCTAGAAAGGTGGGTCTCATAGAGTTGGAAGAGATATAACTAGGGATAGGCCAACCGGATCCTTGAATCCTTGAATCCTGGGTAAGGATTCGAGAGTCCCAATCCGAATCCCTGTGCCAAAATAGGCAAACTGAATCTTTTGTATCTGCCAACTAAATAGATTGGTGGAGACCGGGACGCCTGAAAACCAGGGAGACCGGGATACCTGAAAACCTGGGAGACTATACATACAAGGGAAGATATTAAGAAGGTGAATTTTTCCCTTGGAGTAATAATGGCCTTTGATAATAATTTCACAAATTACATATGGGCTTGTGTTCTAAGATATTTAAATTGAAAATTTCATATTTAAGTTCAGTACTTGACTGGAAGCTACAGGCTTGAGATTTCAAGGACAGCTGAAACATTCCTTGCAAAGCTGTTTCAGACAGAATTCTGGGGTTTGGAGTTTTACAAGGTGTCACAACCTTCTCTATCAAAGTGTACTTGTGCATCATCAAACTACAAACCCCAGGATGCCAGAAGGAGCTACGCAAAGAAAAGCCAGTTTTGACCTGGATTAGCTCTCATGTGGCCCTGTTTACACAGGCAGGAAAAGGTGGGATTAATCCACATTTTCCTGCCTGTGTAGAGAGGGCCTTCATGTCATTTTCAATCTGGGGAGATCCTGAGGCAAAACTAGGACAATTGTCTTGGCCAGATTTCTTCAGAGGGAGGTTTGCCTTTGCCTAGGCTTTTGCTAAGGCTGAGAGAGTGTGTCTTGCCCAAGATTATCCTTCTTTTCCTTGCTTTTTAAACTCTTCTTAAAAAAAGGATTCAAAAGATTTGAGATTCGTGAGATTCATGGATTCCCAGAACCTTCCAGAGATTTGGATCCGGATTCAGAAAATTCTAGATTCATCCCATCCGTAGATATAACACAGAAGGTCATCTGGTCCTGCGAGGGCAAACCTACTACTAGAGCACAAAAGAAGTGGGCATTCAACTTTTGTTTAAAAAGTTGTTAAAAAAAAGTTGACTGAAGGAGAGTTCATCATCTTCAAACCAGTCGATCCCGCTGAAAACTGGCTCTTACTGTGAGGAATGCTCAGTCCTAATGCTCAGTGAGGACTGCTTTTCTTGGAAATTGAACCCTTTCTTGTAATCTCTTTGGGTCCCACCATATGAACTAGGAGAATTCACACTTCAGATGTTCTAAGATATCTTTATTATATCTCATCACAATCTTTTCTTCTCAAGACTAAACGTATCCAACTCACTAAGGAGTTGTCATACAGTTTGGCTTTCTAGCCTTCTGCCATCTTGCTTGCTCTCCTTTGGACATATTCCAGCCTGTCAATATACTTTTTCAATTGTGGTGCTCATGCCATAGATCACTACGGGCGGTGGTGTGCTTTAACCACCAAATTGGATGGCTTTCATAGGGAATTCTACAAAATGTTCTCAAAGGCTGCTGGTCACAGTAGCTATATATGAAATCCAATTGTACAATTACATCAGTTTAATGACACTTTCCCACAGATCCATCCTGTGGAATGATGGGATTTGTGGTTTTGAAAGGTACTTTGAATTGGCTGCCAGAGAGCTCTAATGTTGTCATTCTGGGATGGGGACTCCACTACGCTAACTTATATTTAGCTAGAACAACCACTAAATGTCCAAACTATACTGTTGAAATTCTAAATCCTTCACCAAACTGCAAATCCTAAGATGCCATAGGAGGGAGAAATGTCAGCTAAAGTGGTATCAGACTGCTATAATTGTCAACTTCCAGGGGATGCCCAACACTATTGACTTTACCCTACTGTTATCTGGCAACATTTAGGCAGTGGCAGCTTGTGGTGGTAAGATATGTTTAAGAAGGTGCTTTAAACGAACTGTCCAAAGTGCTGAACCAACTGTCCCAATTAAGCTTGGACTGAAACCTGAACTGGATTCCCCATTCCACCAAAATTAAATCCACCTTTTGCCGTTTCCTCTTGCACAACTTGAGCTTTTAATGGGGCATTAGAAAACAATCTTTCCCATTAAGCCAAACCCAAGTCATCCTTTAATGGCACAAAAAACTGGCCAATCTTTGTTAGTGTTCACGTCCCCTCCCCTGGTCTCCCCCCAAGCCACAGAGTTTACTTGTGAGTCAAAAGTCAGGTCACCTCAGCTTGTTTCTGAGTCCTTTCCTTTCATTCTTAACCCAATGCTTTGTGTAGCTTTCGCAGCTAATTACTGCAAATGCTGAGCAGGGTGCCTTGTAATTAATTATAGTTATTAGTCTAATTAGTAGAGCTAAATTAAAGCTTGAAATGCAGGGTCTTTAAAATATATTTTGTGTATATCTTGTTTGTGACTAAATAAGAGGTTAGTAAAAAGAGGATGTTTGCTCATGTTTTATAGAGATGGGATGTTTCAGTGGTAGGACAGCTGCTACATGGCAGATGCCAGGGCTCCTTTGACTTGGAACGGTGCCAGAGCTTTGCTTTGCATCCCTTCCCTTTGTTTCACGGATCAGACTTGGAAGCATTTGTTGCTGTTGTTTATCAGTTGTCAAGTTGCTTTCAACTCTTGGTGTCCCCATGAATGAGAGAACTCTGTAAGTCCTATCCATCAACAGCCCTGTTCAGGTCTTAGAAGGGAATCTTCAACTTCAAGGCATTCAGGTAGAGCATCCAAACTGACTACTACCTGCAGTTCCTGAAGTTCAATACATCACTTGAGACTCATTCAGTCATTCATTAAGCACATACTGCAGGGGTGGGAATCATGTACCCAAAAAGCTCCATGAGGTCCTTGGTTCCCCCAGCTTCTCTGATCATGCCTGAACCCCTCAAATTTGTCTGCATTATTTTAAGAAAGCCAAGCCCATTTTGCGGGGAGGGATACAAATACCCTCTTGGGCCATGGTTTTGGACCTAAAGACTGTTTTGGGGGTGTCAGCCCTGAAACAACCTCAAAACAAGGTGACTGGAAGTTGGGCACGATATATCATATGTTGTGGACTTGTCCTAAGGCAAAGAAATATTGGTCTGATATACATAATGAGATATGTAAAATATTGAAGGTGAGGGTTCCTATGACTCCTGAAATGTACTTATTGAATATGATAGACATTGTTGATAATACGATTATAAAGAAATATTGGAGGATAGTATTGTATATGATAACAACAGCACGTATTGAATATGCAAAGCTACGGAAAATGAAGAAAATACCTACAGTTGAACCATGGTGGGGGACTTTTATGGAGAATAAAAATGCTGATATAGTATCACAGAGACTGAAAGGGAAAACAGATGATGAAATTCAGAAAGAATGGCAAATAGTTGAGTTGGGTGGGGAGGTGAATTTAAGAAGTCAGTGATTCATGGTATTATGCAGAAAGTTAAATGTATGGAGTTAAACTGATATTATGAAGCTTTATAAAGAAAATGAAATGCAATGTACTTACATAATATATGATAATGCAGTACTAGGTGAAATGGTAAGTAGAATGGCATTGAAGATGGACTCAAGATCAGTGAGGAAGAATCAAGAAATACTGCATGTGACTTAACAATAAGAAAATGTCTGTTTTATTTTTTTCTGAAAATTTTAATAAAATGGTTATTAAAAAAAACAAGGTGACTGGAAGTGATCTCTGGTGAGGTGGAAACTTGCTTCTGGATTCACACTAATGATGCAGGCTTTGAAGAAACTGGAAGAGCCAACACTGTCCTGCTTCCCTCTCCCAGCCATATCCATTCATGATACATACACTAAGCATGAGAGAAAGGGAAACACAGTGGCTTCATCCCTTCATGGTTATTACATCCCATCATCCTTCTAGGTGTGAAGGATACCAGTCCATAGAGGCTCTCTATGTCAGTCAAAACCCTGATTTCCCAGCATTCCATAACTTGGGGAAGCCCATTGCTTCAGATCCATTTGACTTGTATATGTGGAGAGTGATGGAAGTGATAATGGATAGGGAAAAACCAGGGTGCCAAAAATACAAGATGTGGAAAAGTTGCAGGAAAGAGCAACCAGTTATGATCAAGGCATTAGGGAAATTCCCCTAAGAGGAACAGTTACAGTTTCTGGTGCAATTGAGTTTAGGAAAACAGGTTACTCAGAGGAGACAAAATAGAGGTTGTAAAGTAATCAACAAGGTGGCAAAAATAGATTTTCTCCATCTATTATAATCATTAGGATCATCCATTGAAGCTGAACTGTAGAAAGGAGGCTCAGCACAGACAAAAGACAGGACTTCTTAACACCAAGCTCAAGATGTGAAGGACTGACAGGGGGAACATAAGAAAATATGCATGAACAGTTTCCCCTTATTTTTTCCCCCCAAGTCCTTCTCCCACCCCTGGGAAAAAATGGGAGTGGGTAGGAGAGGAATAAAATAAAAAACAGGTGGAAAACTTTGCCCACCTGTGTTCTAGTCTCTCTCTTATCATATTCCAGTTCCCAAAATCCAGGCAGCGAAACTTGCATACTAGACACGTTATTTTCTCATAATGCAAAGTGCTGGATTGTGAAAGCATTGATTCATGAACCTGCTGGAGCCCTAAGATCCACAGTGGAAAGCTTTCTCTTGGTGCCACCACCATCCCAGGCATGCCTGGCGAGGACACAGGAGAGAGCCTTCTTGGTGGCTGCTCCCACCCTGTGGAATGCTCTTCTGTGGGGGGCTAGGTTGGCCCCCTGCCTTCTTTCCTTCCGCTAGCAGACAAAAACATTCCTTTTGAAGCAGGCACTTAATAGGTGGGCTGGAGACTTTCTACTTATTTGTTAGTTGTTTTATTTAAAAAATATTGCTAGTTTTATAATTTCATAAGTCTTAATGATTCAATTATTCTTATGCTTTTAATGTTTTGTTTGTTTGTTTGGTTAACCTTTTGGAAGCTGCCTCGGATCCCATCTTGGGAGAAAAGACAGCATACAAATTCAATTGATCAGTCAATCAATCAATAATTGATCAGTTTATACACAGCTAGCCAATCCACTAATTTCCCATTCAAGGGTACTCCTTTTTGCAGTTGCTTTATAGAAAGCTATGTTTATAATATAGATGTATGCAACTTGGAGACCAAGGAGCTTTGTATTTCTTTGCCACCTTTTCCTGCCACAGGCCTCCTGGAGGTGCAGATGCTGAATAGGTAATAACTTGCTCAAGAATGGCATTCTATCTGTCTTTCTTATCTATTTATTTTATTTCTTAGTCTACCTTTTTCACAAGATGGGAAGCAAGACATATCACAGCATAGATATTCCACAGTTTTCTCTTTGTTGCCTTCTTCAAGCAGAAAATTGGTGAAGTATTGCATCTCTAGTTTCATAGAACAATCAACTCTAAACTCCATATGTAGAGATTTATATCCTGCAAATATGATGCAGGATCTTTGGCTGCATCTGTCACATGAACCAAGCTCTATTTCATGAAGGAGACTTAAGCCATTTCCTCTCTACACTGTTATAGTGCTGCTATTCCACTTTCTACATCCTGTGGAATCCTGGGCTTTGCAGTTTAGGGAGGGGCATTAAGAATTCTCAGCCAGAGACCTCTGTGGCCTCACTCAACCACAAACCCCAGAATTCCACAAGAGGTTGGAAGTGGAATAACAGCAGTAGAACAGTGTAGTGCAGAAGTGGACTTGGTCAAGGATAAGTTCTAGGAGTGGAGCCTTAAGCTTTCTACCTGAAAGAGCGAATCTCTCAACAAGCATATGACACAAGGACAAAATGATGAACACTTTAGCCCCTCCTTGTAAGTTAGGTGCTTCTTCCATTAAAAGTATTTTCAGTGGAACAGTTTCTTCCACATTCCCTTCTCACCTTAATTTGCATGAGTTTTCAGGCTAAATTTAGCAGAAATTTAAATATGTGTGTAAAAAAAAATCACTGGAGATGTAGTAGTTATCACAGGTTCCTTATACTTCTTGTCTCTATATCACACTCGTGCTAGAATCTTCCTGTTATGTTGGCAGAAGTACATTTTACGATATTGTGAAAGATGATACCCAGTTCCTCCTTGCAGACCAGTTTTTCCAAAGAGCAGCTGGATGCACCAAGGCACAGCTCCCCCACTCCTGATCCAGACAGCTACATGTTTGCAGCCCGGTGATTATGCTGGGAGAGGTCTCTTGAACTATCACTCAGCTGGCAGCCATCAGCTTTCTCAACCTCCTGCGTAAATATGTTCGGAGAATCTACGCTCTATCAGAGTTCTGTTGTTACTTCCAGCTAGTGCAAAGCTATTAGATAAATGGAAATTCACTGATGTGTTGACTCACTATTCAATAAGTAATTGCATAGGTCGGTGGTTCTTAACCTGGAGTCTGTGGACCCTGGGAGTCCTTAGAGCCCTCACTGGTGGTTCTGTGAAGCCCTGTTGGTGGACACTAACAACAGCAAGAGGGATGTAGCAGCAGAGGGGTATGGGTGCAGAAACTGCTTCCTCATTTGCCTTTAAGTCACTTTTGACTTAGAGTGACCCTAAGGTAGTGGTTCTCAACCTGTGGGTCTGCAGATGTTTGTGGACTTCAGCTCCCAGAAGCCCTGAGCATTGACCATAGTGGCTGGGGCTTCTGGGAGCTGAAGTCCACAAACATCTGGGGACCCACAGGTTGAGAACCACTGCCCTAAGGTGACCCAGTTTCTTTCTTTCTCTCTTTCTTCTCTCTCTCTCTTTCTTTCTTTCTTTGGTAAGATTTGTTCAGAGGGGATTAACTTTGCCTCTATCTGAGGCCGAGAGAATGTGACTTGCCCAAGTTCACCCAGTATCTGAGTGACAACTTAAATCCTTGTCTCCAGGAGCCTTTAATAAATGAATAAATGTTTGAATAGTTAAATAAATATTTGACTATTTAAGTCTAAATTTAGATATTTAAATCTTGAGTTAAGTCTTGGAGGTCACCAGCAACAAATTATATTTGCAGGGTGGCCCTGGTAAAGAAAAGCTTAAGAACTACTGGAATAGGTCTACTCTAGTTGGAACTAATGAACAGAACTGCAGCCATGATTAATCTTGACTAGAGTAGATCTATTAAATCAACAAGGTACACCCATAAGTTGACTTACTATTCAACTATTCGTTCAATAGTTCTACTCTTGTTGGGATAAACTGTTAAGGTTCAGGCACTGGGCCTCAACTTTTGCTCTTGGGGAAAAGCTCTGAGATTTACAGGACTCAGGTGCTCCCAAGTGCTGCGTAAACCATCAAAGGAATCAAGGTGTGGTGTTCCCCTCCTCACATGCTGACACAGCTGTCCTTTTTGGATTGCCCCCTTCCTGAGACACACTTGCCAAGAAAACGCAGCTCCTCAGCTCTTGGATTGCCAAGGCAGTTAAAGAGAAAGCCCAGTTCATATACAAAATAAGTATGCCTTGATTCAGCTGTTTGTTCAGTCTAATAGTGCTGAGCCTTAATAGAGTGTTCCAAGCTTAGCAGACGTAATTATAGGCATGTTGCACAGACAGGTACATCATCCTGGAAAGCGAGTGCCAAGACATTGCTTGCGTGCTCAGCAGAGAGGCTTCCAGATTAGAGAATGCTCTGTGTCAGCGAGGATAAATCAAAAGGTTACCATCTCTAGCAAAAGACACAGCGCTGGACAGAGCTAACCGCTCATCTGGAGGATGCTGCAAACACCAAGAAATAACATCTCTTTTTTGTTCATTTCCTTCAAAGCATTATAACAAGCCTAATGTCATCAAATGTCTTCTCCAGAGAGAGGAGGAGAAGATCAAGCACACCCCTTATCACTTTTCAGGAAGGTGGTGACTCTGTTATGAGCCGAGGTCTAATGTCATACAGTCACTAACTCACAGTTGAAAAGTTGGAAAAAGTTCTCTGCAGACATCCTGCTTGACTTTTCACTGCCACATTTATTTCTTGACCAGGTCAAGAGGGTGGTCTCCCTTCATATCTTTAAGTGGCAACCACAAAATCTTATTCCCCATTGCATCATATGAAATGTGCTTAATGAGATCAGGGGCCCAGATTTGCCCATGCCAATCAGATGCATGCAGGCGGTTACTCCTGAACCAGCCCATTGGACTGAATGAGACTTGGACAGCCCTGGTATGGAGAAAATCCTGTTCCCTTCCTCTAAAAAGATTTTGGCAGGTGTTAAGTTTTTGGCCTGATGAATAATATCTTCAAACCTCTTTTCTCTCTCTTTTTGCAAAGAAAGGACAATAACAGAAACTGACTCACTAATCTCTATATGAAGATTATAGTGCTTTTGCATGGATTTTCCTCATTGTACAACCTTTCTGCTTCCATAGGTTAATGTGCCACATAAATACATATTATAAGTCTCTCCTCCCTCAACCCTGTCCCAGCATCATTCTTTTAAGGATATATCCACCAAAAAAAAGAAAGAAAGAAAGAAAAGAAAGAAAATCAACAACTTACCACTTTTGCCTACTCCACCTGATCCCAGCATCACCAACTTATATTCCCTCAAGCCCCCCAGAGAGGTCCTGGAGGAGTTGGGGGTCTCACCTCCAGCCTCCATCTTCTTTGAGGGGAGCTGTACAGAACTGGCTGGCGCTGGCTTTGAAACACCTATAAAAGCAACTGGAGAAGGGCAGCTACGGAGTGGTACCTAGGAGAGGTGCGATTTAGCAGCCTTCACATGCTTGCCGCCGTGCCTGTCGTAGCTGCAGAAGGTTTCATAGCAACCAGTTTTAAGAGCTTCCAATAAAAATCCAGCTCCTCGCCCCCTCCCTGTACTCCTTTCTCTGTTTCTCTTTCTCTATTCCATCCTCTTCGTGGACACACAAAGCTGCATGTTGCTCACAAACCAGGCACCTTCGGGGTTTACAGGGCTTTTCTGTGCTCTCGTTTATCTTAAGAGAACACACTTCCCTCATGCTTTTTGATCTCTGATCTGTTTCCAGAGCCAGAGGGTTGATCCAAGCTTAAGGTGAGATGTCAAGTAAGGGAAGAGCCCTTGAATAATTGCAGGCTCTGGATTTACCTTGCTTTCCCATCTCAGAAACAAGCCGAACAAATATAGCAGTGTGGTTGTTTACTGGGATAGGTAAGGAAAAGTAGAGGATGAAATTTAAGAGAAATAAAAGTTATATTTGCTTGACATGTTCTTAATATGGGGATGAAAGGAACTGAATTCATCTCTTCCAAATCCCACAGAAGAGGACCTTTTGAACATAGGTTGAGCTTGGTCTTTGATAGGACAGCCTTATACCAGCCAACCAAAACAATAATATTCTTCTACTTTATACCCTGGGGAAACTTCAAGCAGGAACCTGTAAGTAGCAATGTATGATTCAAATGTTTTAGCAGCTCAGGTGTTCCATTATTCTTCCAGGGTTTTTTTTTTCCACATTAGTAGACTTTGGACAGAAAAAACACACAAAAATTTGAGGGAGGAGGGTTTTCCTGCATGGCAGGGGGTTGGACTAGATGGCCCTTGTGGTCTCTTCCAACTCTACATTTCTATGATTCTATGAAAAATTGTATATGTTTTTCTACTGTCACATATACACTTTTCTATCATCACAAGGTACTTACATACATTTGTATAGAAAAAAAAGCTTTTCCTCTCTTCTTTTCCACCTGCATTCTTTTAGACATCATTTACAATAGCAATCTGATATTTTTTCACATGAATATTGAAGGCAGCAGATCCTTTTCTCCTCCTCAAAGATTCCACGTAGCTTAAAGACACTGGGATCGTGAGGAAGCTGCCACTTCAGAAATGGGAAAATCTAGAACTAAATTATGTGTTGGATTCACTTTGCACCTGATCTCAAAGGTAGGAGGCACTTTCTGTCTGGCACTGAAAACTGAATTGGCACCTGCCACAGGTTGACAGACATACGTATAAATATATTCACGCAGACAGTCTGATTCTGTTTCAGTAAGGGTTTTCAAGTTTTGGAAGTATGGAGCTGATGAAAATTAGTGGACCACATTTGGCTGCATCGAGGAACAGAAAATGTTGGATAGCTGGGGTAGAGTTATTGTGCATTGCTCACAGAGGTGTAGCTACCTGGGGAAGGATGAAGGCATTAGCCCCAAAATGAGAATTCTGAGTCTGCCCATGAAATTTTCCTTCCTTCCCTAAAATTCTTGCATTGCAGTAACTTAAGACTTCAACAAAGCATTTAGAAATACAGTCAGACGTTCTAAGTAAAAGGATGGTCAAATTTACCAAGGGAATGTGAACATAGCAAATATCAGAGTTCAAGATATATATGATTTTCAATGTCTCACTCTCGTCAATGATAGAAAATTGGATACTGAAGGGAAAGTTTATGGCAGGGGACAGAATTCTTAATGGGGAGGGGGAGCAAAGCTCTTATTTGACCCCTGATTGAGCTTGTGGCTTCACAGTCAGAGTTCTTGGTCTAGACTGCTCTGTGCTCATGTGGTTTATTTAACACTTTTATCATAGCTGATTAGTTCCCAGGGAAATTGTTGGTTAAGAGGAACGTAGGATGGCCTCTTATTGGAAGGGTCAACTAGGTTTGTAACTTCAGCCCACTAGCACATTTCTTGCCCTATAATACCTAGTTTGACCCCTAGGAGCCATCTTGGTCTAGAATATTATTATGATATTACACATAAGGGAAATTCCCCAATCTGTATCCAATTCAATATGCTGGTGGAGGTGCACATTTGGTACTGTTATGCATGTGATGTGCATGTACATGTGCCCGTGATGCACAAGTAATTTATATAGATCTGTATGTGATGCTCATTTATGTCATTTGTGATGTGCATGTACATGCCTTTAGGTTATGCATTCAGTTGCTGTGCTGCCATTCAATATTAGAGTTGCATAATGAAATCAAAGGATAACCCCACGTGTGAAGATTTATGCTACAAAAGCCCAATGTAGGATTCAGCCTCTGAATGAAACATTTGAAGGACTAAAATAATAGGTTTTCGATGTAACAATAGGTGCTGTGTACAGTACCATGAGACCATATTGGAGGCTGCTTTGTCTTTAGGGGATCTGCAAATTCCACATCAATTAGCCAGGATAAATATTTCTGTCACTGCCTCATCAACTGGAGTGTCTAAAAACTTGAGTCCCAAGCAGTATGCAAATCTTAAGTGATTTTTGTGCCAGCAAGTGATGGCCTTAAAGACAGGGGGGAAATAATTTAAAAACGCATAAATATGGATAAGAACACGCACAGGAAAAATGCTGTTAAGTCTCCAAACACCAGCCTTGCTAAGTTAACACCTGTTTTGAGATGTAGGAAATTATGGCCCTTTTCTCACAGCATTTTCGGTGCAAAAGGGCCTCTTGAGTGTTGAGCAAATGTGAGGAGCAGTCCACACAATGCACTCACATTTGTGCGATGCTCCAGAGCCTGACACGGACCACGCATGCATTTTTTCATTTTCGGCTTGAAGCTGAAAATGCTGCGCAGTCGTGCATCGCTCCAGGGCCTCGCGTGCACTTGCCTTGTGTGCGGAGCCTCGGGAGCCGGGCTGGTCGCACTTTCTGTCTCAGTGCAGCCTGGGAAGGTCTCAGGCTGCACTGCGAAAGGAAGAGGTGGGGCTCTCAAGCAGCAGGAAGCTCAGGCGGAGCTGAAGGACCCCGGACGTGAGAGCCTCTCTCCGGAGGCTGCTCGCGCAAGCACCATACCCCAGCACCGAAAATGGGTGAGTTGCGGAAAGGGTCTATGTAAGAACATATCGTGGACAGAAGTTTGCAACTATCTCTTCATCAAGGTCTGGGATGTTGATAATGACACATGTAGGCATACTGTCAATTATGCCTGTCTGTAAATTTTGATGGTTGATGTAGATGGACGTACTTGTCAGGGACCTGGCGGAGGGCCCGGCTGCCACGGAGGCCGCCGCCGACAAGGGAGAAGGCCCGGACATCTCGAAGGCCGCCGCTGCTGCGAATGGCCCCGTTAGCGGCGCCGAGGGCGGCCCGGGGCTCGCCCCGGCGATCGAGTCACCGGCGGGCTCGCCGGGGGAGGCGGGCCCCAGTCCCAGCCCGGGGACTCCGCCCACCCACGGCTCGGACTCTGAGGAGACTGCTGCCCCTCCTCCCACATTTTGGCAGCAGCAGCAAGGAAAAGAGGCGGTCTGCTGGTTCTGGCGGCTGATGGAGAAGCGGATGCGGACTGAGAGGTCCTAGCTGGGAGCCCAGCTGGGAGCCCTCAGCTGGGAGCCCTCAGCTGTAGGCCTGCGCCAGATTGGTCACTGCCAGTCCAGGGGATTATTTAGGTCGGGCGCCGGGCGGGGAGAATCACGGAGCAACAACTGTCGGCCTTCCGCGTTCTCCTCCGCCTGCGTCTGGACCCAACCCCTGCCGCCAGTGACCGTGTCCAGCCTCCTATTTGCGTTTGGGTGAAGTAACCTTCCTTTGTGTTCGGGTGAAGCAACCTTCCTTTGTTTTCTGAGTTAGTCTACTTGGCTACCGAGGCGTGACTTGTGTTCGGGACTGTTTACATTGAGCTAGGGCTCATCTGTGGGGGAGTTGTAACCCTCTGTTTGCCGGCTGCCAATAAACTGTCAACCCCAGCCGCTCGTCCTGCGTCTGCTTGACCTCCGCCCACCACTGACAGTACTCTGCTCCACCATCCACAACACTTTCCTGCTCCGTGAACTTACTGTTACGGTAGCAATGCAATACCTATAGCATGTGTATTTCTATACTTTTTATCAGCTAAGTGTTGTCTAAGTGGTTTACAATGTGTTAGCTAATTGTCTGCAACAAGTTCGGTACTCATTTTAATGACCTACAGAAGGATGGGAGGCTGAGTTAACCTGGAGCCTGGCAGGATCGAACTCACAACCTTGTGGCTGCTGTACTGGCATTTAACCACTGTGCCACCAGGGCTCCCTGGTGGGACCCCAGAGAACTTCCATTGCCAGTTGATGGCTAGGCAATGACTGTGGAGAAAAGCCAGGGTTCTGCCAGCCACAGAAAGGCAAAGGCATCCCACTAGGTGTTCTGCTGGTCCAGAAGAGTTCTGGCTGATTGATGTAATTGGTTGATGAAGCACAGCAAGCTACCGCCTGGCTGCCCCCATCATCCCCCTGGACACAAATGGCTGCAGGGAGACGCCCAACATCGGAAGAATAAGTTAAGAACCTGGGGTGGGAGAAAGGCAGTGAATTACTTCTGTTTCTTTATGCCCCATCTTTTTCCTGGTTTGGGACTGAAGGTGGCCTTCAACAGTAAAAAAAGACTGTGGCCCTTTCCACAGTATCCTCCCATCCTGGTATGGGGATGGGAGAGGAGCAGGACCATGACAACGCTTCTGCAAGACGTTGTTGCTGTCCCGCTCCTCTCCCATCCCCAGGCAGCATGATCACAAATTAAACCATTGTCTGGTTTTCCCCATCAATGACGGATGATTGTGCCACCATCCTGCACCTACCTGTCCTGCAGAAGGGCAGGAAGCATGATGGCAGTGCTTTCTGCCCCGACATAACCTGGGAAAGTACCTGGCTGCATTGCAGAAGGAAGTGGCAGGTCCATTGCACTCCATTCCACAAGGAGCCAATCCTGTGCGGAGGACAGTGCTCCTCATCATGCTCCCTTCCTGGCACAGCCGCATCCAGGATCGGCACTGGAACAT